>JAODKN010000008.1:11501405-11521371 GCA_026774425.1 Petrocephalus zakoni | reverse complement strand
GGGGGGGCTCACGGGCCTTTTCTGTGTGGCATTTCATAAAAATAAAGAAAACACTCCTCTGATCACCTGCGTGGATTTCACTATATAATAATGACGATAGACAATATTTATAATAAAACTAAAGGTCGTTTCCCCAAAATAGGAAAGCCCTCTTAAGCTTCAACCTTTACATAAGGACTAGCCTGGGTATATAGATAAAGGAGGTGGCAGGGCAGACAGGCTAAAGGGTTATCTGTACCAGAGAAGCTAATGTTTGGAGCACACTGAAGCTGTTTGGCAATGCTAACGCTGCAGCTCTCCAGGAGTGTTTTGCAAAGGCTAATGCTTCCATGCCTGCTCCAGGCAGTCTTCTCATCTCGTGCTGATTGAGTGTCTGTGATGCGCAAGGTCAGGTAATAATGCCCCAGAGTTTATTTGTTAATTATATTAGGTTGGCTTATAAGTGTCCTTTTGATATGAACTTGTAGTATTTATTTGCTATAAATCATGGTTACCCACTCCCGGAAAACCAACTAATTATCCTAATTATCTTTATAATGCAGTCTTTATTTTCATGCATAGTGAATTCTTAATGCAACAGCGCAGACTTGTTTCCTGCTCTGCTGTACCTGAGATTCTTTGTTGCTGGTGAGTTTAGCCGGCGGGAATGTTGCTGGTCCTGAAGAATGCAGAGCAGGTAAAGGGGAATCTGGACATTACCTATGGTCAGAGCACGGTAGCATAGGGTCAGGGGCACGGATGCAGCTCAGGCATTCACAGGATGGATTACAGATGTCAGTATAGCAGCGTTCTTCGTTTTGAAGGGAATGATCTCCGTGTATGCCGTGCACTCTGAGAAACAAACAAACTAACAGAAGAACATGTTGTTTTAGTGGTTATTATGAATTATGTACTATTATTTTTCCCCATGAGGAACATCAGGACAGACTTATTGAGTACTGGTGCTCTTTGATGAGTTCATCAACCTGTATAGAGGTGAAGAGGCGGGACATGTAGGGATACTAGTTTCAGAGCTTCACTGTGAGAAAGTGCAGACCAACATGCCAGTTGTCTGGCTTTTGTGTTGTGTAAGTGAACTTTGGTGTTGATCTAAGGGCCTGGTGATTGCAGCCATGTTCCCCTCGTGGTTCTAGAGGACACGAGGAGACCTAGCGGCCATGGTGATAGATGTGCGAGGGATACCTGTAAATGTATCACAGGCTGGCGTTTATTAGTGCCACTCACAAAATACAGGGCATGTTATTGAATTTGAATAACAGTGCACAGTCCCGCTCCTGCAGCACTGGGAATATATTAAGATGAAGCAATCTCATTTAATAACACCCAAACTAATAAAAGTAGAACGGATTGGAAAATTAAATTTATGAATATTGCTCTGCGGGATGAACGATCCAAAAAGCCGAGCCTATGTCGTCACCCGTAGCCAGTCGTTCTCGGTGCAGCCCATCCCCTTTATGGAGACAGATTCGGTATTAAAAAGACAACTTTGGCTGCCTCACCTCCTTCAAGGAGGTCACAGGGCTGTTTTCATTTCAGGCTTCTCCGTAAATAAAACCTGACAAGTACAGAGTTGAGCCAAAGCAATGAAGTATTTATGTCCGAAGAGGTGGGCATGATGTGTAATTCCGACTTTTTATATTTCTTGTGAAAATTGAAATGGAAGGACTTCAGCCTGCAATCATATTGATTCCAGTTACTTTGACAAGCGCTACGTCTATAATATGTGAGTGCCGCCATAGTATAACCATTCTAATGTAATGCTTTTAAAAGTCCACCTTTATTATGGGTACCATTGAGTTTTCCTTCAGCTTCTGAAAAGCCTCTATTTAATTGACCTTGCAGATGCTTCTGCATAATACAATTTTGCCTTTACATATCTCGATCTGATCTACAGAAGCACGGCCACACATCACAATCTCTCCTGCTACGGTTCTGCATTGGTTTCTGATTGATTGCAAACGTACCAAACACACATACACAGAGAAACGAACAGATTCAAGCTTTCCTCCGTTAAATGCAAGGTCTCTGTTAGTGCTGCTGCATCCGTTTCTGCGAGATCTTTCATTCTGGCTTAAGAGTATAGGTGAGATGTTTCCCACCTGCTACTTATGTAACGCTTGGCGCTCTGATATTCTCCTATAACATTACCTGTCTCATGGGATCTAAACAGTTGCCAGACTTTCAGAAGAGCCTGACTGGTAAACAGAAGCCAGGGGCAGGAGATTTTTATACAAATACACGCCAAAAACATCTCGCAATGAAAAAATAATTTAGCTAGCTGTATGTATGCATGTCTGTACCTATGCCGCAATTACTGTAATAAGTTGAAAGCATTGGGGGGGGGGGGTCACTAATCACTAATCAGCACTAATCAGCACTAATCAACGGTTTCCTGCTGTTCGATGTGATCTATGAGTTCCTCATAGTTCATAGATTAATATTCGTTCATAACGCACTGATTCTTACACAATCTCAACGTTACTACAAAACACGGGACTGTCTGCCTGCCCAGTTTACAAGTGTGGGTCTCGGCACGAGCCCAGCACCTTCTGCAGCGTGCCTGAAAAGTTGCATTCGGGAGATTAATTACTAGGCAGGTGCTTTTCACTTATTTATGTGTGTATGTAACTGTATGTGCCTGATGTCCATTAGTCTGATTGGTGTTGAAGGTTGCTTTGACATATGTTGAGTAATATTTCAGCCATCAGTGTAAGTGAGACTCTCTGTTGGCAGGGTAGGCTGATAAAAGGTGCAGACTATTTTGCGTTAAACTTCGTGTTTGACCAAAAGAAAAATTATATCTTAGAATCACGCGATGGCGGTTTATGGCGGGAAATTGTACAATAGTGGCATAGTGGTATTTAACAGTAGTATAGTTTTCAGAAGATTCGCCAGAGGGCGCTCGGACATCACAATCATCGGTCAAGGAGGCAGAAATCACATTTCATATTTTTCGCATTAAGCGTGTGCACGGCGCTCATAGCCGCAAAAATAAATAGTGCATTTTCTTCTGAGGTCATTTTAAAAACAATTATTATTTTTTTTTTATCAAACGCTATAATATTTCTAAAATAGCAGAAAGGCTTTACTACCATTCCATTTACTATTTAAACGATTTTAAAGAAAATCTTTTAATTTTTATTTACTATTTTCCAGCGTCTATTTAACATTTTCACGCCATTCGGCTGACAGAAGCTACTCCATCGTAGGCTTATAGTAAATTCAAAATACATAGTAAAATTATAGACATGTGCTTTTTAAATTTTTTATTAATATACATTGACAACAAGTTGGGAGATATGGCGACGAAATTACATCCCAATTAACCATTACTAGACAGTTGTACTATCATTTGAGAACTTCCATGTGTCGCTGGCTTCCTAACGTCCTACAGCTGCAGTAGGCTAATAATTTGTCAATCCATCCGTCTCGGAACCGCTTATCCTGGTCAGGGTCGCGGGATAATAACAGTGATTAACCCACACACACATATACGTATATAATGTGTATATATATAGAGAGAGATTTCAGATTTGCAGATCACATCTTTTACTGCACATGGGAATAGAAATAAAGCTTTTATTTGGCCGACCCAAATACAATGTACATGTCACCCACCATCGCCTTCCCATGCACTGTAACATAGCGGCACTTTAATAATGCCATTACGGTTTGACCGATCATCGTTAAAGTAGCTTGAAATGACTGCGTGTGCATTTGATCCCTTCGGGCCTTGTTTCGGCAGTCCGCGTTTCCTTTGTGCTAATTTTTAATTTGGCAGAGCATGAAACCAAACATGTTGTTCATAAAGAGAAAAAAAAGTCGATTTGATCATTACATCATGTAGCCCCTCCGCTATTGTTTAAGCAGATGACAGGGCCCTTTGGTCTATACTTAGAAGGTGCTAAACGGACTCCGCAAATGGAAGGCAGGTGCTGCAGACGCGCAGCGCAGCGCAGCCAGTGCAGCCCGGAGCCCGTGCATGCAGGCATGCATGCGCCCTGGCATCTCCGCCAAATCAAAGCTCATGCTGCTGTTCCCACATGTAACACCTACCCATAACTTACTTATAGCCTATATAATTACATTTTTCTGAACATGCTTTTTATTTCAGGAAACTCCCCTTTGAAATGCACAGGCCACCGAATTCACAGCCGCTGTCACTCTCGCTCATTTTTACCCCAATGTAAGTATATTTAAATTCTGAAAAGATACTTTTATGTTGTAGCACAGCTAGGTAAGTAGTTCCTAGCTAAGGATAAACTATACATTATACAATAATACGCCTCACATGTGAATTTTTAACAATGATCAGCGCGTAATGTTCTGCAAAACTAGGTTTGCTTGAAGTTCCTGAAATATCAATAGGCTATATAAAAACATTCAGTTCTCAAACAACACGTTTAAACATACATATTGTTCGCAACGCAATTTTATAAAGGCTTTTCGCTTAATTTATTCATTCCCTGAATCTTAATATCCATTTTCACTTCCAATTGTTTTCCACATGGATGCGTTAATTCATTAAAGTAAAATTATAAATATAAAGAATATCTCAGCGATATTCCCCTCTCTTTGAAAAAGCTCAATCAACCATAATGTCCTAATTTTTTCACTGTGAACCTCATTTCATATTATCTCCCTAACCACGAAAATGAGTGCCCCAAAAGGGATTTATTTCATTTATCGGGATTATTGAATTAAATTAAACTAGACACTTACCGCGGCCTGAATATTGTTAACCCATCCACTTAAAGGTATTCGTAGTCGACAACACGAGGTGAATGTATGATTTAGATAAACACATTACACGAGCCTTTTACTCGAGATTTGATGCGTGTTTAATTAATTAAAACGGACTTGCGCTGAGTGACAAAAAGGATTCGTGAAGTGGAAACATTTCAGAATGAAATAAAGTAACACCAGGATCCTAACATATTCTGTACTTTATAAAAAGCAAATATAGGCTACAAAAATCAAAAACTTGTTTTGCTCAAAATGACATTTAAGCACGCCCCCCTCTTTTTAATCTATTCTAGTTAGAGAAAAAGACGACTTTTAGACATATTACTAGCCAACACTTCTAGTTTGGATATGTATTAAATATATTTGAAAGAATTTTGTCTAAATACACGAACCCCTATACATCGTATAATATAAGTTCTGGGGGATTCCCTTATATAACTTTAAAAAAACATCGGCATGTCAATATGGTACAACTGAAATAAACAGAAATTAAATACAAAAATCTTTAACACACATAAGGGCATGCTTTATCTCAGCAAAGACCCCCGAAGCCTAACGCCGGCCAGCAGGGGGCAGACTTTCTCTACCGTTGGAGAGTAGCCGGTATTAACGTGACTGAACTTCTCCTCCGTAATCCACCGTAATACTCTTTGCTCCAAACCTTGTTGCCCCTGTCTGTAAAATGCATCTCGTTAAAAGGGGGGGGGGCACCAATACTGATGTTATAACAATCCACCTCCCCAGCCAGGCCCCCGTGTCTGTGAGAGCGGTCTAGCCACACACGCAGGCATTGAGGTGGCCGTCGCAAACAAAGGCATGGCGTTCCCCACCGCGCCGTCCCTGCGTTTAAAAGGCTGCGTCTGCGGAAGCCAATTACACCCACAGCCCAGTGTGAGGTCCTAATGACCCCAATTACTGCTGGGGATCAAAGCAGCGTTCCCCGCGTTCTCCAACACCTAACCCGTGCTCGGGCGCCCTCTTTTATAGTAATCGTTACTCATAAAGTATGATAATTACAGAGTTACAGTCCTCTGTAAGTCCTACTGGCACAGAAAGAGCAATAATTGCCATAAACCTAAATAAAAGCAAATAAATAGACAGACGGACAGACAGACAGACAGACAGATAGATAGACAGACAGACAGACAGGTGCCGTTAGATCAGCCACAAACTTTTGTGTTTAGCTTGAAGTTGATTTATATTGATAAGTTTATATAAATAACCAGGACACCAAAAAGCCTGTAAGTGCACTATTTAAAAGCCCGTTTGCGCTAAATGTGTTTTACTGTGACTTTAAGGGGAGTTTTAATGTCCCCAGGATCTAATCTGTAGCAGCAGTTAAACTCTGGTATGAATTAGGTTTAAACCATAATAAGGCCTGACCGTACTGGAAACCAAAGCAAAAAGCCGCATTATAATGTGACCATATGCCTGTTTAAAATGTAATAGTATGGTCATCCCATAGTATCAGTACTAATGCTTCGTAAGGAGTTCTATGGTCGAGTCGCAAAGAGTTTTGAAATCCAAATATGTCTACATGGGGTTTCATTAAAATTAGCCGCATTGTAAATAAAGTTGCAGGCTGTAATGGAGACTCTTGGTAGGAAAGCGGAGATATCATTGATGTTCGCCGTGCTCGGTTTGTAATCTCTGCCCCCCCCCCCCCCCCAGGGGTGTACTGAGGCCCCGCTGTCCAGACTGTTCTCTTCACGTCAGGTAAATGATGATAGGTCTTTTCCTCAGCTTGTCTGTGGCGTGTGGGGGGCCTCACAGGGACGGACAGAGACGGGGGGCCGCACGCCGGCTTGCTTCTCGCAGCACCCTATGGCTGGGAGCGGCTGCGTCTCGTCCCCGCTGGACAGGAGGCGGGAGCTGTCCCCCACACTTTGGGAATGGCGCAGCGGTCGGTGACCTTTGACCTTTCCGTCCCTCCTACATGCTGCCTGACTGCAGATCATTCCACACGTGAACGAAACACTCAGTCATTGTGTGTCAGACTATCATTCACAACAAGGATCCATTCATGCCGTTTCATTATGCGGAGGTCACTCTTACTGCGATGCGACTCTCAATGGTCAAAATGGCGTCATATTTACTAAAAGTGACCCCTTCAGCGAGCAGTGTGATGGTGTACTGCTTAGCACTGTTGCCTCACATTTCTGGGACCAGGGCTGAAGTACCCTGGACCAAATGTCCCCACATTGTGGCAAAACCTGTTACTTTTTAGCTTGTGGGGACATTTTTCAGGTCCCCACAAAAAATCTGTGAATTCAGTCAAAAAACTAAAAATTCCCAAGGTCTTGTATTTAGTTTGGTTACGTATGATTAAGGCTAGGGCTGGGTATGGGTTAAGGTTGTCATGATTAGGGTTTTCCCATAGAAATGAAAGGAAAACGATATTGATACACAGCAGATATAGAAAAGGGTTAGACCCTTTAAGCCATTAAAAACATGATATCAGTCATACGGTGTTTTATGAATGGATACACAGTTACACTTGTATTGCTAGTTATTCCCAATGAAAGCATATGCAGAAGTTGCGGGTTCTGGTCCTGGGTTACCAGCCCCTGGCCTGGCTCGGCCCGGGAGTTCTGTAGCTCCAGGCCGCTTTCCCACCGCAGCACAGGATCTGGGACCTTTATGCTAAATAAGCAAGGGGGGCGCAGAGAGTTTGTAGCTTAAACTTCACCCATAATATAATCTGAAACTACACCGCCACTTCAAGACGATAGAGTATAAATATGTCTTATTGTTAGTTATTTGATAGTTATCTGGGGGGGGGGGGGGTCGTGATCAACATGGGGCTCGGCCTTTTATTTATATTTAACTTATATGACACACAACAAATCTTATTTTCTACAGAATAAAAACCAATGTAACGTACGTTACATTTGCTAATAAGAGTGATATTAGACAAAGGCATATAGGTTAGCAATTGTATTTTTCATTGCAGAAATATGAAGACGCAAATAGAAAATGTATTAATTGATGCTATAAATGTAATTGGGGTACACAAATAACTCTTTGTGGTCAGTTTTTACACCGCTACATCTGTTTTTCTGCACTTCCGCGTAACTTCCAAGTTAGCGCTGGTTCTTGCAGTCAGCCAATCAGCAAGCCATCGCTGTAAGCGCCTTCCCAGTAGCTCGTGTTGAAACGAAAAGTACCTGGGGTGTTTCTCAATACCAATAACCAAAGACCGTGCTTGTGGTCTGGACAAGAGCGGTCACACTACCTTGCCTTCCAAGAACAGACTTGGGGCAAAATGAATTGTGGGATTGGTCTGGTGTGGTGAGGATGCAACAGATGTATCCTTAATATCTGGGGCAGAGTAAGTGCAGCATCTGGGGATTTTTACCTTCCTCTGTTCTTGTGTTCTTGAGTATTGGTACTGGTCTTCGGCAATGGAAGATGATATAAAAATGGATACATGAGAACACAAGTCTGATGAAGTGCACATATTGAGAAACACCCTTATTCTGGAGTAGGTACTAAATAAAGGTTCTGGAGTTCCTGAGGCTGGTTCTGGAAAAAGGTTCTGGTTTCATAAAAAATTTCCAGCAGTGTGAAGGTGCATCTTGGCGCTAGGATCAGAGAAAGACCATGAAGGACATAAAAAAATCTGTCTCACGCCGTGAAATTCCTCGCTTATGTATGCAGCATTTCCTGAATTTATTATAATATAGAGAAGTGCCTGGTTCCTTCACAAGGAACGAGAAACTGAAACAGCTGTAGAAATGCATAATAAAGACAACAAAGCCCTGCTCTTTTTTTTCTTCTTCACTGAGTGGTTTAACCACTCCAGTGAACTCCTGGAGTGTCAGCTTAACAAGTTTCTAAATACCTTTTAATTGTAGCCAGGTTAGGTGAATTACAATGAAAACAATTACTTAAAGGGCTTGGATATTCAAAACGGTGGAGGCGTGACAGATGGATGGAGCCACGCCCACATGCGAATGAGCCACACCTCTTCAACCATTTTGGTCCCGCCTACTTTTTCAGCATTAGCGTTCACTTTGCCCCTCAATCAAATACGGAATCCTAAATAACCAATGCCTCTTTGGAAGTATGGGTGGGGGGGGGGCAATCAAGAGGGGGGCACGTTTTGCATAATTCATTTGGAGACACAATCAGCACCATCCGCTCTCATTTCCTCTTGGTTTTAATGGAATTGCCTATTAACGGCTCCTTCACATGCCCCCGCTTCCTAATTAATGTAGATGGGAATATGCGGGTGGAGCGGGCGACCCACGAGCTGCCCGCGGAGCTAGTGCTGTTTACCACGCCATCCTTCGGCTTTAAATTGAAAGGAAGCTGTAGTAACACTACTCAACTTGGTACTGCTGCAGCAGTGCCTTTTAGTGTCGGACACAGAATCAGTCCCACATGGACATAAAATAATAAAGCCTGAAGACAAACAATCATTGAGTTACGGCTTGCTTAAGGAGACGGCTCATATTTTGGCTGCTGGCCACGTGCATCTGTAAAGCAAATAAAATGTAAACACTGCGAGCTTAAAAGCCCTCTCCGTGCATCCCGGCTATGCTAGGCAAGCACACAGGTCAGGCAGGGGTCTGGAGGCTGTCAGCGGACGTTCTGTGTCTGTTCCACAGAAGTGCAGAGGAGGAAAATGCCAGGAAGTAAGAGGGGTACTGATGCAGTAATATGTCAGGCAGGAAGCAGAGGTGTGTAAGAGAGGAAGCAGGGAATATGCAGAGGTGCGTAAGACAGGAGACAGGGAATATGCAGAGGTGCATAAGACAGGAGACAGGGAATACACAGAGATGCATAAGACAGAAAGCAGGGAATGCACAGAGGTCCGTAAGACAGGAAGTAGGGAATATGCAGAGGTGCGTAAGATAGGAAGTAGGGAATACACAGAGGTGCGTAAGACAGGAAGTAGGGAATATGCAGAGGTGCGTAAGACGGGAAGTAGGGAATATGCAGAGGTGCGTAAGACAGGAAGTAGGGAATATGCAGAGGTGTGTAGGACAGGAAGTAGGGAATATGCAGAGGTGTGTAGGACAGGAAGCAGGGAATATGCAGAGGTGTGTAGGACAGGAAACAGGGAATATGCAGAGGTGTGTAGGACAGGAAACAGGGAATACACAGAGATGTGTAGGACAGGAACCAGGGAATACACAAAGCTTACTAAGTTGTTTTACCTCTAATGTTGGTGCTCAAACAGTGTGTTTTTATGTTTTTTGGCTGACTGTGTAGGTGACCTGAGGTGACTAAGAGAAACATGTCTCATAAGGCTTTTCATTTCCTCCCTGATTTGAATAAGGATTGGGGAAAGGGTGGCCTGACAGATACTGAAGAGTATTAAGAATGACACTGTATAAATAGCATCAGCTTGTGCACAGGGTGGACTGTGCCCAGGTGGGTTGGGGACCCACTGGTCTGGCTCACACACCGATCCTCTCCGTGAGGAGGAAGGAGACTGACCCCGTGGGAGCCCATCTTTGCTGGGGCCCAGGAGCACTGCTGGAGCCCGACAATGACTCCCGCCCCCAGCTTTGTGAGTAGTACCAATATGAGGGATTACAGTTAGATCCCCTAGCTAATGTTAATTAACATTACAAGTAACGTTCATTATTCAAACCAAGATAATTTCTGATTTTTTGACACGCCTCCTTTAAATGAATATTGGGAGTCTATCCTGAACCTCGGCCGGCCTCATGTTTTGGAAACAAACGGCCATCCCGAGGCCACACCTTTTACAGCATCACCTCCTGACGACACAGGAACTGTGCCCCCTGCCCCCCACCATTTAAAGTCCAGTTAAAAAAAAAAGCAAGGAAAAAAATCAGCCCCGCCCTGAAAACCCCTCCCACACAACAACGAAGCAGCTTCAGAAGTCCGGCTACCAGTAACTGATGTACCATTTCATGTTTTTACTCTGTTTTCTTTTCTCTCTTGTGGAGGAAAAGACAACAGAAAGGATTTTCCGTGTTTGGGAAGGAAAGCTTTTTTTCCCAGAGGAAATAAAGAAGGTTTGGTTTGATGGGGGGTGGTTTGAACTTGTGCTATATGTAAGCAATGTCTGTACAGAGCAGCGGTGAAACACGGGCAGCGAAGCCCCAGGCAAGCACTGGTGTGGCAGCGGAGATGCGAGGGAGCTCTGCGGGGGGGCGGCCGCAGCCAGGCCACGCCGGGTGTAACTGGGGCACACGTGTGTGCGCCACCGAGTGGATGTTTTGGCTTCGGGGTGGGGTTGGCGCCTCATTTTTCTCAGGGGTCGGGCGAGATTACATTGTCTTAAGAGGAAGCCCCATTACCGTGGCCACACAGGTATATGCCCCCTTCAGAGGGAGCCGCTGTCCTGTAAGGAATCGACCCGCAGACTCCCCCATGTCCGCGCTGTCAGTGGCCACTGCACGCTCGCTAATTCCATTGGCGGACTCATTTTCCAGGGCTTTGATCACACACAGGAGTGGGTGCCTAATTTCCAGAGCGAAATGGGCCACAATCGCCGAGACAGAATACATCAGGACAGATGAGGCGGGTCGCTAATGAACGGCCCGTCCCACTAAGCGCAGCACATATGCTGGTGGGGGAGTGGGGGGGCGGCTCAGAGGGAACCGAGATCGGACCATACTGGCTACCCGCTCAGTCGGACTGGGCCCGCAGCGATGTCCCCCGAGCACTACGGTCACGCCCATAACCACGGCCCTATGTCACTCCCCCCACCCACGGCCCTATCTCACTCCCCCCACCCAGGGCCCTATCTCACTCCCCCCACCCAGGGCCCTATCTCACTCCCCCCACCTCCATTTTTTTTATCAGATAATTCTCCGGTTTCTCTCCCTGTAAATGAGACTATTTACATAAGAAAGGTGGGCCACTTTCTGTCGCCAAGAACGCCGGGCGCGTCACATGAAATGGGACTGATTGAGGGGATTTTTTTTTGTGCGGTGCTGTGCAGACACTGTAATCTAAATGTATATTTTTCTTTAGCTTAATACAGGAGTGTTATTGCTTGTGAATAGGCTGGAATTATCCTCTGGCCACTGGGAAGGTGTTAGACAGAGACCGAGGCAGTGAGCGTGAGTAAGCGAGAGAGAGAGAGAGAGAGAGAGAGAGAGAGAAGGAATGGCGCTCAGAAGCCCCCCCACCACCAATAAATCAGTCTCCACACTCCAGAGCAGGCTCAATCTTCATCTGATAAATGTGGCCGATCTGCAATCTCAGGGGACCTAAAGTCCTCACATACAATATGCCTCTGTGTGGCCAATCTGGGAACAGTTTAAGGCGAGGCCCACCGCACACTGAGATGGTGTAAGTGCTGTCGACTCGCTGTCTTCTGACCGCTGTGCCACGGAGCTGCCCGTGTGGCCGTATTAACCTCTTCGTGGGATTCGGTTCCAAGCTTAACTGGGATACGGATTGGGAACTTTTCACTGTGATAAGAGGCTAATTAACGCACAAAATATGCAGCCATTTAATCGATAGCATCCCATTAGCCGAATCATATGCAATTCATTCAGTGATTCTTGCATTTCTTCTGGATAACACCCAAGCAAATAAATCGAATATAACAAAGTCATTCATGATACATAAACATCGCCCTGGATTCAGTTATCCTCTTTTCAGATAAAAGCGTAACCTTTTAAAATCAGCTAAATGATTATCAGATAAATATTTTCTACAGTCAACTGTTTAACCTGATTATTTACGTGTAATCATTTTGGAAAATCTTACAGCAAACCCCAAAGGGTAAGAACTGTTAAGGGTAAAAACAGCCTCCTTTCATATACGCACTACTGACGCAAGCAAACATATGTCATCCCCGTACAGGACATCATAATAAGCAGAAAATATAAGATATGAATGCGACAACAAATGCCTAAAATAGCTAAGCCCATGACCCTTGGGTTAACTGCTCACGTCTGAAAAGGGCGAACGCGGAATGAAAAATGTGGCCGTGTCGGTCGCGAAACACGTGCGCGATTCGAGATTCGCACGCCAGCCCCACCGCACAATTTAAATACCCTCCCCCTGCTCTAGCCGAAGTAGACTTTATCTAGAGGTGTGGTGGGGCAGATATTTCCAAGGGCTTTAGTCGTGCCGTCGCGGCGCTGATATTTTCTCATTTCGCAGAGCCATTCTGAATATTTAGCACTGCTCGTGGTCTCCCAGTTTTCCGGCCTAAATTGAGCCCGAAAGACGAAATTCACGCTCGGAGCAGGAGAACTAATCTGCAGTCTGCCTGTTCCACTCCTTTCTATTTAATTGATAGAAATTGCACGCATCAAAGAAAAAATACATACTGAGATTTAATGTGCATAAAATGGACATTAGCATTTTAAAGAGGTGGATTAACACATTAATCCAGGCAATTTTCATCTCCCACTTCCAATAAAATCGTCACAGCGCAGACGTCCTAATGAGGCTTAACGGGCTTTTCATTTGGAGTGGTGATTAGGGATAACACCAAACTTTAGTTTCTGAAGTGTACGCAGAGGGCTTAAATCCTGAGCTGGCACTTTGAAAGGAAATATTTTATTAAAAATTAACAGATTTTTCACAGGACACGTTGTGCAGGATGTGCGGCGTCCCCGCTGCGCCCCTGCGATGGAACCATCTGTTGCACCTCTTCCATCTGTACGGCGTGTTTGGGCTTCGCATCGAGTTATAAACAGGTTAAGCATCTGATCTTGATCACATGGTCAAAGTGCAACGCGTTCGTTTAGCATAACGGCTAAGCTATGCAAATAATTGTCATTGTTGATGCACCACATCACGCAACAATGAAATGTGTCCTCTGCTTTTAACCCACGTGACATCGTGACACAGCAGGGGGCAGCTACGTGAGCGCCCGGGGAGCAGTGCTTAAGGGCCAGTACTTTGCTCAGGGTACCTGCTACCTGGAGTCTTTCAAGAAGTCTGATGCCAGTCTGATGCCAGTCACAATCAGGCGCCCTGCAGTATCTGGCCAATGCCCTTCATTTCATTGTGCCATATGATTATGTAACTGATGCTTTTATCCAATGAGCAGGCTGAATTGTGTGCGAGGGGGGAGTTGCTGAACTTACATCAACAGGATGAGGAGCAACGCCAACCACAAAGGGTGTAAGTGACCCCCCGCCCGCCAAGTAGGAGGAATGATGAAGTCTAATATAGCCAGTATCTTCCTACTGCTTAGTGTTTTCTTGGTTCAAGAGTTCCTACCGTGAAGTGTTAAAACACCCGTGGTCTGTACTTTTACCATAGTGCTGCTCACAGCTAGGAACCTGCCCTCTGACCATGTGAATTCTTTATGCACAAATATCTATTTTTTCAGCCTCTGAATAGCACTACATGAAAATGCACTCAGAACGGTGATGTAATTTTTAAAACGCAGCTCTGAAAAACCTCTGCAGACCTAAATAAATAAAAGTGAAAGCCTGAGGCCTTCAAAGGTGAAGATGACTTATTTCTTATTGATTTGCATCATTTTTGTCGTTATAATTCCAACACCGCTGTGGATAGTGCACTGTTAGAAGCGGAGCACAAAATGTTCCTTATGCAGCGAGCCACATCCTGGACAGTTAATCTGTCAGGAAGGTTTTAGAGAACATCAGTGGTGGTGGTGGTGGTGGTGGGGGGGCGTGTGGAAGACTCAAAATGCAACACAACTCACAACTTATGGACAAAGAGACCACCACCAGATACATCAGACTTTGTATATCTGCCTTCGGCATGCGCCACACACCGTCATTTTGCCTCCACATGTGATATCTGAACGCAAGACAAGTCACTGTTCCTCGAACACTCTGAACCTCAGATGTCACTCCCTGGCATGCCAGAGAATTCCACTGCATTGTGTTTCCACTATTTCTCTCTGTAAGTCATCCTTGTAGGTTTGGAAAGCGTGCCCGAAAAGTCTTGTCTGTTCCTCATCTGTTTTGCACATGAATGAACTCAGATGCCCATGGTCCAAGAGCCACTCAATGAAATCAGGGGTCCTGGGGAGATGCCCAGTCACTTTCTCTTCGCCCCGTTCACGGTCTGCCTCTAGGGTGATCTCATTGGTTGTGTGGGGTGGGCTGCAGTCCCCACCGTGACATTTGCACTAACGAGATTGGGCCTCTTCAAAGGGGAGGGCCCCCGAGGCTGGGGAGGGGCTCCTATTGGAGAATTCCTGATTTTAATTTGCATAAAACAATGATTTGTGATGGCACTCATCATCTGGGGAGATTTCTCCTTGGACCACAGTTCACTGAGACAAGAGCAGCAGATAGAAATTCTCTGGCCATAATCCACTAGCTAAAGGTCCACCTATTACCTGTTTATGCTAGTCCCACTCTGAACGTATATTCCAGGGGAACACTATCTCCTGGCCCATGGGGCATACTAGTGTTCCTACCAACCCACCTCATAATTGTCTGACTTAAGTAACTATTGGAGACAGAACTAACTTGATTTTGCAGGTCTAAATATTTTGAAAAGTACCTCAAAAATGTGGAGCAATTTGTCCCTCAATTGGCGTTCCCTATACATGACCCATGGCTGTCGCCTGTCCTATGAAGTGTCATGGGGGAATAATCATAGCTGCTACCATGTGATCCCATCACATGACTTCCACAGACCAGCCAATCAGGGCGGGTCCTCCACTCATCTAGCATTATCTAGGCCAAATTCCAGGGCTCTGAAACCATGCCCGCTGATCTTGCCGCAGTATAACCCCCGCTTTGCACAATATGTCCCACGGCTGACCGGCAAGTGCGAGGAGAGCTAACAGCGCCAATGTGAACGACGCCTTCATCACATTCCAGTGGCAATCACTCTGTCACGCTCAGAACTTCCTGCTCTTGCCAAACTGTTTTTTTTGTGCTATGATCCAAATGTCAACCATGACAGTGCTCCCCTTGCCATCAAATAAATAACAGAGGATGTGCTCTGATTCAGCCTCCCCTCACTGATTTAGCTACTATTGAACCAAAAAATCTGGACTAAATTTATTTAAAAAAGAAAAAACTGATAAAGGAAATTTTTTGCCCAGGAGGCAAAGTCTGCTTCTTACCCTAAACAATATATTTTTTGTTCTGTTTTACTCATTGTCTGTAATTACGATAATTTGGTAGGGCTGATTTGCGTTAGTGGCTTGTCCACTGGCCAAGACGGTTGGACAGACCAAAGGACAGGAATTTCGAGCTCTTCGTTTGATATGCCTTGGCAAGGTTTTCGAAAACCTTGAGCGCTCGTGGACTGGCGTGCTTTGAAGGTCCCTGATAACCATCAGCTCAGGCTGAACAAATACTAAGCTAAATGGAATCCAATTTTGCATTGTGTCCCTCAAAGAGCTCCAGCAGCAGTAATTGAATATAAAATTTGCTGATAACGCCATCAAAGGGCTGCCACTTGCCCCGGTTCAAAAACACAAATTAGTGCTCTACTAATCGACGGAAGATCTAAACTATCGGTGTTAGAACATGGAATTAAGACCCACTCCTCTGCAGAGAGCCATAGAGCGGTTTTGCTCACTGAGATTATAAGCACACAAACGTGCAGCTGCCGAGGCCGATTAGATTTGTCTTTTAATTTGGCTGCGGGAGCGGCGTCTGACGTGGCGCTCCCTGGCCCCGAATCGCGGCCCGCTGCCGACGACGGTGTCGCTGCCGGCCGCTTTCATTCTCCTGGCAGGCGGATGGCTGCTGGGTGGCATTTCCACACTTGTCAGTTACAAATTTAATGGCCAATTATCATCGGATAAACATATTTATAAAGTGCAGCGGGAGCCGCCACGGAACCGCGAGCACGTCAGCGGCTATAATTGTCGCGCTAAATAAGGACGGAGACAAGCCTGGGGGCCCGCGGAGATGAGTCCGCCCCTTAAGAATCCTCCGCAGGTCTTCTTTTTTTAAACACGCATGCAAATACTGAATCGAGTCAAGGAAACATCTCTTTAATTGTGTGTCTCGATGGCCGCTACGTGGGAGCGGAAAGACGCTACGCTACGTTTTAGCGTGGCACGTGGCCGGGATGATAATAGGAGGGAAAAGTGCCGCGCACACACACAGGCATGCAGTCGCACGCGCTTAGGCTTCCTCCAATTAAGGCTAGCTAGGGGAACGGGCCGACTACCAGCGTTACTATCTCCAGGCAATGGAAGGCAACCCGAAGGGTGAGTGGATATTCATGCACTTAGACAACGTGAGTAGGGGCGTCAAGCTAAGAGCCCTTCGCTGGGCGGTGATGCCCCAAAGCACAGGCTGGGGTGTGTTATGCAGGAAGTGGCAGCCAGGCCATAATGGTACCATATTAATGCTTATGAAAGGACAGGAGGGAGACATATTCACGAACACTGGATGGCTGTTCTTTAAGCGTGTTCGGAGGATGCTAGCATTCACGGAGCAGCCGGTGATGGTAATGGAAGTTAAGGTGGGGGCCCCTTCTGCCTGTAGTCATACCCAAGTTGGGCCGAGTTCTTGTGGCAGCCACATCGCTCCGTTACAGCTCAGACAGGCGGCAGCAGACAAAAAAAAAAAAATTGAGATTTTATTTCTTTTTTATTTTGCCCTTCCAATTTTTACCTTTCCAGTTGTCTGCTGTCTTCCCTGGAGGCATGGACCTCAGGTCCTCCGTCTCTGGCCTTGTTACCCTCGGGCATGAATCACTGTCAGCGCTGCAGGCGGATGCTTACGTGATGCAGCCTGACAACACGGAGTTCACACGCTCCATTTAGGAAGTCCGACGTGAAGCGTGGGCTTTGGGGACGGCTCCCCGGGCCGGTCGCCCCCTCCTCCTGCGACCAGGGGGGGCGACCGGGCTTGTGATTCAAGCCGCCCGGGGATGGACGTCGCTGCGGGGGGGGGGCGTCAATGCATTCACGCTTTAGGGGGGGACCTGTTCCGTTTTTGCACCTCGGGCCTAATTGAGGTAATTGTGTTGCTGGCACTTTGACCAAGTACTGTAGTTCAGAGTGATTCTTCGTAAAACATGCAAACAAACTCAGGAGCGGTTACCCCCGCCGCCAGCGGCGTCCTGCAGCGCCCCCTACAGTGCCGTCGCGGTAGCTAAACTTATTTATGCTGCCACTCATTTTTGGGAAAAAGAAAAAGGAAGTGATTCCCTGGGGAGACGCTACTGAGGCAGTGGGTTACCCACAGGAGGAAGAGGTCCTGACAGGATGGGGTTTCCATGTGGCCAGCCAGGCAATGCCACCTCCTGATGGCAGAGCGATCCACCAAGCCCGAGCATCACCAGGCAGGCTGACTTCACTTTGCCCCTTGTTATTAATTCATTTGAATCGTCTCCACTGCTCAGCTGGCTCCTGTCTGTCCACCTTCCTCCTTCCAGATGAGCGAACAAGCTACTCTCAGCCCCATCTCACTAATTAATTTCCAAGAACAATAAAATTGAATACAGCAACAAAACTGATGCAATATTATAACTACTGATAGAACAATAAAACCGACAAAACAGTCACGATAGCAACAGTATTCCATCTGTCTGCCAGGATGCCCTCGCTCCGGCAGTACTTTCCGAAAGCCTCACCGTTATCGAGCAGGCCCATCTGCATGGACTGATGCCACTGTCAATATCGCTGGGCGCACGGCCCACCTCCTCACATAATGCTGCCGATCTATAGTAGGAAAAAAAAATCCAAGAGGGCGCCCAAGCATCCAAGATTTATCAGTATGAATAATTTCTCCCTCTCAGTGTCAATATTATCCTTTTTTTATTACAGACAGACGTGGACATGGGTGAACCTGATGGCTCTATTTATTTCACTGTGGGCTACTTTTCTGGTAGATCTCCTTTTCATTAAAGATAATATTCTGTTCAACCTGAATACTGCCGCACAGACGCCTCTAATTAGACCCTCCTGGCAGAGGGAGGGACGTAGTAAGAGAGGGAAAATGAGAAAAGGACAAAAAAAAATGTGATAAGTGCCTACTTGGATTAATTTCCGTGATCAGATATTGAAGGGGCTTTTCTTATGACATTAACCAAAACAGAGCGCGCGCTGGAAAGTCCCAGGAATACACTCCAGGAAAATATTGTCATTTGAAATTAAAAGACAGGTGGGGAAAGCCTGCAGGCTGTATATATAGCTCAGTCTCAGTGTTTTAATGTCACAATGCCTTCCAAGCCAGAGAGTTTTGCGGTGCATTGTTTAGCGGCTTTTCTGTGTTTCATTCATGTGTGAAACGCGAGCTGCCTCGTGCGTGTGTGTGTGACAGTCCAGCGCTCGGGTGTCTACGGTCAAATTCGCCGGTGCTGTGATTGGTGTACCGTCTCTATGCCAGTGAGAAGCCTCGCGCGGGACGCCCCCCCCCCGCAGGCTTGGCAAACAGCGAGCATCCTGTACGCGTGTCTGATACTTTATGACGAACGTGCTAACCACAGCTAAATGCTACCTTGCTATGCTTCTTGAGCTAAACAAATCATCAAATAGTGTACTAACAGCCGGGTGTGCCATACAGTTAGGATGATTCTAAGAAATTTGAAACATAATTTGGATTGGTCTGGGTTGAGGGCTCAGTACGACATTCTTTCATGGGGCCCAAAATCTCTAGCAACGCCCCAGCTGACATTCATGTGTGACGGGCCTGATTCGTTAGCCAAATGACAGGCAGCAGATACGGTGTTGACAAGGAATGATTGTGTGGGAAGAAAATAGACCCAACAGGAGAAAACAAGGGGAGATGATGTTTTTCCCTGTTACTGTAATTCATTCGAGGTTATATGCAGAAGCCGGCTGCTGGTAAATATGTATTAGCATCATCATTATTATCATTCCGATTGGTTGCAGTGATTGGGGAGGCCGTGACGGCTGGTGTCTGTCTGCGTCTGCCTGGCCTCCTCGGCGCTGACAGGCCGTGCCCTCGGCCCAGGTGCTGGGACAGGCTCGCAGGGCCCTCGTTTAGGTCCGATTGTAGTGATGCGAGGTGCCCACCTGTCATGTCTGGTCCGCATCATGCGTGGAACCGTTGTAGTTCTGGGCCTGCTGGTGTCTTGGCGGGTGGCCCAGGCAGACCTGCTGGTTCGGTTCTGGTGCCCATCGTCATGTCGGGGCGGCTCGTTGCGGGCCGACTCCTGCTCTGCCCCATTAAAGCTGCTTGCCGTACTGTAGCCTCGCTGACCCCCTCTGTCCAGTCCAGAGTTCATCCCCCTGGTCATGTTTCCTCTTTTACCATCCCCCCACCCCCCCACTCAAGGCTGGACCATCATCTTTGAATATTCAGTGTGCCTTCCTCTCCCAGCTGATTAACCCTTACATAGCAGACCC
>JAODKN010000008.1:11480968-11500015 GCA_026774425.1 Petrocephalus zakoni | reverse complement strand
TCAGATTCTCATCAGTTCCCTTTGTTTTTACGAGCCCCCTCCCTTTGTACAGACCTGCATCACTTGACCAAGTGTGACAGCCCCCCCCCCCCGGTGTGGTCAGACAGGCATCACCAGACCAAGTGTGACAGACCTCCCTTTGTGTGGTCAGACAGGCATCACATAACCAGGTGTGACAGACCCCCCGGTGTGGTCAAACAGGCATCACATGACCAGGTGTGACAGACCCCCCCCCGGTGTGGTCAGACAGGCATCACCTGACCAAGTGTGACAGACCCCCCCCGGTGTGGTTAGACAAGCATCACATGACCAGGTGTGACAGACCCCCCCGGACCCTCATTTAGACACCCCGAGCTTATCACCTTATAACACAACAGATCGACACATTTGTAATGTCTATTTTATCAGTGGTCAGATCAACATTATCGAATACATCTCCTTACACGGTTCATAGCTGATAAGCCAGTGGAGGGGAGAGCAGAATCTGGCCCAGACATGAGATGAAGCCTGTTCCTGGCAGGGGCTTATGGGTAAAAATAGAGCCAAACCGTCTGGCCCAAACTGGGAATGCCATGGACGTTTATAGAAACCTAAACATGATGAAGTATGTAGGGAACATACATCAGAGTTAAAGATACATGAAAGATGTTCATAGTGTATGGATGTCGCACCACAACAGGTGCTAAAAATTTACCTAAGGATTTCCGTTGACAGTATGTAATGATTTCAAAAGGCAAGTTCTACCAAACGTATTTGACATATATAATGTCATTGAACCCATTGGTGAAACAAATAAGGGAGATGAATATTGGCATATTGGCATACTGAGATATATAGTATCTATGCATGTGAAACCAAATAACTGGTATGCAGTTCACTAACTAAAATTATTATATGTTCAAAGTGTTGAGGTGAACGGGAAGCTTAGGCCACATCGAAAGTCCTGGATGTTTACTGTAGATGATCTCTTCACAACTGACTTCCACTGGGAGCTATATCACAACTAAAACTAGATTCAAATGACATTGTTAATTAGATGTAATTGAAAGGGAAACTTCGTAACTAGTTCTGAACCTTGGCAAACCATCAACCTCGGAATTGACTCAATCGCTCCCCCCGGTGGCGAGTCAAATTGACGCACCTACTGATTGCAAAGGCTCAGCTAGACCAGATTGGAGGTAAGTTGCTAGAGGAACTGAGTACATAATGGCAGGGACTTGTGTATGCTGATTAAGTGAATGACGGCCCACAGCGAGGATGTCACGGGGCTTTGGATGCCAGTAAAATCGCGACGACCCTGTCCAAGCACTGAAATAAGAGCTGCTACCCAACACCACTTCTACAAAACTCGCAAAAACAAGATTCTTTTTCCTGTATCGAAAGAAAATACAGCCAACGCGGCTGTCTGGCGGCCTGTCAGAAACACTTTCACCGTCAGCTTAAGGCTGAGCATGCAGCAGTGTGGTGAACGATCCCTGGCCTCCTGCAAATCCACTTTGGATTTAAGCGCGGGAGACGCATTGGGTTGGCGCTTGTCTGACTAGCATTATGCATCTTTCTTAAAAAGCGTTACCATCCCTGCCACCATTCTTCCTTTTCTTCCCTCCTTTTCTAACGACGCATTAACTTATCTCATGTTTAAAAGATTTGCTTTTTTTTTTTTTTACAGGAATCAAAGTCTAAATATTTCAATAAGACTGTTTTATTATTCAGGGTGTTCGAAGGCATTCTAGACAGAGGAATCCACGCACCTCAATCTCCAGCAAGCCGCGAGGTCGCCGAATTCGGGTGGCAATATTACAAGGATTAGCATGGCATATGAAATATTTAGTGTTTTTTTTTCTTCTAAAAAATCTAATAAATCAAATGACTGCCAAGTGTCATTAAAGGGGTAGTCTTTGACTGAGGCAGAAAAGGGTGGGGGCTTTTTATATTCAAATTTAGTGGGGTAGAAATGAAAGGGGAGAAAGGTTACCGGTGTAGCTTAGCTGACACCCTCACCAACGGGGGGGTGGTGATGCTGTTGTCTACATTTTGGGAGGTATGTCACAGTGGACCCCTCTGCCCTCCCAGGATGTGGTAGGAAGGCCTTCCCACAAGGTCAGTGAAGGGAACTAACACTGGACGCCCAGTGGCATGACCAGGCGCTTTTGGGCACACTGCGACGACACCAGTGTTCAAGATGTGTCATAGGGATTGGGAAGCCCCCTGCTGTGCAGTTGTTGATTGGCTGGTGGTGATGGTCCTTTTGAGATCTCATCCCCTGCACACCTATAGCCACGCCCCTGGTCTGCCATAGGGTGTGGCTAGCTGTCTCAACCACACGTTCTTCATCGTGCTCCCGGTGAACGGCCCTCAAATTGCCTGACAGATTCAGCATGGTGTAGTAAGACCCCCTTATATCACGTCTGAGGAAACACAAACAGATGGCAACTAAAGCCAAATAACCAAAGCTCTGTGCTGTGTGGTAACACCTATGCAAGTATGTGCATGTAATTAAGGGCAGCAGAGTGATATGGGAGGTGCTGGTAGGGCGGGACGTCCTAGTGCTGCCCTGTAAGCTACCTTTGGTGATGTAACATGAGGAGCTGATTGGTTCCCTTGGCAGGTAGATAAGCACAGGTAGAGACAAGGACTCAAATCCTTAGTGGAACAGTGGTAACACACATGTTACCATTACATAATTAGGGGATACCCACATGATACCATTACATAATTAGGGTATACCCACACGTTACCATTACATAATTAGGGTATACCCACACGTTACCATTACATAATTAGGGTATACCCACATGTTACCATTACATAATTAGGGTATACCCACATGTTACCGTTACATAGTTAGGGTATACCCAGACGTTACTATTATGCCATGATGTGTGCAGTCTTGTGTTCCTTTGGTGCTTTACTGGGAGGGATGCAGTACAATGTGTGTTCTGTAGATACAAGTTAGGTAAGGGTTGTCCACAATGGGGTGTAGGGAGGTGGCACCACCCTCGAACCCTCAGGTGGTCGGTAAATAAGCTGCTTCGAGTGGGGGGGGGGGGGGGCTAGACAGGGCTCTATGCTGTGACTGTATCATTGCAGGCTCTCTCACCAATCCATGTAGAGATGTACAGGAGTCAGAGACCCATGTCGGGGACCTGGTTACGCAGCATTGCAGTAACTTTACTTTATGGAGCAGGGGTATTCAGAGAATGTGCCTCGGGTTGAGTTGGGAGAGTCCCCTGCCATGCCCCATGCCAACTGCCCTGACCCGCTGCCGGCACTTTCTATATCCAGTCACATCTCATGGGTGAGCAGGAACAAGGGGGGTGGGGAGGCCCGCGGGAGGAGGGAGATAAGGCACCTGGCGGGATGGATTCTATTCGGAGCAGATATTATAAAGGACACAATATGAAAGTAAGAAGGGGGAGACAAAAAAACCAGTGGTACTAAAAAAAACATCAAGCCCAGTCAAATGCAAATGCCCATTGTTGATGTCTTCCGCCTTTTTATCTCAAGCAACTGAACACGGCTTTTAATCAATGTATTATACATCAAATTGATAATGTTAAGTCCAGATTATTCAAATGTATAAAATATTCATGGGGAACTGTCCAAAGTTTTACATCTACTTGACTTTCTTCTCCATTAATCACAGTGCCTAGAAGGGTTTTAGCAGAAGGCAGAGCCGTCAGCCTGACTGGACCTGACAAGCCGGGCTGGCCCAATTACACCACTTCTCCTATGCGCTTTGATGTAGTGCTGAGGCGGAGGAGATAGGGGCCGCGTCGCGCGGCACATTATGTTAACGACTTCGATTTAATCCAGACGCTAAACTTTATGTACCCTGTTAAGCGAGATGCTAACACTAATTACAGTGCCTCAACCAAGGGGGGGGGGCCTTGCCGAAGCCCGGCCCGGCGAACACGGCGAGCGAGTGCACAATGAAGGCATTTCCTGCAAAATTAAACATCAGAAAGCGGCGGGCGGAGGTGAGCGGGTGGCCACCTCGGCCGCACAGAGCCGCCCGGCTTCTGTTCTTTAATCAACGCTTGTGAGATGGAGAGAGTGGGGGAGAGATATGGGGGGTTGTGGGGGCGGGGGCCGCCATAAGAAGGGGCGGGATGATATCAGCCAGTAATTAACATGTCACTTCAATTACACATCCCCAAATTGGAATTGTCTTGGGTTACGGAGTGAAGCCCTGTCTGCTGGGCTAATTAGTGTGGAATTACTAGGTCTGGTGAGTCACCGCCACTCACAGGGGCCGCGAGTCGGACCATCCCCAGCAGGAAGTGACCCCATCTCAGAATCGCACGCACTTCCTGTGGCTGTTAACCGGGCTCCTTTTCATGTGCTTGAAAAGTGGGATATTTGGCGATCCAATTAAGGTGAAGCGCCTCGCCAGCGGGTACCAAAGTAGGCCCGCCCGGGGACTTGGTGCCACGAGCCCGCATCCTTATTAAGCAGCTGCCCGTGCAGGCTCACCCAGGCCTGCCAAAGAGCTGATCTACCATTTTTTGATAAATTCCTTGTGTTTGTCAGCGGCACACATGAAACAATGAGAGCGTGGGGGGGCGGGGGGGGGGATAGTGAGGGACGAATAAATAAATAAAGTCAAAGGAAGATCACCCTGTCACCGCCTGGACAATGCATCCACATTCAAAACAATGGCAATTGTATGCAAAGCAGCAAGTAGACACAGAGCCACGGATCTGGCTCTGTTTAGGAGACGCCGGGTCACTGAAGAGACGCGGCGAATAGGGGCTGGCCTCCGACCGCATGCGACATTCGGGGCTCTGACTCGCCGGCAGAGCCACCATACTCACCATCGCCGACACTTTGGAGGACGAGTCGGGTTCGAGACGAAGTGATACCAGCTACTCGCCCCACGTGTAATTAACACTAGTAGCTGGAGCGTACGGCCTGCCACCCGAATGCTTTGTGATGGCAGTGTGAGCAGACCCAATCCCAGCGCCAACTGCTATTTAATCCCCGGCTAAGGTCTCGCCAGCTTCAGCCTATAAAGAGTTAGTCACGCATCCTAGTAACAGCCTGGAGGGTAAATACAGAAGAGGCTAAATGGACATTGACTCGCATGTTTAGTGATCTTGTAATATATTGTAATATATTCTATCCCAAGCAACATAGAAGTGTGGATCAGGGAAAGGGTCAGTCAGTCACTGGAGCAATTGGGGTTAAGGGCCTTGCTGAAAGGGACAAGGTGAAATCACTCTGCCAGCCAAGGGATTTGAGCTAAAGACCTCCCACTGCGAGCTGAGGACAACACTGCCCCCATCATAAGATATTTAATATGAGGACATATGCTAGTCCCGAGTCTGTATAATACATTTCCCAATGCTCTGAATGGAAAAACAGTTTTATTTGACCTGTTTAAAAACTGAAAGGAAGGCAACCCTGTCCTGAGTTCTGTATTTTCTCTCATCAGGGAAGGAAGGACCCCTTTCCCATATTTATGTATGCAGCGTGTGGGTGGGGTATTATTGGACAGACCAAAAAAAGCTGTATCATTTTATTTCTGGCTTAAAATCATCACTGGGTAGCAAGAGAACCACAATATGTATGTTTTTATGTAAGCAAACTCAATGCGAAAATGACGCTCATGCATTTTTAATGTCTTGGCCCAATACTATGCACCTCAAAATCAGCATGTTGGAAAACCCGAGGAACTGAAGGTCCTGTGTTTCCACCAAGCCGTTTTTGCGGAGTGACATCGCCCGTGTCACTCAAACTCCTGAAGTCATTTTAATCCGAGGCCGTAGGGATTACAGATCGGGTTTAAATGCAGGGTGAGTCGCGTTACACAGTCACCTCTGTCCTGAGAACAAATCCTTCCAGGCCCCAAGCCACCCCCCCACCACTGCCATAAAGCCACACAGATCCCATGGAACGTGAATCCCATTTTCAGCCCGCTGCCTTTCCAGGGAAAATCGGTGGCTATTTTTTCGGAACCGTTTCCGCTACGCCTGACGCGATTAACGTGATCGTGCCACGGTGTGAGAGGGAATGGGCGCAAGGCGCTCAGCCAGCGGTCCCTGAGGATTTGGGGGGACTGACTTTCGGAAGCTGCCAGATCCTTCATACAGTTATGGACCACTCTCTTTCTGCTGTGTTTCATCAGCCCAATAAAAAAAATCCTATGCATGCTCCCCTTCTAAATTTACCCAAGTCTACAAAGGAGCACCGGGGTCCGAAGGATGCTCTTAATATGAGATTGTGCGTGGCTGTGTGTTTCCTGTGATTGACTGGCATCTGCTACTATTAAATACCTAATATTACACAAGTAACATTAAATATCAACTAATACTCAACTAGTTAATAACTACTCTTTCAGATAACTAAGTATTGGAAGCTTCATTTACAAACAAAAAAATGCACCAAGCAGTAGAAACATAATTATTTTTACTAGGTGCCCAGTTATCTTACAATATAAACCATCACATTTCTAAGCTCTACAAACTTATACATACATTTTTATAGCCCTTTTCGTTACTTCTAAGTAAAATACAATAGCAGTTGGACATCAGTGAACTTGATATATATTCATATACATTCATCTCCCCAGTGGAAAGTTCTTGGGACCTGCAGTGGCTAAGTGACTTTTCAAGGCGCTGGTGAAACCCAGTGCATAACGACTGACCCCAACATATCATATTGCCCTCTTTCTCACCACGGAATGCTAGAGTCCTTTTTATGAGACTGATTTTGCCACCATGTTCTTTAGTGGCCGTCATATAAAAAGATCTTTTTTTTTTTTACAAGCTTATGAAAAAAACTGTAAAAATCATATAAGTGACAAAGAAGGACCAGCCTTCGGCACATCGAATGTTATGGAATATTTCGGCCAGTGCAGTGTTTGGGGAGACTTCCAGCCACCCTCTAACACAAAACATTATCAGGATTACCGGGGACAGGGTTTGCTGTGGCCTTAACTCAAGGTCATTGAAGAAGTTTAGCAGCAAAGACATCAGAAATGACAGTCCAGTAGAAGCTGCAGACTTTATGACTGGACAGTGACACACTGTGGACAGAGTGCAAGAATTTTCCATGTACCTTATAACAAGTGAGTGACAACTAAGATCCCATCAGCTAAATAAATACATACTAACAGAGACATATAAGGTAAACCTTTTCTTTCTTTAGTCTAATCCATAACATTTTTTACATTTATTATAACTCGTCACCAGGTAAACTGTTAAGCATACACACACACACAATGAACTATTGCTCAGCTGGAAACTACGAAGTTGGCCGACGCCTCCGAGCAATTAAATCAGCGCTTCGGCTGCGTGGCAGACCTGCGAAAAATCGCATGCCTCGCATCTCGCAAGGGTGCGGAACCGCTGGACCCAATGACTCAGCTGTGAATGGATTAATGACCATATGACCTCACGAAGAATTCCCCTCCTTTGTCCTTTAATTAGGTTTGTAAACCACGCGGGCATTTCGTCCACGAGCAGCCGGAGAACTGCAGCGGAAATCTCTATGGAAACAATTTCTCCAGCAGAAAAACAGAAACTAAACAATGAGGACGGCTAAACTAAATAGAACACCCTGCGTCGGGCTCCTCAGCCCTGGAGGTCTCTGCACCTATATTGTAGATTGGTGTGAGGCTAGATTGCTACTGTGTAATCTAAAATGGTCTTGATATAACGAAACAAGGAGGGTAACCTTGAGGAGTCCTGCTCCGGTTTATAACGACGGCTCCCGGAGCCGTAGAGGTCATTATTTGCCAATTCCGCTGACTCGCTTTCCCACCCCGGTACCCGTCAAGCGCAGAACAAAGCAATCATCGCCGACCGGGGGTATCGATTCCGCGAAATCTGCAGCAGCCCTATCGTCCCCTTCTGGGAAAAGTGGGAGATTGACAGCGTTAAAAACAATTATAATCACAGCAGGTTGCTGCACTCGGCAGCCCTGTGGCACGGGCCGCACCACAAGCCCGAGGTGCGTCGTTAGCCCACCCTGCCCCGTAGCACAGCCAAAGCCAAACACAAATGACACTGTTAATGAAACATAATTGGCCGGGGCGTTGGGGGAGGGATCTGGCTTGTTATGTTGGGGATGTCATCTCAATCGACCGCCGCGTAAGTACCTCTCGTCAACCTGCCGGGCGCTTGGCTGGTTAGCGGTTTACCAGAAGCCACCAAGAGCAACGGCCGGTAGGGAGAGGGCCCAACCTTTAAATAATAAGCTGTTGGTGATTTTCATTAGAATGTGCATAATAAATGGAAAATTAGACGCCATGCTTACATTAACGTGACGCACAGGGCCTTCGCTTTTTCCTGGCTGCGCTCAACTGACCTATATCCAGCCGTTAAATGCCTGCTATTGAAAGCATGTAATATTTAATATAACGTTACTGATTGATTTATCGATCGGCTCCGGGCACTTTGAGGAGACACATATTCGATACGCGCTCATGTCTGTAAGGCGGACAAACCGGCCTATTCCTCTTTTAATTTTTAAAGTTATATCCATAGGCCGGCGAAGCAGGCCAAACCCCGTTAGTAGCAATGAGAGAGAAGGCTGCTGATTGGATGTGAAAGCGATCTTTATGTACAAGGTCAGGCAGACTGCAGCGCTCGCTTTGCTGAGCTGAATATTGGAATATTGACAGCGGCATCCAATATTTATGGTTTTCCTGGGGTATACAATGGTGTCCATTTGCACATGAAAGAAGAGACAAGTCTGGGAAGATAAATCTCTTTTTCCTCTGCATCACGGAGGGATTCACACGCACACCTCTGTTAGTGTTTACCCCCCTTGAAGGCAAACAGGTGTATAACAAATCATTACAAAATTTTCGGGAGAAGGAATCGCCATGGGGGTCAAACCCCGCTTTCTCTAAGAGGTGCGGTGGCATCAAAAGTCGGAAACCCAAACTGCACTTCACCCCAGAGCAGCCACATTCACAGCGGTAAGGATGGGATCGCTATCGACATGCTGCATGGGGCACTTCGCAATCTCATTCATTTTTCATTTAACACTTTATTTACTTAGCCGACACTCAAATCCAGTGCATGTCAACAATGCAATTCATGCTAACTGCTGTATCATATTCAAAGCTAGCAGTAACTCATAATTAGCACTGTAATGCAAAAAAAAGAGCACACCTTAATTTTGGCCAGTGAGTCATCCAGTAAAGTCTTTCGGTGGCGTCTCGTTGAGTCAGGTGGTCTTCCCAGCATGCAGCTAATCAGGTTCTTATTACAGGGCTGAGACACTGCATGTTCATAGGTGTCATTATCGTACACCGACAGTCCTAATGACATTAGACACTAGTGTTCTGTTTGGTTCTGTTGCTACAGGTTCTGGAAACTTCCATAACTGAAGGGCATGGTAGACAGTGGAGGAGCTCTGGCCTTTTTGAGATGTAGGATTATTATTATTTTGGGGGTCTCGAGATATTTTACACATCCTAAAACTAAATGTTTGCCCCATAGCTAGCTGGCCCAGTTGGAAACAGTAGTTCATTCCCACTGTACCAATAGTTGCCTTCACGCCAAATATATTTCTTCTTCTTTGGCAAACTTCATCCACACTTACCAAATCCCATTAAGCTGTGAACATTAGCTTTTATATTCACGACTGCGTGGAGTTAGTCATGCACAAACTATATGCTAATCAAAGCCTGACTTGAGGATGTGTACTTGTGAAGTTATATAATTCTGCATATTCCAGGAAAAAAGCGACAGTTGGAGCCGTCGTATGAAGTGTTGCCTTAAAAAGGAAACAAAACAATACTGACTCTTCGCAAAACGGACTCAGGCAGACCCACGAGTCAGTGCCAGGCGAAGGGCTGCTGACATTACAGGAAATTGCTGAACACTTGTTCAAAAACCGAGTTTAAGAGAATGCACTTCAACAAAGTATTAGTGGTCGGGGACTCTGGTGTTTATCTGTTTGGCTAAGATCAGGCAAAGAGCTCCCTGAAAGACAGGTCTGCTGCAAGTTCTGCTTTTGTGGCCGGGGAGTAACATCAGAGGCCGTTCCCATCGGCCGTAAACATCTGTTTGCGGCCTGAAACCCAATGAGGTCCATCAGCGATGTCGTTTACAGCACTGAGCTCAGTGTTCAGCCGCAAAGTGACCAGAAAAAATGGGTTCCACAATTAAACCAACAATTTATCATAATTGTTCACCCAAGGAAAAGCTTAAGTGAGGAAGAAAAGATGTATAATGAAAAAAACTGCAAGGCATATGTTTCCATTAGCAGCCATATGCCAGTCGTTTGAGATTATGGTATGTGTTTTCATCTGCATGTAGCTACACCCACATCCATCATAATGGAAATTATGGAAGAGTAAAACTCTGAATCCATGTCCCAAAATAGACTTTTTTTAGCCGTGGGACTTTTAAAACATCATGACCATCGCAGAAGATCTTGACGTGTGATGGAGACATAGGTTAGTGCTCTCAGAGTTTGGTCTGGTTGTAATATTCGCCATAATAAACCCATTACAACTGCACTTATCTTTTGGGATGACTGCAGAGATCGGGAATATATCGCAGTCTACATAGTGGGTATCGTTGTCTCCTTTAGTGCTGAGACAAGTTTGTTGGGTGCTCTGGGTTTAACTTTGGGCTCTGTCATGGTCATCTACTACATGCATTTGTGTCAAATATATCAACAGAACATATGTCTTTGTTTTCTCCTCTACATAATGACTGGGTCTAGGCTAGAGCACGTCGCCAAGTATGTTGCTCATTATGTTTAGTGCTGCAATATTCACCATCTCCGCACGCCAAATTGTAAGCTTCTTGCAAATAATTATTTACAGACAATTCTCCTAATTCCTTGCTGTTGTCAGTCTATCGAATTACTATAGACAAGTCTGTTTTTTTGGGGGCGGAATGTACCAATACCCAGGGACATGCGCTTACAATAAATCAACCAGGGAGCTCCAGAGATCTCCAGTCTGCTGGGGTTTGCATTTAAAAACACTGTAATGAAGTCTGACGATTGCGCGGCGATACTGTCGGGGCAAATGAGAAACAAATGTACTGGAGGGAGCCGGAGGAGGGCATGTGCTTTTTGGGTGAAGCGTGGTTAGAAACAGCTCGCGAGTTTCAGGGATTCTGTATGAGAAAAAGCCCTGCTTACACGCAGTCATTGTGTGAGAGGAGGCGAGCATCCAGACCCAGCAGAACACACTGCCTATTCTACAGCAATAAAAGCTGAAAACAGCAACTGAAAACTAAATAAGGCCACATTTGGGCAAAAACGAAGGATTCCGCAGTCTGTCATCTGCATTTGTCTTTGGGACTAACTGCCACGCGGCAATAAATCGGCACTTGGACCGTTTGCTGCTTGCCTTGCACGACGTGCCGTTCCTGCTGTCTTCCGTCACGCGTTCCTTCACACCTCACCCCTTTCATGCTTGGTCATTTGCAATCGGCGCGAGAAAGAGACAATCCCCAATCATCGAGAACGATACAGAGCCCACCTGGGCTACTGAAAATAGGTCAAAGGCAGGCCAGGGGCCTAATAAGTTGGACAGGTCTGCATGTCTGCCTTTAGAGGAATGTGCAAAGACAACAGTGGCTCTGTAGAGCGGAACTATCACATATGAACGGGTCTGTGGGATAGAGAAGATAAAGGAGAGGAAGTGCTGGCGATTTCGCCAAGCCTAACGGGTTTAGGGTCGAGATTCCTTACGATGCGAAGTATGCACTCGCGCTAAGAGGCCCAGCTCATATAAGCCGGATCAGATGGGACAGAGGAAGGGCGGTGTGCTCCTTCTGATCCTCGCAGGAATAAGGACAGAATAAACAGAGCGGACTGACCCAAGGCAACGGAGAAGGCTGAAGACGCAGCTCGCGTTTCTCTGAGACATTTCAAAACGATGCAATATGCAGAAATTATGCGCAGAGATGGAATTGTCTCAGGATAAAAGTAGTCTCAGGGGCACCGTTATGTGAGTCACCGTACAAATGGCAGGCATGTGAAGTCCATCTGAGGTCAAAACGCAGACACCTCAGTCCTGCTGGACAAAAGTTATCCGTGTTCCTGCTGTGAACGGGCACATGCTGCTCAAGAACGCCGATGAATTCAGGGGCTATAAAGTCACTGATGTCAAAAAGTTTGCTGTGTGATTTTTATGGGTAGTTATTATTGATGTTTCTGCTGTTGTAGCTGGCAGGCACGTCGACGCGTGTCTTTTTGTTTTGGTCAGAGGAGTATAAGGTAGTTAAAAGGTGAAAAGGACCCAAGGTGTATGGCATCTAAGTGTCTGAGATTTAGAGACTCAAAGAAACAATTTCACCAAAAACCTGACAGAACAGACCATATGATCTAAAAATCAAGGGCGAGTTCGCAAAGGAGTCCCACTGGACTCCAGCCTGTTTGTTTCACACCTAGAGCTTGAGAAAGTGACAGGGATTGAAAAGCAAACTTTATTGTTATGGTGATGACCACATGCTAATACTTTTGTTGCTGATACTTTACCTAGCATGCATTAGCAGAAACTGAGAGTGACGGAAACGCAGCATCAAACCAACAGGTGGCTTGGTTTAGAGGGACGTTGATCAGTGAGTGAAGGTTTTAGCCTGTAACAACTCTTAGGTCAGATTATATAATCAAAATGAAGGACAACGCAGAAACTGCGGTATTCAGTCCCATTCCGCTTTTATTTACTGATCTTTCCAAAAGTGTGAAAAAATGATAGAACGCTAACCAGGTTGCGAGCAGGAATTGTTTTCTGGAGAAGAAGTGAGATGCAGTCCCACGCCGCACGAATTGACTCTTGGTTTTTTCGAATATCATCAGCATTTTTAGCGCACCCTGCTAATGGAAACCATCCCGTTTAGGACAGCAGGCCCCGGGATTCCTCAGTACTGCTTCCCGATCCCGGTCAAAGAGAAATCACGATAAATAAACTAGACCTGCACTCTGCGAAATTCAAAACATGCCTCGCAGATCTCGCAACAGTTTAAAGCTGAGACTTTTTTTTTTCTCCCTGTCCTCTGCCAGCTGGCCCAGTAAGTAGGAACACCAGGAAAATAGCTGTAGCTGCAATGGAAGGGTGGTTCGATATCGAGGAAAAAGACTGAGAAGTAATTTGGAAGCACACAAAAGAGGAGGGTTTTAAACCTATTGGGAACCCAGAGGAATTTCTATAGTGGCTAATCTCTTAATTAGCCTATAAGAAATAATAAAATACAGAGCAAAATCGAGGCTGCCAAGATTACAGAGAGGCAATAAGTGTTCGCTGCGATTTTAGAAAATATGTTACTCATTAAATGCGGGGATAATTGGCTAATTTCCTATTTTGCAAATGAGGTTTGCTGGGCAAAGTCTAAGTAGTTATTAAAAGTAGGTGTGTCCTGCAGACAGTACGTAAATTAGATTTTGTTTCCCGTTATGAAGCGAGATATGCGAGTGTTTATGCTTTGTGGTGTGATGCCGCGACTGCAGAGGCATATTGAATATCAATTACAGAAATTCTTCAGATGCATTTCATAAAGTGGATCCATATTAAATTCTGCTTGACCTCGCTGCTCATTAACGAGAAGGGATTTCATTTTTATTTTTTTGCGCGCGCTAAATTGGAAGACAAAGAAATACAGTCATTGTCTGTAAATGTTTTATTGGGAGGCACAGTAATGGGGTGACATTTCATACCATTGACCTTCTGTTGGCTAGATCGTTTAATGCGAGCTCCACTGCTCAAACTTGAATTATTATATACTACTATATTAGCTTCTTAGCACCCTTATCTAAATATTTACCTTTTATCAGCTGAACTGAGAATGTTTTGGTTTCAAACTCAACCTTCATATCGTCTGCCGTCTATTATAAAGCTCATTGGTGTGACGGATTGGGGACTGCTGTAGTCAGCCTTTCGGGGATCAGATAGAGCTTCCAAGCACCTGGATGGACAGCAGATTACTGGGCTCAGCGACGGGGTGCAGAGTTAAGATGGGGTCAAGCACTGGATTCACAAGGGGGACGAGGAGCAAAAGCCAGCCTAAGACTCGGTTTGTTAACAGAACTAACAGCTCTGGACTGATTTATTCATTGGACAGTCCTCTTCCATTCCACACCATATTTGGACAATATTTCCCCACCAATCAGATGGTTAACTCAGTATCTCTGTCTCTGTCTTAATGTCCATGCCTTACAATATGTTTGTATAATTTTTATATGTCCCAGTATGTCCCAGTATTTGTATTCTTATTATTTCTCATTTGCACTGTGACCAACGAGAGTGATATTCACCCTCAGTGTGGGTCATTTATCTGGTGACAATGACAAAGGATACCTTGACTATGAAGGAACAGGAGCTGGAGGATGGACTTCGAGTTCATCTTCAGCTAGTGTCTCTGCTGGAGGAGAGCCATAAGCCACGTGTTCGGTCTGCTGATACTCTTTGTTGGGAGTGACGTCACACCGGAGTTTAGCGCTTTCGAGACTAACAAGCCAGGTTAGCCATTAGCAATACCACTTCTAGCCAGGCTCACTGTTAGCCATCGTTAGTAATACCAATTCAAAATAACGCATCGTGCGGCATCAACATGTCCACAGCTAGTGGCCGAATAGTAGTACGCGTTCTACCGATTTATTGAGACACAAATAATACACAAGTGCAGTATCAACATAATTATGACAGCTTTTTACTGTTGATGTACAGAGCAGCCATCTTGAATTATGATTTTGGGGTCACAGAGGTATTTCCGACGTTCCGAGTGAGAAGTCCGGCTTTAGGGGGCTTGCCAGTTGAAATTTCGGAAAAGGAAATTCTCAGTTAAAGCTTCACAGCTCAAATGGAATGCACCAATAGGCCCCATCTCCAAAGCAGCATTGATATTATTACGTGAAGAGCCACACCTTCTCTTCTGCACCTGTTGTACAGCGGGAGTAACTTTATTTCCTTTATTGGCCAGTTGGTCTCCCCAGCACCTGGGGGATCTGTTTCTCTGAGTTTTAACCGAAAGCATTGGGCCTTGCCGTTGCTGGCAGGTGGTGACCGGTGTGGAAGGTCGCTCTCCCTGCCAAGCCCCCTCAGCCTCTGGAGTCCTCTCCCTCTCTCGTCCCCCAGGCTGCGCAGGCCTTGGGGTTACGTGCGTGTTGTGTTTGTTTGTTTTCCTGCTTAATCGTGGGAAGCCGCAGGCCGGTCGCTCGCCATGCCAATGCACATGGAAACCCGCACAGCCAAACCAAACCGCCGCGGCTTAATTGCAGTGGGGTTTCGACTTGTAAAACACAGCTTGGCTGGCAACGGGAATTATTTTTCAAAACTCAAACCTCATGAACGAAATGTTCTCAGCTCTATGCCGAGTGGCAAATCGGGCCCCGGCCCACGGTGCGAGGAGGCGAGCCCGTTCCCCGGAGACTGCACGGCAATTTCATGCCGACTCAAACAAGGCATGGGTTCCTGCGGCGCGGGAGGAATCTGTTAACTGAAATGTTTAGGCAAAAAACATAACAATAAATGGAGTGTAAATAGGACTCAGAGCTGGCGGAGGAATACGAGACGAAGCAGCTGCTTCTGGAATCTGAGGGGATTGATTCCTCTGCTCAGACGATGACGATCAATCAGGTAACGAAAGCCTCATATTGTACTGTGCACATTTACAGATCAGTTAAAAGTAAGATTCTTAAGAATTTATCTCTTTTAACAAAGCTTTAGGGGAAAGGTTATATAGTGAACACCTGTGTTGAAAACTATAATAATAATTTTCCTGTCATGATGGAACTAATGGGGTCCCAAAATCCACAGTGGGCGGGGTTTGCTGCATAGTGCCAGGCGCCGATTGGTTTAATCCAAAAGGGTTTGATGACGCAAACAATGGATTGGTCAAAACCATCAGCATTGGACGGGGTTTCAAAGCCTTTCTACAGCTATCGCTCTTGCTCCTTTTGCACGTTTGCCGTGCTGGTTAGCTTCTACCTGTGGCTAACTGCTACGTTGGGGTACTGGAGATGCAGGAGTGTAGGAGTAAGAAGTTTGCTGACAGCACACCATGACTATGTATAAAATGTCCAATAAGAGAAGGCCAGATCCCTAATTATTCTCATTATTTCTCGAAAATGGAGATGGCTCACAGACCACTGGTCACTAATAACAGTGATCAGAGTGAATTGGCCTCACTGATTACAGAAAGCATGTTCTGGTGACGATCAACCAGCTGGTGGAACTGATCTAAGCCTGAAGCCTGTTTTTTCCTACGGGTGCATTTCTGTAAGACATTGTGGAAGCACTGCATGTACCGGATAGTAGTTCCAAGCAGCACACAGATGGATGGGGAGATGCAAACAGGTACGGGAACCCCATCATGGGCTTTGTCCTACATACCTCACTGGCTTGAGGCGATTAGTTAAATGTCAGGAGGTTCTCTTAAGGCTGTGCAGTCATGTCTTCCAAGGAGGAAAACCCATTTTATTTCCCCCGAACTGGGCACCATCTTTTTTCCACTAATGAAACACACTTAATAACGAAAAAGCAATTAGAAGGGGCCAGGTACTTTTTTGATACTGGCTAATGAAAATTCCCCCCTTTTTATGATTTAGAGCCACGTAATTATATTCTGCAAGTCAAACATCTCCAAAAGTGTGACTTGGGAAACCGAGGGACACACCACGAGGACAGTCTGGGCAGGGTGGTGGCTTCGCCGTGGCCCTGTCCAACACGCAAACGTAGCGATTAACCATGATTCCCGGTCACGTGCAGCGGCGCAGTGCTGACTTGACACTTTGCATGGGGCACGCTTTTATGATCACCGCGTGCTTTAATTATGGCATTTTCACCACTGACCCCCAAATAAAACAAAACCCTCCTAACGAGGACAGATTTACAAGGGGGGGGGGGGGTGAAAGCAATTTTTTGAGCAGATGTTAATTGCGAATGAGGCGGAATGACGTCAGTGGATTCCACATACGAGCTGTGACAGCCAGATGTTACAGTTTCACCCGGTGTCTTTTTTTATATATATGTTACAATCATAAAACTGCTGTCTGGGCAGAATTCCTGACTTGCCGATGACTGACATGTTTGTGTTCCTTGTAGCTTTTATCAAAACTTCAGCAAAAGAATTAAGGATAAGTGGGTTTTGAAACTGCACAGCAGCTAAGACCCCTGGGACTTAAACTTGCAACCTTATGGTTGTTAGTGCAGTAAATCACTAGTGCCAACACTCCTACACCAGCTGGTGAGCGCCGTGCAAATATTTTGACTTTGCACCCGCTGATAGTGCAAACGGTCCTCCCCCATAAAAGATCCCCCAGTGATCAGAGAGAGCCTGCAGCTGACCCCAGGAGGAGTAGGGAGCAAGGGAGGCGGATACAAGGGTGGGATGCCAGTGTATCTCAGGGCACAACTGGTGATGCTTCATATACAAATGACTTATTATTCAATCTTTATTAAAAAATAAAATAACGCATGAACACGAGTGCCCATATGTGGAAGGCCATCGACTGAAGTCCCGTAGCCGGCAGAGATCTTGCTGGTTCCTTCAGCAAAGCCCTCACCCCGAAAAGCTGTTTCAGGGGTGCCGGGAGAATAGCTAACAGTGCGTTCTGACCCAAACTTCACTGTCATGGGTGAGCAAAATGGGATATGAGAGAGCATAAATTCCCATGGACCTGTATGCGTGTGCTAATCGCAATCCAACATCACCATCATTAATCACAGACCATTGCTGCACCGTATAACGAGGGCAGGAGGCAATATAGTGGAAATGGTATTAACATTGTATCTTAAAGCTAATGACTAAATCCCATAAGGAATGCTCCTGTGCCATTGGGTGGGATAGTGTATTGTGTAATTACAAATACCTCACTGTCGACTGGATGAAAGATGTCTGATTTTGAAAATCAAGACAGCGAAATAAATGAAAATGAGTCATTCTTCTTCTGTCTGACCTTTCGAGGAAGCTCAGTATTGTCTGGCCATAGGATTAAGTCCAGAGGTGTACAGCTAATCCCATCAGGAATGGCTAGTAAACACAGTTCATTATTTGTAAAATACTTAACGTAGAGAAGTTTGACTGAGATTAGCTAATAGGCAGTTTATTTAGCCTGCAATAAAGCTTTTCTCCAGTTAAGTTCAACCTTAGCTTGTGAAGCAGTGCATGAAATGATCGTAAGGAGCTGTCCTGCCGGGCAGACAGCCCTCCAGCGTGTGGCGTGTGCTTCGGGGGGTCTGCGTAGGGCACTGTGCAGAAGCCGGCCCAGGTCAGGGTGAGCGTGTCAGACCCTTGCTGCACTCGTCTCCAGCGGAAATGCCAAATCACAGCAGTTCTGCCGCCTAATCTTTCCAAGAAGTGAAACATTTTGCCATCAGGAAATACGACTTGAAGACATTATGTTACGTGTCTGGATTATTTTACATGTCGGGGCCTGTATTGTCACCCGTGTCAGGAGGAAAGGAGTTACGGCATTGGGAGGCCACAGAGCAGACTGTAACAATTGGGGCTAACGAGATATATGGAAACGGTGAACGGGCGCTTTAACTTGGGACCGCCTGGCAGGCAGGGGGCGGAAAAGCAAAGGGGAGGTACAGTGTGTTTCTCTTTGGGTACCAAGGGGCTGCTGGGGAGACGTCACATGCCCAGGACCACCTAGAGGTGGCCCGGGCAGAAAGTGAGATCAAGCCAATCGAGTGGAGCCTTACATGTGCTAGTCACCGTGACAGGCAAAGGTTTGAAAAAGATACATGCATGTAAAACATGCACTAATCAAATCAAAGTCTTTTTTATCAAAAGCACAACAACACAGCAAACAGCAGGCGATGCAGGCAAAGAAATGAGCTCCTTATAATTGGTGATATATCTGGGCGGGCAAAAGGCAGGGAAAAACCCAGGACAGGGTCCCAACCCATCACACGGCACACTCGCACACCATTCACACGGGCACACTCGCACACCATCACACGGCACACTCGCACACCATCACACGGCACACTCGCACACCATTCACACGGGCACACTCGCACACCATCACACGGCACACTCGCACACCATCACACGGCACACTCGCACACCATTCACACGGGCACACTCGCACACCATCACACGGCACACTCGCACACCATCA
>JAODKN010000008.1:11386850-11402181 GCA_026774425.1 Petrocephalus zakoni | reverse complement strand
CCCCCCCCCCCCCCCCCCCCCCCCCCCCCCCCCCCCCCCCCCCCCCCCCCCCCCCCCCCCCCCCCCCGCAGCGCAGAGCTTGTGATGAAGACGTCACGCCCACTGTGAGACTCAGCACTCATCCCCGCAGACGACCTCCGCCCTCTGGGCCACTAGAGGAACCCCCACAAGTATTTGGGGCTCTCACCTGAGCAGTGACATCTTGCATGTTGGAGGCCTTGAGGAGGATCTATGGGCCATGGGGTGGGGGAGCTATTTCCAACAGATGTGCGGTGTCACAATGTGCTTACCCAACCGGCATTTGTTTCTTTTTGGAAATGTGAGTCCTTTTAACTGTCAATATTTGCCCCTCCCACCTCTGTATTCATAGTTGATCACCCGTGGTATTTGTAGGGCAAAGCCAATGACAGAACTATAAACATAAAAAAAAAATAAACATTTACCACCATCATCTTCAATGTACACCTTGGCAAGATCAAACATTCCTCCATGGACCTTGATGATGGTAGCATTTATGATGATGGTGATGACGATGATGGCTTGTCTCCTCTCTGGGAATGAATTAGGCTTGAACTAATTGCCTTAAAGCTGAACCATGTGCAACTGATGGGGAGGTGGGGGTGGGTTTACCTGTAGCATTTGTCTCAGTTCCCCAAGCACCTTTAGAAAGTGCTGTGGCCAAGAAGGTAGTAGTAACACTTTGTGAGAATAATCCACATTAATGAGCTGCTGTTAGAATCCCCATCTATTTACTCATCGCCTTTACCCGGAACCTTCCAGAGAAATGCCGGGACGCCGAGGAGCGTGGATCTGAGGATGCCGTTACTGGAGGGGATCACTCCATTAGACGGCTCTTCCCGGGTAACGCGGATTCGCGGCAGGTGACAGCCGCGTTTCCCAAGTAATGCCGCTTAATTGCTTTCCTTGGCAGGGCGTGTTAACGCCGCTTGGCGTCTTTGACGCCGGGTACCTGGGGCTGACAGGCTCCCGGGCTCACACCTGGGTTTGTGCAGACGCCGCCACGTCACGCCAAAGGCATCTCCACCACGTCGCCCCTTCCCTGCTTCCCCCGCGGCTTGGAAAAAGGAACGAAGAAAGCGAGTGAAAAAAAAAACCAAAAAGACAGAGACACACATTAAAGCCTCTCCTGCCGTCAGTGCGCACAATGGGGTTTTTCATCAGAGGCAGGGTGTAATTAACATCAAGGTGGCGCTTTAGCAATGGCTGTTGTCTAATTTGTCAGCTCTTGCCGCGAGAGGCCTGTGTGGTCTCACAGAGTATGTGCATCGTCAGAGGCAGCGTCTGTCTGAGGTATGATCAAGGATGAAACACGCCCCCCCCCCAACACCACCCCGAAGACGCAGTTTATCCTACATGACAAAATTAGCTATGACTCAGCCAATCCCACTTCAGCATTTTTTCTGCTTGCAGTTGGCATTTTGGTGGGGGGGGGGCGGTTCTGGTGTATCTGTGGCCAGAGGTGCATCAGTCAGGACGGCATGTCCCGCAAATTCACAGTGACACGAGGGAGTTCAACTGTGACATTTCTGGGCACACTTTCCCATGGTTACCTTGGAAGAAGAAGGAACTTATAAAAAAAACATATTCCATCGCATTGTTTTCCCATAATGCTTCTGGTTTGACATTTAAAGAAAAGAGAACTACATAAGTGTTGTTCATCTTATCAGCTTGGTTTAATCGCTTGTAGAATTAAATGAAAACAGTAATTTACATAATTATGCTTTTCACAGTAATAGCTGTCTGCTATAGAAGGGGAGGGATGTAATTAAGATTCCTCAGACATTAGAAAGCACATGTTTTAGGCAGAGGTTGCCATTAAGGGCAGCTCTTAATATGGAAAGTGCGTTTCAGAGCTTTGAGGACACACAGGCATAGTTTGATCATGACAGGCATTTTATGGGACGCCTCTTAAAAGGGCCCCATATTTTGAGGGCACCTGGAGGGCGTGAAGGGGCCTGACGCAGCAAGCGAGCTGTAGGATTAGCAGCAAGAGTCCAGGTGAGAGAGCTGCCATTGGACAGCCAGTCAAGAGCGACTCTCATCTGATTGGCTAGCCTTGGTGCCAGTTCTGCTGTGCGTGATTTGCTCATCCCACACACATCGCCCCCCTGTGATTCTTCTCCCTAGGCATCCACAGTGGTGGAGTGGGGGAGGGGGGGGAGGTCTTGAACAAGCAGCCTGGTTGTTGTTGCGAATCCAGCTTTTCTGTTATTTTGTTATATTTAGGCTGTGTTTCCACAAAGTAAAACGCCAAGGTCGAATTTGTACACGCCGCCCATAGAGAAGGAGGGTGGGGGGTGTCCGTGGGTTAAAAAGAGTTTTCATGCTTTATTTGGAGCGGGACACCTAATAACAGGGATTTTCTGGTGGCTTAAAAGAGGGTTCGGAAGATTCTGGCAGGGGGGTTGCGGGGGAACGGGATTTATGAGGAGCCGCGCCAGTCACAGTGACGGTCTGGCAGGCCTGGGGACAGATGTTCGGGAGGCTTACGCCTCGACCTTCCTGCTCCCTCTGCCCCATACCCCCCCCCTCCCCTTTTGTATGTCTTTCCCCATCTAGCTCCCCCACCTCGGGGTGTTGCCTGACACACAAACCCCGTGAGGCCGGCTCAGGTGTTAAGAGGAGGACCTTTTCCCATAATGCCATTCTTCCATAGTACACCGGCAACAGACGGGACAGGGATGAAGGGGGCCTCCATGTGCCTGTGTGGGTGTTAAGGTGGGGGGGGGTGTTCTTTGTAATTACCACTCAGAGGCCTGGACTTCACCGAAGCGACGTGTGCAGTAATGATGTTGTTAGCTCCCCTTAATTTGCCCGGCATCGCCATCAATTACACCATGTGTTCAGAGGCGCCTGCCGCCGCCCCCTTTCGCTACCGTTAATTATAACTCACAAGACTGTAACGGTTAATTTTATGGCAAGCATATTGTCTCTTCAAGGCTGCCGAGTGGGTCATAAATTATCCTGAAGGTGAAACGCAACTTGGGGGAAACAGTTATGAAAATTTCATCCATCTCGCTCGCTCGCTCCCAGCTGCTCCTGTCAGCGTCCGCGCCGGCGAGGAATTACAGCGGGTCAGGCCTGGGGGGCCAGGCAGGCCCTGTCACTGCACGGGATGCCTCTCCTGGCCCTGTCAACCCCCCCCCCCCCACAGCCCTCCCCCAGCGGCCTTCCTCGCTGCTCGTGTGTGGTGGCCGATGGCAACGCGGGCGGTCCCTTAGCTGTCTCTGTTCATTACCGTACTCAGACTCGGTTAAGGTAGGCAGGGGGCCAAACCTCTTGTCTTCCTCTACTGTCATCAGCTGAGCTATCAGCTGTGCCCGCCCGCACGCGTGTGTGTGTGTGTGGTTTTCACGTGTGCATCCAGGGTTATGTATGTCGGCTCATTTCTATGTGTACATACGTGTGGGCTGCGCGTGTTTGCAGCCGCGCGTGCCTGAGCGTATGTGTGTCCAGGGGCGAGCTCCCGGTATCCGTGTTGCGGAGCGAGCATTTTCCGGAGGAATCTGTCACGTGTGAAGAAGAGGCGACGCAGTGAGAAGCAACGGAAGGGGGTGGGAACGCCGGATACCCTCCGCGGACCGGACCGCGGCTCACAGATCGGGGAGGTTTCGTATTAAGCCCTGCCGCTCCAGCTGGCAATTAAAGAGATGAAAGGCGTCTTTCTGAGAGTCGGTCAGCTTCACGAATTCCAAGAAATTCCATTATGTCTGTCTGGGAGAGGCTACTTACACTTTGGACGCCGGCAATGCCGACTGAATGGCAGAGGAGGACGTCTTACATTTTCCCGCTCAAACGGAGGGAATGTCGGGTCAGGAATGATGAATACCTGTCTACCCTGGATTAGCGAGCCAGCTAATAATCAGAAACTTGCAGGTGGTTCGTGCGCGGGGTGGGGGGGGGTGGCTCCCTTGCACCCCTTCGCGCCATGTCTGAAAAAGCGCAGTTGTGGTGCGGAGATGGCCGGAGCCGGCGTTAGCCTGGCAGCACCTCTGACACGGCGGGGTGGAGCTAACGATCACTCTGGCAGGTTCATTACGGACCCTAATTAATGAACGGGACGGAAGCAGCGCCCAGATACAAAACGGACGGGGGGCTGGCCGTACCGTCGGGGGGGGGGGCGACGTTAAGACCCTGCTTCCTGACACTCTTCATTTTTCACTGGCTTTGGATCCTCTGTAACGAGACCCCCACCCCCCCCCCACATCGTGTCTCAAGTGATGTGCATTAAAGGTCAGCAGGCACAGGTGTGCCCCCCCCCACAGAGCAGCTGTGCTGGCTATCAGGAGCGATACATCACCCGGCTCGCCCATCCTCTGTGCGCCCACCTTGGAGACTGGCACCCGGATGGCTGAGAGCAGAACAAAACCTTCAACTCCTCAGGCCCCCCCCACTGTTCCCTGCCTTCCCCCCCCCCCATTCCCTCCATCACCCTCCTCACTGGTCACATGACGCCGGTGGATTTGCTGACGCCCTCAGTTCCTTCGCTACAGGGGCGATGCATCAGAACACTGGTGGGGGGGGGGGGGGGGTAGCTTAAATCCCTCGCTGTGACTTCGCTTCCTGCTCTCTCCCACCCGTCCTCTTGTCCCACTTATCTGTCATCTGTTATCACTGTTCTCTCTCCTTTTGTCCGTACGAAACGGTGGCAAAATCCATCTCTCGCCCAGGTTCGCCTCCTCAGTCACGCTGATGCTCTGTATCCGTGGCCTCAGCTACACTTCCGAGCCACCAGGTGGCGCGGTGGTTATGGGATGGACCCTATGCTTTTCATGTACAGCTGGCAGCCGTGGTCCCGCACAGTGAGCACAATCTCTGCCCCAATTTAAACAAATTCTTAAGTAATTTAAAGACTTTTCCTCAGTGCGGTGCCTCCGTATTTCCGCCCCCCCTCACCCATTACTGAGAATAAAGGGGAAGGAAATCTCCCAGGCTTAAAATAAGTTAATTTTATCCGTGCGACTCTTTATGTGGCTTGTCTAATCGGAAGGTAATGGGGTGGAAATGTGAACTAAAAGGCCGCGTTTCGAAACAGCTGTCCGAAGACGGCCGCGTGGAACGTCGCCATGGCGAAGAGGGCGGGGCCATAGAAATACATAGACATACATAGGGAGCCAGATACTCCGGCAGTGGAAATTGGGTGCCGTTGCATGCCGCCGTGTGAAATTGTCTTTAGGAAACGGGCTTTTTTTCTTTGGGGGAGGGATTCTTTTGGATGCTGTGGGTGTGACCTTTCCTGTCTCGGGTCCAATCTCAGTGAAGGCTGTCTTCTCCATAGACCACCCCCCCCCCTCTGGTCAGGCGACTCTGACAGACCTGTAAACAGATGCGGAGGTTGCTGGTAATGACAGGTGATTATAAGTGGCAAGAGTGCCAAGGTAATTAAACCGGGGGCTGACAGCTGCATTGGGTGCGCCGGTATCCCGGCATTAGAATAATTGTTGCGGCACATTTTCACCGGCTCGGTTGCCGCGCCGACATCATTAATTGCGTGCAGGTACAAGCCGTCTGGAGGCTGGCAAGGGGGCGGGAACTGCTTCCCGTAACGAGGCTGGGACTGCTGGAGCTGACGTGAGTGGCGTTGCTGGTGGTGGTGGTGGTGGTGGGGGGGGGGTCGTGGGCGGGGGCAGGCTGAGGGGCGGGGCCATCTCCTAATGATGCCATCACGCTATGCTCGGAACCTGCAGTGCCATAACCTCAACAGCAGGGTGTGCAGTGATTAAAGCATTATATTTGTATATAATGCAAACCTGTTGTACCTCTGAAAGCCAGCAAAACCTAATAATTCAGGGGCATAGGTGGGCGTGATAAGTGCAAAATGCCGGAATCGTGGTGATATAAGACCTGGGTGAGAAGGCCACTATCATTGTACCTTACAATGACGTTCTTAACCTCAAATACTTCAGTAATTACCTGGAGCTAAAATAAGTGTAAAACTGAAAGACGCCTCAGATAAAAGCGCCTGTGAAGAAAACAGAAATGGGCAAAGTATTGTCACATAAATAAATATAAAAATGTAAGGACAAGATCTGCAGCCTCCCCGCTGTGGCAACGCCACGACTCGAGGGAACACACTGATTGGTGCAGCAGGCAGCTAGGCCATCTCATTCCTCAGGACGGGGGAGTTTAACAGGCACCCACGCAGGAAGCTACAAGCCTGCTAACGAAGTCTCACCCAGCTCCGTAAAAGGGACAAGGATAGGGCTGTGGGCATAGCGAGGCAGTGAGGTCATAGCCCAAGCGGCCGCCTGTCTCAGGGGGTTCGCACCGCGCCAGGGGGGGTACTGACAGCTCCCAGCCCCCGCCACCATCCCAGGCGGCCAGGTCGAGTCAGGGCTGGGGAGTGCCAGGTACTGACTGGGAGGGAAGGAGACGAGGGCGACGTGACTGATTTATGTGACTGCCAGGCTTGCAGTCACAGATCTGAGAGAGGTCAGGGACGGATGGGGTGGCTGCATGCGCCGCTGCGGGCGACGGGCGACCCTGTGCGTGTCACATGTTTTTTCGTGCAGCGGGAGCCCAAGGGGAAACATGCACCGTGGCTTTGTCTGTGGCTGTCTGTAATCATGTCAGGCATGGTAGCTGCATGTCTGCATTCACGATTATGTCTGTGACTCTGTGACTGTGAATGTCTTCGATCCTGTGCGTGACATTGTGGAGTGTGGCCATGTCTGTAATCTGTGACTGTCGGTGTATGTCTGTGATTTGGTGGCCGTAAATGTGTTCATACCCGTGTGTGACAACGTGGCTGCGCTTATGGCTGCGACTGAGGACACACCCAGCGGAAGATGTCTCTGTGACACTCAGTGACAAAAACAGCCTCCCAGCCTTGAGGTCGATGAATAATTGATCGGTTCATTATTCGTCTGTCAGCCTTCTCTTTGTAGGGGCCATGTTTATTTATTTTGCCTTGCTCTGAGCTAGTTGTGGGGGGTATCCCTGCTTTCAGAAATCACACACCTGGAGTGAGGGGCAGTTCTTTGGAATTGTGTTCAGTGCTCGTCCCCAAAGCCGGCATCCCCAGTCGGTCGACCTACAGCGGAGTGAGCCGCTGCTATTCACAGCTGCCTGCTTTCTGTTATTTTAAAGTGGGTATCGTGTGCCATTACAGTGAAAAAACGGTAGACTTTCCTCTGGGGTCACCGTCGTCCTGAGGAATTTGGCCAGGGGCCACGCGTCTGAGAGGTGAAATGTGATCGGGCCGTGGGGTGAGGGGGGTGTGTGTGACGTGCCGCCCAGCCATCAGCGCGGGGCTACAGAGACCTTTTCTGGAACCTTCTTCCATCGTGTCACGCCCTCTCGTCTACAGACCGGCATCGCCAGACTGACGCCGACACTCTTCAGAGAACCTGATGCCTAGGGCCACCCCCCCCTCCCTGAGACGGCCCCTGCCACGCCTCTACTCTACTGAGTGCTCATCCCAGGTCTGTGCTCAGGGCTCTGGGATGAAGTTCTCCCAATCCACTTAATTAAAGTGTCACTGTCTGCCGATCTGGCCCGACTGTCCCTGACAAACCTGTTCTCAGCCCCTTTAATGGCAGTTATCCTGGCGTCAGCCATTGACCCGCATAAGGACTTTGCCCCCGTGGGCGTGGCTTCTTCTCACAGCCATGATTGGCTAGCTCTGCAGTTGGGGATTGGCTTGCTCTGGCTGTCACGCACCACTGGCTTCTGCAATCTCTTCACCTGTGCTCCTCTCATGCTTGGGCTTGCACCCTAGAACTCCAGTATCAGGTACAACAAATTGGTGGAGTCTGACAGGGGGCAGGACTGAAATCAATCACATTCCTGTCGCGGTGACATAACAACACAACAATGAACATCAGTATGAGAAGCTGACTGTCACGTATTAATTATAATTTTCACAAGAAGGCTACATAGAGCATATTTTTTACATAATTTTTAAACAGAATTGCTTCCATTATTGCCATATTTTTATTTCTATAATTATTAAACATATTTCTGCATGCTTGCCTCCCTTAACAACACAGGAACCAACTAATTAGGTCAAAGATTTGCACAGGAATAGAAAGCTCTATTTTGTCTGCGTCTAATAAAACTCTGAATGTGGTGAGACGCGCAGCTGTGAGACAGGAACCGTGAGGCTGACATTAGCTGACACAGGTAATAAGCTGTGAGCCTGTTGCTGGGAGATCACAGATCCAGTCAGTCACTCTGGAGCGGCGCAGATTTCTGACTAAAGGGAGGGATTGTGTCACATTTTTACTAGCACAGGAACTGCCGTGTGATCTGTACATTGGAAATGCATGGGGCCTGCGTCGCGGCCTGTCCGGAGCCGCAAATACAGCTTGTAAAATTGTGTAGGCCTGTCACACACATTTTATAGCACTTATTTAAGGCTCATTTAACTAAACGAGACCTTTATAAGGTATACAGAGGGATTGATTTGTGTCAATGGGAACTTTCAACTGACATTCTGAATGGGGCACAACTTTAAAGCCACCAAGCTCAGAATTGTGATGTCATAGTTTTGGTTTTTTTTGGGGGGGGGGGGCATTATAGACTGATAACTTTCATTAGAGATCAGGTCATTATGCCTCACAAATGCCAGCAAATGCACAGATTGGTTACCCCCAGCTAAGTGCACATCTCCTGAAAGATAAGCCAGGGCCTTTTCTGTCAAGCTCAGGGACCCCCCCCCCAAATTAATGGGACGCATGAAAAACACACAGATAGCTCAGTGTGTTCTTTATGCTAGCCAACAAGCCCTGGGACCAAAACATCCCAAAGGAATGTCCCATAAAGCCGTACCTTCTGTGCCACCGTGCTGAAATGTTTTGCAGTTCTGTTTTTTTAATTAGCCCACATTTCCTGTCCGCTGAACCTAAGACAGTCCCAGTCTCGCTGCTGGCCTCTTCTTTAGTCTGCTAAATACATCTGACTCTAGATCAGGACCACGGCCGCGTCGTTAAAACGGTTAATTGCCCAAGCACCGCCGCGCACATCTCTGTCTCCTGTCTGCATCTGAGTGTTATGCCAGAGACCGTGTAAAGGGAGGGGAGGGCCGGGGAAGCTCGCCTGTCACATGGGCCGGAGTCTGCGTGGGACCGCAGCTGAGCTTAATGCGCGAGGGGCTTCTCTGGTTTTATGAGAGTACTTGCCGGAGGATTCCGGAGCCCCGGTACAGTAAATCCTAAATGGCTGCCCCCACCCACTTCTGCCAGTTGGTCCAGGAAACATATGATAGCGTTTGCCACAGCAGAATGAGGCCTGCTGTTATTCTTTAATTAGAATGGCCTTAGCAGGGTAGGAGTGGGCGGCCTCTGCTAACGGCGCCTAATCTGAGGGGCTTTGGAAGAGAGCACAGCGTGCTGGCGTAGCAGCGGGACTTGGCGGGAGCCCCCTAACTGCCTCTGTGCTGTCGCGCACGGACAGATGCACACACTGGGTATAAAGGCTCAGGAAAGGACGTTAGGAGGGGAGGAGGAGTGAGGGGTAGTGAAGGCTTCCCTAGAAAAGCATCCGATTCTCATCCCTTCATCCTGCGGGATGCCGGCTTTACGCCGCGTTTTGGGGAACGCGACTGGCCTCCAAATGGCGTGCCGTACTGCCCGTTTAGGGGAACATATTGCACGAGAAAAGGTGCCTCGCTGGTCGTCAGCACTCTTGGCACGGGGAAAATCAGTCAGCTGGGGTATAATTATAACCCCCCACCCCCCTGTAAACAGGCTGTGCGCGCGGTGGGAAGGCTGTGTTAGATGTTTTGTGGATTTGGCACCTCCGGTTCGGGCCCACGTAGCCGACGTTCAGACTCTAGGACAAAGACATTTACTCTCCGCTCCCAAATCCAGCAGGAGCGCCCCCTACCGTCCCAGCTACGCACACCCCCGCTTCCGTCGCAGGCCCGCCCCCTCTCATTTGTGAGTTTGTTTATCTGGCTAAATTAGCATCTTCGGCGCGTACCTTTCATGGATGGCTATGCCGCGCGGCGCAGCTCGGCTCCCTCTCTGTGAATAATGCATGCTTTACAGGAAGCCACCTTGTTTACCAAACATGTTCGCCCCGTGAAGTCCCACAACTTTTTGTCCGGGCTGTGGATTCCCCATTAAAATCACAAATAGATTTAAATGAGCCTAAGCAGGAGTAATTTCCACAACGCTCCTGCTCGACCCGAAGAGCCGGAGTCTGACAGGTTTAACTGACATTTGAATAATTGGCCTAATTTTCTGCCGGCCAACGCAGGGTTTCCTTGTTAGCCACCGTGCTACGTGTTATATGTTTTTTGAATTAGGTGTACGGCAATAGATGACTGGCTGAATTATTCACACTGCGCGGGTCACGAAATGAAGTAAAACCGTTCCCCGGGTTTTTGGCAGAATGAGAACGGAACCTGCTAAACAGAGCCTTAAAGGGGTTTATGTATAATAGAAGAGTCTTAAAATCCTGATGAAATCAAACAGAAAGCAGGAAGATGTCTGATAACACGGCCTGAACATATTGAAATAGAAACCCAAATATTATATTTCTCTTCATATAGAACAGGATACATTTAAAGGTGAAGGAACTGTAATTGTATTATAAATAAATGATTTTTTGTTGCTTAACAATGTGAGCAGTGGGTGGGATTTCCTGTGTAAATCACTGCTTGATTTAATCCAATGTGAGCAAATAAAGTAACCAGCGTAAATTACATGTAATCCCTCACAATGTAAGTCTCATTTCTTCCAGAACTACTAAATAACCATGCTAAAGGGACGTGGCTGGTTTTTATGGCTGACTGTCATTGCAGATAATTGCTTAGCGGGCTTGTGTCATTAAACTGACTACAAAATTATGCCAAAGTCCTGTCAGCTAACCAATTCTCATTTTGCTGTTTAACATGGAAAATTCACATTTTAAGCACAATTTAGCTAATTCTGCTTATAAGATATATCTGAAAAGCAGTGTTAAAAAACGATTTAGCCATACAGGAAGACATTCCTAGTCTGTGAATGAATCTGCATAGCCAGTAAATGGGGTAATGCCATGTAAACAATCCCTAGATGATTCAGTCTGCTGCCGCTGCAGTTCAGGCCTTTGTGTGGCCCAGCTGCACTGGCCTTTCCCTACTGGATAACAGGGGATTGAAGTGGCCCTCTTTCCCCTCTGGCTACACTCCTGCATCCCCCCCAAAGTCCTGCTCATTCACATACGGAATGAACTGGCACCCAGGAAAAAGACAGACACCTTGTGATGCATTTATCTTTTAATAAAGCACAAAATGCAGCAGCCTTTCACATCAGGTGCCATCCTTCTGGGCCTTCCTTTGACCTGTGGGCTACCTGCCGCCCCCTACTGGGCTGCATTGTCATGGACACCGGTTCGCTCTTGCCGCTGGATCCATAAGCCCTTAGCGGTTTACTTTGTCAACCATCGGGGGAAAAACCAGACGTGATTTCTGTAAAGAACCCCCCCCCAACCCCCAGTGAGTGTGGTGGGGGCAGCTCAGCAGAGACGGCATTCAAAAAAATGCATTTTCCGTCAAATCAATATTTAGAGGTAAGAATGCGGAGTAGTGACCCAAGCCGCCAGAGCTTGGGTCGAGATGAAATAGGACTGCGACTCTGGAAATGGAAAAGTGGGGCGATGCAGCATCCGTTCAGATGGAAAACTAAAATCGATCCTATAAAATGAGAAAAGGGGGAAGCATGGCCGGAATTTTTGTAAAATATATATGTAAGGTTTACCGTATTTTTCCACCTTGAAGTAATTGTTTCCTTTCATGTACCTGAATCCCTTAATCACACTGGCGATACAGTGTGTCGCTAAGCAGCCATAACCAGATACTGGCCACAGATGAGGATCTACTCATTATTTTCTTTCAACTTGGCTTCTTGCAAAATGCATTTTGTCCAGCGCTTCCAAGCAATCTGCCCGGGAAAATACGCCATAACAAGTAAAATTGGATTGATTGGCAGGATAGGCACCGTTTAAATCTGCGTGCGTACTTTCGTAATGCATCCTATTTTTATTCATATTCAAAATGACTCCGTCAGCTGCCGTTTCATGCACTTCTCCAGCTTAGGGATTCTGTGAGTGACGTGTGCGTGACATGGGCACGGCCCGGGTACGTATGGGGGGGAGGGTGAGTTCAAAAAGCCTTGTAGGGGTATAAAGACCCAAAGCAGCCATTTTCAGTTTGGGTGGAGGCATCACACACACACACACACACACACCTTGTGGGGGCTTCACTCATCAGGAACCTGGTTTGTTTTACTGACAGAGAGGAAACAGAACCCAGCGGTACATATAATGACAATATGCCCCCCCCCCCACAGCCTTACAGAATCCAACTGCGGGCTTTTCCCCTCTTCATGTCCCTGTTATCATTTTGTCTGGGTCCTCCTAATTTGAATTGCCTGTTACGGGGGGAGCAGGCAATAGGGCCATGTGACCCTATGAGTCAGGGCCCCCAAAGAATCCGTGTCTGATTGTCATTTTCATCCCCTGGACTCCAAACCCCAACCTGGGTTTCCCTTCCTTATCCATTTTTTCTCTTTTTGAAAAATAAGGTATCAATCTTTTATGTTTTTTGCGGTGGGTGGGGCAAAACTTGGGTGGAAAATCATACCAAGTGTTATTTGCAGGACCTCCTGCAAAGTAAAGACTGGGGAGGGGGGGGGGGGGGACACACACGAAATTGCAGCGTAAATCGATATGGTGCAGAAAAGCGCGGAGATCCCCTTTCAGAGAGCTGTGCTGGTTCCCCGGGGCCTTTTCATGTGGTTCCAGCAGCATTTGTTATTACAGGCTCTGATTGTTTCTCTCGTATTTTGGTCCTTTTCTCAGGCAGCTATTTTGCAATTTAGATGAAAACGCAATTAAGGCAGCGTCTCTCTTTAGTGCCCTGGTGAGGGTGCGGGTTAGGGGTGCACTCTGGGTACGGCGCGGCTCCGTCGCAAATCTCAACGTGCTGGATGGATGGATTTCAACATCAGGACGGAGAAGGAGGGACTCGACCAGTTCTGTCCACATGGGGAGGGGCTGTGGTGCTGGGGACTGCATTTTGGCTAGCAGCCCCTTCCTTAGCCATGAGCATGCTCACACAATGCCTGTGATCCAAAGGCAAAACACAGTTGCTGTATATTTCATCAAAATTAAGATCTGACTGAAATCAGGTCTCTTAGGTCGTGTATTGCCTCCGTAGGGCAGAATGGGGTTTCGTGGACCTGACCCTCTTGCCCACTGGCTGGGTCCCTTTGGGTGGGCTGAAGCCAGGATGGTACCACAGCTGCAGTGGGCGGGGGGGGGGGGGAGCTTTTGGCCCCCGTGTTTACCAGCTTGAGCCTCTGCCAGCCTCTTAATTAGATTGATAGGCTTCATCGTTATGAATTCATAACCTACATGTAGCAGCTAATAAGTGAAAATGTGTCACCATGACCCTGATTTAGTTTATCTGTGAACCTGGCACTATTGTAAGAATAAATCCGTCATTTAGCTGATTAAAAGAGTTCATGGGTTATGAACTATTAATGGATTCACATAATAAAATATTGAATGAAAAACACATGATGGCTTATGATATTAAGGGAGTTTAGCAGTTTAGCTTTCTTTCCTGTAGAAACACCTCCAGAGAAATGCCATCCATCCATCCATCCATCCATCCATCCATCCATCTTCTAACCACCTATCCTGATCCGGGTGCTGGGAGCCTATCCCAAGCAGCTCCTGGCACAATTAAAGAGAAAACTCATTCAATCCCAGGATACATTTTCGAGAAAATTTCATGTCATTGATGGTGTCATCTCAAAAACAACAACGTGGAATATTGGAAATATGCTCGCCAATTCAGGGGTAATCCCTGGACAGGACGACCAGAGGAAATCTCAAAAATGAAGCTAGGACTGCTCAGCAACAGACCGCATCCCTGGTTTACTTGGATACTGCTTGGCGTGTCAGGGGAGGGGTGCCGGAACAGGAGATCGCAGCAACTGACGGGGTAGAGAGTGTATCTGGCCACCAGAGGATGTGCAAGGCTATGAGAGACCTGGGTGTGAGCAGCTGTCAGCTGGTGAGGACAGGAGTGTGCAAGACTGTCACGTTACAGAGTGTGACCATCCAGGTACAGGGTGTCACATTACAGAGCGCGTGAGACTGTCAGGGTGCACAGGATGCAGTGCCAGTCCCGTGCAGTGACTATCCCACCAGTTTACAGCGCACTACAGAAAGGGCTGCACTCTTCCCTTCACACTGAGTCCCCTGTCCCCCGTGCATACTGCCTCTCCGACTCCCTCAATCATGGTGACATATAAAATGAGCGTGAGCCAGCTCCTGCCTGTCAGCCTGGTCCCCACTGGGTTGCAGGCTGCGATGATGAGGAGACAGACCCGGCCAGTATGGCGCGTCCGCGAGCAGGCGCTCACCCATCGTGGCCGTTCACAACCTTGCATGGAACTGCAGCTATTCCAGTTGTGTTTGGGTGCATGGAGAAGCTTGTAGTGCTGGACTCGATCTGAAACCCAAAGAAAGATCTCACAAAAAAGAGTGCAGTACTGGACCATTGTGGTCTCACAGAAATCACTATTCAAAGTGCAAGAAACAAGTATGCGCAATGCGCTAGGATAACGGTCGTTTGTCACTCCCATAATTAGTGTTGTTGTTACATAGTCTGCCTCTTCATAATTTCTTTTATAGTTTGACTACCTTTTCTAAATAGCTGACTTTTCAATATTGTTTAGATCTTTTATATTATTTACTTCATATTTGTGTTGCACCGACTTTGGAAACCACTAACCTAATATTGTCATATAATGATGAAGTGATGATAAAACCTTTTTTCCTCATTAGAACGTGGGGTATTTTAAGTAGAAGTGCTCTTATGAATTGCTGTAAACATCTATACATAAAATTATAATATAAAGTATAGTTAAAGTATAGATGTATACATGTCTATTAGTTTTATGAAATCTATTAGCATTTTAAGATAGAAGCATTTGGTCAGTTATAAGCACAGGGAAGAGATGTCTTATCAAAAAGGAGATAATCATAAAAATCCTTTTTACTTTATTTCCCTAAAGGCAACATATGATTTAAAAAGTTCCATCAGACAGACTCTGCAGAAATTTTGTGTTAGGAGCTTTTCTGCAGAGCCTAATGATGAAATCCCACCCTGGGATTCAAACTGGCAAACTTCTGAATACACACCCAGCATCCTAACCCACATAACCACAAGCCACGCTAGCTAAAAGTGCTATAAATCTTTTGAAACACATGACAGTCTCTGAGGCTATTTAGCAGGTTTGGTCATTAGGGAAAAAAAAAAACTAATCACCATTTAAGTAAATATTTGTTGATAAATCCCTGGGGCAGG
>JAODKN010000008.1:11354316-11365531 GCA_026774425.1 Petrocephalus zakoni | reverse complement strand
ACCCCCCCCCCCAAAAAAAAGCTGAAAGTTCCCCGGCAGATATTTCTGCCCAGCTGCTGCTACAGGGGCGGAATGTAGTATTAATGAAGTAACCAAGGCGTTGATTTAAAAAAACACGAGTGGGCCGAGGGCTGCTCCTGGTTTCCTTTGGCGGGCCGCCCGCCCTGTCTGTATCTGTTAAGGCGCGGCCCTCGCCGGCTCGCTGCGCCTGTCAGCCTGCGGGCCGAGGGCCTCGCTTTGGAAACATCAGCAGGAATCACACAGGCATCCCGGATGTCGCACTTTCTTAAACCAACAGAGCGTCCCGGCACAAGAATAAACACCATGACCGAACTGGGAGTCCCCGGCACCGATGGCGATGCGAGATAACCATACCTATATAAATATAACTGTTTAACTGTATAACTAAAGTGTGCGGCGTGTGGTTTGTGGCTAGGAATTTAACTAACTGCTATATTCACGGTACAGTGAATCTCAGTGGATCTCAGCATCCTTAGAATTAGTAGTTTCGTCGATCTGAAATGAATGTTGTCAGTGGAAGGGGGGGGGAATTTCTGAGCAGTGGGACAGTGCCGTTTCCCAGGATGGGACCCTCAGATGATTGTCCCGAAGCGATCTCACTCTCATTAGGCAGACTGTTGGTGACGGTCCCGTGGGTACGGGAGACACTTAAACACAACAGGGAGCTGCCCCACCTCGTCCGAACTGTGAGATTTCCTTCCGTTCCTGTTTGTCGTGTGGAGAATTAAGAGACACAGTGACGGGCTGCAGGAGAGTAAACAATGCCTCCGGATGTGGCGTGCCCGCTAAGTGACTGACTGCACATATCCGGCCGGAGCTGGCAGCCCCGTTTCCTGTGGCTGGTACTGGATAATAAATCATTTTAAATGCTCTGATAAATCCCCTGATAAATACACTAATTGGAGGCAAGGAGAGCAGTTTGGGCATCAGCTGTAGAAAGATACCCACCACCCACACCCACCTTCCGCTGAATCCCAAGAACGTTCTTCCAAAAAATGGATTATCTAGAACCACATCAGCAACCAGTACAGATCCTTTCTGGAGCTGCTTTGAATCTGACCGCCCGCAAGCCGGCAAGCACCCACATCGACACAGGCCCCTCAGCATGCGTACCCCATCTGAGCCGTGGCAGGTGGCCCCGCCCCCTATTTCTTGTGAAATCTGAGCGCCGTCATACGGCAGGTAGGCACCAGGCGCTGCTAGGAGGCGCCGGGCAGGTCTCCACCTCGCACTTTTTCAGCGCTGGGTGTCTCACCAGTGCGGCTCAGGTTAAGTACTTAGCTCGGGGGTATAAATGCGAGGCCCCTCCTGTGGCTCCCGCCTGTCCGGGACCTAAACGGCTAAATTTAAAGGCGCAGGCACGATTCGCTGCTCCAGTCACGCCGTGGCCAAGCCGGGGGGCCTGGAGGCCACGCGGGCTTTTGTTTTGACAGCTATGAGGTGGTCAGGAGTTATTTCTGCCGACAGCCGCCGGACTTCCTCTAGTCTAGGTGAATACCAGCGGACAGCCTCGACTGTCAGACGCAAATGAATATGGACAAACCGTTCACATCAAGCAGCGTGGCATCTTTATTGTTCTATTTCTTTAACATTATTCATAATTGATAATGGCTGTGACGAGCTGGCAGCCTGTGTGCGGTTATCGATCCATTTCCCTGGCCTGGTGTGAGGCTTTGAGCAGTAACCGTGGTGGTTGGGGAGGTAGTTGCGGCGTGGGTTGGGCCTCTTGGTCTCGTTCTGCACTGCTGACTAAACACACACTTGCAGCTGCCTCTCAGTGCCCAGTGTTTATGACACATCCAGGCCCAAATCGGCGCTTACTGAAATCGGTGGATGAACTCAGTCCAGAAATAAATATCAATCATACTTGACGTGTATCTGTAATTAGAACCGGTTGTCTGACAGCAGCTCATATCAAAATCGGGCTCATCTGTGCATCCCTACGTGATTCGGCGGTGCAGAGGGGTGGGAGTTACAGTGAAGTGTGCAGCAACTCACGCAGAGGCTTTCGGGTCTCTCCGACCCGCCACAGCCGAACCGGAAGCCCCCGGTTTACGACTCAGCAGAAGGAGCTGAGCATTAAGCCAGCCGTTTCTCTTGGCCCTGCTGGCTCTGCAGTGGATGAGACGCCATTATGAATTACCTTTAATCACCCACAGCTCTCAGACTAATAAACCCGGGAAATCTTTATTGCAAAAGGTTAGTTTAGCCCGAGCGCATAAAAGCTGCGGGCTTTCTGGAAATGGAGGCGGGGAGGGCTAGCGTTTGGCGGCACTCATGGTGGCAGCCGCCATAAATCCGGCGTGGGCTGTAAAATGAGGCAGAGAGGCTGGCAGTCACCGGCCAGCCCCGGAATTACCCTCCGGAGAGCCTTCCCCAAGCAGCTGACGGCTATGCCCCAGTGCCCATGCCTACACTCCGGCGACAGCAGACTAAAACGCCCGTTTACACCAGAAGACATTAGCAGGTTTTTCCGCGTCACACAGATCTGGTTTTCGTCCCCATCTTTGCAAATTAACATGTCAGCACGGCACCCCCTTTGTCCCCAGTCACTCCAGAGCAACGAACCGGCTGGCCAATAGCAAATTAGGCTTTAGAGGAGCGGACCAATGAAAGAGAAGCATTCAGTGAGAGTACACCGATGCTTGTGAGACACTTCACTGGAGGTAATCAAACAGAATGAAGATATTGGCATAGTAAACCTATGAGACTGAGGCATGAGCGTAATACCGTTTGGGGGTTTGCAGGGCATAACCATTATGATCGAAATATTTTATAAGAGAAAGTCAGAGGTTTTACTATCGGAATTACTAGCTACTACAGGAATTACTAGTTAACCTTTCTAACCTATCCCAGAAATATGCTTTAAACAAATGGTAGGCAGACTAAATAATAAAGCAAACGTAATTTTGATAGTGATACAATATGGCACAGACGTGTTATTACCAGTAATACTAAAACCAATAAGATCAGGACAGGGTATTGATTGGCTTGGACACTTTAACTGTTGAAATATAATGTGCCGTTTGGTAACAGTCAATATAACACTGACAACCCTCCTGATGAAATCCTCAGAGATATATACCCTGCCCATGAAGCTCTGAGAAGGGGTGTAGCACGCTTGTAGTCGTAGTTGTAGTAGGTGACTAGCTGCAGTGTGCTGCGTACTGACGGGGCCTACAGACGGTGTAATGGGGTAGTGTTCCAATAACAGAGGCAAGACTGTACAAGGAAGCAAAAAGGCTGCATATAGTCCAGGCATTGATTTTCAAAGGTTCATTAGATGGATGCTGACAGCATAGATTGATGCCTCTCTAAATCAGTGCCTGGTGAGGGCTGGTGGGGGTTATTGACTAAACGTGCGCGCGTGTGTGAGTGTGTGTGTGTGGGCCAGCTCTTTGGATGTTTTCTTATTATGCCACAGATGGGATATTGCATGATTTTGTTACTTAACTGTTGCTCTTATACTAACGGGCTTATACTGTTTTTTCAGTTGCAAAGTCCTTTTTTTTCCTGAAACATTGTAGCTTAAGCAATGCATTCAGGAGTACACCAGCCGTCATGGTAGAACTAAATCCACTCGGATTTTCTTTTTCTCGTGAAATATAACTCCGAACCGACCAATTGGCTGTCAATACGTTGAAGTCATTGCTTGCGTCTGAGAGCATTCTGCTAATTAAGACCTGTAATAAATCACTACTAACATCGACTGGCAACATGACTCTGCAGGGAGGTGGCAGGGTGCTGGTCACCTATACCAGACAGGGGGCACTTCACGGCAGCTGCTGACAGCTTATTTTGGGACAGTCCTGCTGTACCTACACAGATGCCAGTGGGCAGGCCAACTTCCAAGAGTGTAGGTTTTCCTGTTGAATAAACTTATCCCCAGTCTATCTAGTTAGGATTGCCTTCTGGTAGTTAACCAAGCATCCCACCGAGAGCCCTTCTGCCAAGATAAACTACGTTAGATTGGCAACAGGGGTGTTAGCATTAGCATTTGGTTATTATTGCCAAAACCAACTGTTTATGCTGCTGCGAGTGCTGTTTTGTAGGCTCTAGGCTGGTACATTAATCACCACAAACGGCACGATTTCAACAAGAAAAATTTTTTTTTTCAATTATAAGCAGATCAGATTGTAAGGTAAGCACTAAGCCATTAGCATCATCCAAACTGGAATCTTCAGAGCATTGGGTGCCTTCAGGAGATGAAAGAGAACCTCGCATATGATTGGTTAATGATTTTTAAATTGATTTTAAAGATTTTTTTTTCCAGGAAATTTAGAATGAGGATCCTAACAAAGACTAATCATCTTGCATGTTTACATGCAATAAATCTTTACAGTGTACATCGCTCACCATCAATAGTGGTTGGTTGTTCAGAGAAGAATCTCACTATTACAGTCGTACCACCTGATCGCCTACCTGAAAGTCGCTGATAATGAGAGAGATTTAATTATCCCTGTTTGCGTTTCTCTTAATAACATTTCTCACCGTGACCATTTTATTATTGTATTTCCCAAGTAGAAGGGGGTATATAACTCTAGTTACATGGTTTAATTAGGAATTAAGGAAATGAAATATAAAAAAAAAACGACTATTGCACCGAGGAAACATTGGTAAGGTGGCAATCCATCAAAGCAAAACCATCAAAACAAACACCCCCCCCCCCATCCCGAGGTCAGTCTCCGTCAGCTTCCCTACGCCTCTTGGCTTTCTGATGACTTCCCAGACCCCGGTAATTGAGTCAGGCAGGTCCGACACGACTGTCAGCGGCTCTGCAGACGCGGCGGTGGCGGGACTCAGCGACGAGGCCGCTCACGCTTGTCACTTTGAGGTGGGAGAGGCCCGTGTCTCGGGGGCCCGTAGCTCCGCTCCATCCAGCAGCCCGGCGCGCGCCCATTCGTTCCCCTTCCGAGGGGGAAATCGGAGTGACATTTTCCCTAGGCACGCGCCAGCCGGCACCGCCCCATCTGCGGGGACGGCCGCGCCGTTTTATTGCGATTGTCAGGAAGAGTAACAGTTTTATCACCCTGTGCTTATTAGCTTCCCGCCCCGCGGATAAACACGGCAATTAAAATCTGTAAATAAGGCGAGCCGGCCGCGTCGTCGGCCCGCACAATGGGGTCCCAGAGGAAGGGCTTATTTTGGGCCTGTGGTGCCGGATCGTGCCTCTCCGATTTTAACGCAGCCAGTCAGCTATACGAGTGGTGCCATGAAGGGACGGGACACGCCGACGAAGTGGCGGTGAATTGTCCTTTTTAAATGGGGAATGAAGCTGTTTACTTTCATGTCATCATTTCCTGCTATGGAAAATGGCATCCGTCATCAAGAGCTGGGGGCTGGAAGGGGGTTAAGTGAGATAAATGAGTACGGGCGAGGGGTTTTAGGAGGAGCCGAAGGGAGGCGGAGTGCAGTCTGTGTGTGTGTGACATGCACGTGTTTGTGTGTGTGTGTGACATCACGCCACTTGGCGAACCTGACCCAGTGGGGTGGTGTGGACATGATGAAGGTAGAAACCTTTGTATCCTCTGAAGAAAAGCTCTGCAAAGGTCAGGGCTTGTCAGACAGCCATTTGGGGTAAGGGGCCGTCGAAGGGCGGAGTCCGCAGGAAGTTCCGGATGAGGGATCGAGGTCCAGGGCAGCGGGGTGGCCGTGTTCTCAGTACCCTGCGCCTCCGTGCTTCCACGGCGTCCCCTTGGCCCCAGATGTCACAGGCAGCTGCGGCGTCCGGCCCCCGTCTCACCGGTGTCTTTGTTTCTGCTGTCTGAAGATGTTAACCGTGATGGAAGGTTCTGGAGATGGCAGCTCAGGCTGGCTGCTTTTTGGGGCGTTTAATCCGGCCTGGTGAGATTTATCCGTGGGTCTTTGGTGAAGCTCAGGCAGCTTGAGAGATCTTCTATGGCAGTAACCCCCTCCCGCAACCTCCCCATAGACCTGGAACACAGAGAAGCCATTTGTATCCCTCTGTGGCCCCAAACACCGTGCTGAGATTTGTATGATTCTGGAGCCCAAGCATCGTCCCCCCTAGTTCCCCACGGTGACAGTGTTTATATGTAAAGAGGGCGGCGTGGGACCGCGGGAGCGGGTGGGGCCTGAAGCTGATGATGCAGAAGCGACAGGTGGAAAGAAGACAGGGGGTCCTCCGGGTGTTTGGACCAGGAGCCGGAGGTAATCCTTCTGGGGTGGCAGGGTCGGGCGGGGGGGGGCACTAACTCAGCAGGCCTCCTCCAGCCGGCTCTGATCAGGTATTTTGTAAAACTGTCCTCACGTTTTTTGTATTCCAGTAGTAAGAAGTGCTGGGGTCCGGATGGCCAGGCCCCTCCCACTTCTCACCCACGGCCAGGAGCTGTGGGCCGCCGTGTGTGTTTCCACGGCAACTGGAAGTATAGCCCGACTGCTGTTGTCACCTTGTTTCCCTGGTACCCTAATGACATCACAACTGTGCATGCTGGGATACATCCTGCTGTCTAAGTGGCACAAGAAACACACACAGCAGTTTAGGGTAATACTGCTTCTCCTGCTCCACTACTTTGGCCTTGGAGATTGTGGCTTGCCTGCAGGTGTGGTTCTGTCAGTAAGGTGGCATGATGGCTAGTGAAGTTAAGCTACGAATGCAGCGCTGGGCTGACGGCACCGAACGCGGCCTTTAATGTATCGGGGCTGATGAACTGGGCACTGGAAAGGGACGAGACGCGAGGTGGGTAAGGTGTTGTAAGCAAAACGTCGTGTGAAAATTGAGAAAGAAAGATGAGGGAAAAAGGCAGCTAAATTCACCTCTCCCAGCTGAAATATGAAGGAGCGTCGCTGTGGTATGGGGAGCCTGCAGCCATGGGTGAGACCTTAATCGCTGGGGAACAAAGAATCCGTGTCATTTCTGCTCTCCCACCAAACGCGAGGATATGACATGCTTGGGCAAATTAGTCAGAGTAGTTAAGGACGTGCACGTATGACCACGGCACTGCCTGAACACGCCTGAGAGAGGCATCTGATGCTGGACCCCGGAGCGGGGATATCTGGGGTAGGTCCAGCTGCCATAGCCTCCCGGGCCCGGTGAAGAAAGTGTCTTTTATTACAAGCATCTGAAGGGCCAGTTATAATATAATAATGCACAATGCCTTGAGGAAGCATTCATACCCTGAACAAAATCATACATTTTACTGGGCATCGAGAAATTATTTTAATATTTTTCCCATGTCAAAGTTTAATCCAAGATAATAATACTCCAAATGTTACAGCTTCTGAAGTCTTTTTTGAGTATCTTCCAGCTCACACCAGCTTGGTATGATTTCTAGCCTTTTGCGTTGAAGCTCTCTCTATTTAAAAGCATAATTTTCAGATTCCATACAACATGTGACTCTGTCAGGGTCTGGATGCTTTTGCATAGTTTACGTCTATCCTTGTCTTCTGTGTCACGTTCCTGTCCGATGTTGCAATCTCTCCTTCTCAGATGCTACACCCTGAGACGCGATGTCTGACCACACGGACTTCCTACGTTACCCTAATCCCCACTCTCACCTGCAACGAGAATAACCAGGAGGGAAACTAACTAACCGGTGGGATAAATATCCTTTAATCCTCTCTGTCATCTCAGCCAAACCAGACCTGTTTGTATTAACCTCTGTCGACAGTCACCTGACAGATAATGCTGCTTGTCATTTGCTGGCGGCAAAGCTAAGCTTTGGTCATCAAATATTCATAAAGGCAACATTCCCAATGATTTTCTGTCTCCTTCCATATTTGCTGTGTGTTGTCTTCCTCTACGGCCCTCTAGCACCTGGAGCAGACAGGGTGAGTATGGTATTGTATCGCGTGTGCTTTCGGGACAGCCTAATGAACGGACACGGCTCCGGCCCCACAACAGGAAGCTCTTCTCACATTCTCACACTTTTCGCTTGCTAAACATCTTTTCTTTGCATCCTTGGACTGTAAGGGGGAAAAAAAATCCAGATTTAATCGGCGGCTGATGCAACCCAGCTGACTGGGAATCCGGCACACGTCAGCCCTTCCCGGCGATGTTCCGGCGATGGCGGGCGTCAGCCCTGACTGCCGGCGCCGTGGGGGGTGCCAGAACATGCTGACCCGCCGTACGAATCCCCGGAGCTGCTCGGTGGGGCCCGCTTCAGCCTGCTTCAGTGAGACAGATCCCAGCCACTGTGCGAGGTCATGTTGCACCCAAGGGTTATCATCGGGGCATTGGAGGGGCATGGATACTCTGGCCATTTAGTGGGGGGGCCCAGTTGGCGTTATCTACCGAGTGTGTGTATCTACCGAGTTATTTACAGAGGGCCCCCAAAATCCCTAACAATGCCCCTGGTTGTAATGACTAACCCCTTTGAATCTGGAAAGAGATTTCAGATGTATTAAAATATTATCTTGGACCAGTACAACGCAGTTCCACTCCATTGGCATTAAAACTTGCCCCCCCCCCCCCGCCGGTTTGGGCGTGTTTAGGTTTCCCCTGCCTGGGGGGACATTCCTACCTTTTTCCTCAGAACTAATTGCTTGTTTTTTGGTCTATAATCATGGTAGCTACTTAACACGGGCGAATATAAAGAGGCGTACTTCTATGGCAACGCGGCGTGGCTCAAACGCAGCGCGGCATGCCCCTCCATCCTGGGACTAAGGGTGGGAGAGGGGAGGAGCACCAAAGGGCCATCAAGCCTCCGTCATGCCAGGCTTCATTTTGGAATTGTGCTGAATGTGTGGCACATGGTCACACACCGCAATGCAATTCCGAAGCATCACTATACCTAAACAGAGTCGTCATTTGTATTTCGTGTATTGTATGTAGCGGCATTAGCCAAATCTCAACATGCTGTTCATGCTACAAGAGGTAGAAGGTTATGTTTGATATTTCTCAAAAGCAAACAGATAGGTTGACATAACCTTATGCCCCACCTTGTTCAGATGTGTTTGGTGGTCCATGTTCAAACCCACAGCCCTGGAGATGCCACCCAGCATTACACAAGCAGTCCTGTATGACGTACACTGTGATTGTATCATTGTCCGCCACGCAAAGGCTTTATTTACTAGCATTTACCTAGCATCTAATTTCAGTCATTCATATAACTGGAATGTACCAAAGAAATCCGAGGGGTCATTCTGAGTGGTGCTGGTGACTCTCCTCTCCACGCCAGGCCCACTTTGCGTGCTCCTCGGCGCCCTTGGAAATGGACCTCTGCTTGGCTCACATGATCCGTGTGACAGGCTAAGTAAACATCAGGGAGGAAATCCTTTCATGTGCCCCCCCCTCGGGTACATCCTAACTCGTCTCCCACGACACCTTTCTCCTCATGGGAACTATAGAGATAACATGGTGGAGGGTTGAGTCCTATTCTGACATGGAGATGATTACAGTTCACAGAATAATGTGTCATTAGACAGACCTGCCATGCCATAAGGTGTTTTTTGGAAATGTAATAAAAATGGCTGCTTATGCAATCTGAGTCTGCATGTGATTTCCCTTCACACAAAGAAAGTGCTCGTAAAATGTTAAGAAGGCAAAATCTAGACATGAAGCCGTGAGACTGTGGTTTGATTGATGAGGCAAAGGTTTACACTGAAATGTTGAATATGACACTTCTTTTAATGTGAAAATTTAATTGTCAGTTTCTGTCAATGACAGGAAATATATTGTTCTTACTGCAGAATCAAATTCCTACATTAAACCAACATCTTGTCAACATCTTAAATCAAAGGTGAATGTATATGTGAATATCACTGTAATTGTATAAAGACGAGAGATGGGCTTCAGTCATTTGCACAGCAGAATCCCAGTTTTTCATTTATTGTTAAAAGTTCTATGGCCTGGGGTCTGTATGACCCCTATAGCCTGTTATTTGATTGGTTGTAAAATGTTCCATGTCCTTAAAGCCTGGAATTTGATTGGCTGTAAAATGTTCTCTGAATTCGTCCTTAAAGCCTGGAATTTGTCGTGAAATGTTCTGTGGCTCTCCTGGGAAGAGCAATGAGTCAAATAGATGTCACAATGTATTTAGGGGAAACCGGCAATGATGCAGACTGAAAAAATGTACTTTGGAACAACCAAACATAGCTGGTACAAGAGGGGAAGTCTGTAATAACCCTATATCCTTTACAGCCAGATCACATGCGCAGACAGCGGTCACAACCTTTTCTATTAAATTAAATTAAATTACACTTGAGCTACATTTTCCTACATGTTTTTTTTCATAGCTCTTTTAAGGGAAAGGAACCAAGTGCACAGCCCCCACCCCCGACAACTTAACATATACTTAAGTTAACATACATAAGTTTGCTGAAACAGAATATCTATTGTGTAACACATTTGTCGCTATCCCACAGCTTAAAGTCGTAAAGCTTTCGCAATTCAACTTGGCGACCCCACCGGTACCCAGAATGCTTTGCAGCCGGCCGATCTGGCATGTTACACATATAATTAGCTAGCCCCCTTTTGACCTGCGTATCGTTACCTGTAGACAGGTGGGAATTGTGCGTGTCTCGGCCAACCTTATCATGTGACTGGGGTCGGACCCCCCCCCCACCCTCAGTAGTAGCAGTGGAGCTGCCTTGGCAGACCATCCATCACGGGCATTATTGCTCTAGGTGGACGCTGCCCAGAAGGCAGAAGTGGAGATCGTTTTACACAAGCGCTCACAAAAACAACAAGTTTTCACAGCGACGGCGCACCGGTTCTTATGTATAAGAGTTACTGCTCCCAGCCCAGCAATAAAGCTTTTCCCGGTCAGACGGAGATTTATGGTCCTCAGCCGCTGGGCTGTGAAGGCAGCAAACATTCTCAGGCTTGTAACCTCTCCGCCACGGCCTGTGAATGCTCTTAATACCCCATTTTCCCTCATGAGTTGGATAAATAAACATCGTCACTCCCTTCGTGCTGAAACGGCCCTTTTTAACCCGACTCTGCTGATTTTCTGTGCATAAACAGTCCTCATCCCCAGCCCAGTTCCTTCAGGTACGAGGTCTCCGCAGCGCCAACGACGTTCTGGTTTTCCTGTCGTAGGGGGATAAGATGCCACAGAGCCGGGACGCAGGCTGACTGCCCTCGAGTTGAGGATCGTTAGCAGAGAGTACTAAATCACAGAGCCGGACCCACCCGTGTGGAACAACAGAAGGACAAACAGTAATGAGCTCGGGACCGCATCGACGTGGGGGGGGGGGGGGGGGGGGGGGGGGGGGGGGGGGGGGGGGGGGGGGG
>JAODKN010000008.1:11324943-11336262 GCA_026774425.1 Petrocephalus zakoni | reverse complement strand
CCCCCCCCCCCCCCCCCCCCCCCCCCCCCCCCCCCCCCCCCCCCCCCCCCCCCCCCGCCCGTGTGTACGCGGGTGTAGGTGTGTGTATTGGGGGGTGCCTGGCACTTTCTTTCGTGCTACCGGGACTCGGGCCTGCTTTATGTCTGCGTGGTTGCCACACAGCTGGTCTCAGATCTGGTCCTCTTCCTCTGCTGAGGACTGAGATGACTTGATCCCCCCCCCTCAGCACCACCCTCCCATCTTCCAGGAACTCGGATCCCCAAAGCAAAGTGAATAGGGAATGCGCGTCTCTGTTTCATGACTTATGCATGGCTGCTCCAGCGTGGAAGTGCTTTGTATGTCCTGTACACGCTACCTGGCTTGTAATGTCCAAGTCGGCCTTTTTTAACACTGGACTGAGATGTCGCCTGGTTTGTAAAGCGGTAATGCAGTGTGTAGCTGAGGCTTCCGCAACCTCGAGTCCGGGCTCGCGTCCTGCCACCATGGATCTGCTCCGGGGTCAGCGCTAAGGAGCATCTGCGCTGGCTGGATGTGTGGAGATTCAGGTCTGGGAGCGGTGTATGGTGAGTTCAGTGTACTGCTCCAATGTCTCAGCCCACTGCTAGCCTCTAACCCCAATCCAGCGAGTCCCCACCAGGCCTCTGTTACTAAGACTCTGCATACGTCTCATGCCTTCCGTACCATTCACCCAGAGTCTGTCTGTCTCATTCATTCTTAACTTCGGCATTTAACCTATACATGATTCATGCCTTTAAACTGAGCCTGGGAGGGTATTGCACAACATTATCCTCAACCTCAATTCTAGAGGGATAAAAAAGAGCCTAAATTATTCACTGGGTGCCAAAGAACATTTCTTCAAAGGTGCAGAATGCCCGTATCTTTCTCCCCCGATAGATGCCTCAGTGGCAGGTCCATGTGCACAAGTGCCGGATTTGTGCACGACGGGAGGGCCAACCTTGTTCTAAACACACAAAGGGCAGGAGATACAAAAGCAAGCAATGAACTGCAGGTCGGGATCCGTGTCTGCGCTTCTTAATGGCGTCAGGATCCAGAAAGCAGCCCGCCACTGATGGTACGCCCCAACTCAGAGCACAAGCTAACATGTCACTAACGCATGTTAACGTAGCCAGTAGAGGAGAGGATCCAACGTGGATCTGGCCTGGCCTCTGTGGTCCTGTGAAAAGTGGCTTTTATCTGCCGAGAAAGTCTGCCGCTGCAGGTGTGGAGTCAAATGGAGTGTGGCTGCGTGTTTCGAAATGGTCCAGAGCTGACTTACTCATACTTGTTTAATGCCTTTATCCCAAGCGTCTTACATTTATGCAGCTGGATGTTTTACTGTTTTTCTGGAAGTTAAACCCTCTGCTCACGGGTACAAGATTGGGGTCTAACCTGAGACTTCAAAATGCAGCCTTGCAGGCAAAGCTCAGCACCCTTAAGCACATCCCTACCTGCTGGCGAATAGGTACACATTGCCTAAGCAATTAAAAAAAATGAGTAAACATGGACTATATGCACATAACTAAGTACATGAGATGAAATGTTGCTGTTTAACTGGACACATTCCTGGAGCATTTTTTTATTGCCGTAGGGAGTTGTCATAACCATATCCGTGAAATTTACTGATTGCAGTGATACATATTTGGTTGATGAGTTGCGTGGCTTCAGCGTGTGGGAACACTGGTGATTTCCAGGAAGAGCATCATAAGGATCTCCAAGTATTTTAATACTGGACATTTTTACGATATAAGGTCAGAAGTCCTCTTTTGGAAAATGGACTCCTTGACATTTCAAAAGGGTGTGGGCAGAATCTACTTTATTTTCTGAGCTAAATCAAACAGAAATTCACTTTGAATTGAACTATCTCTCTGGGTGTTTGGCAGGAGAGCACACAGCCCAAAGGCACCCCACTGCCCCGGAAACCCACTGAGGGTTCTCATCGCCACCTCCTGTGCTTCTCCCTGCTCCTCCTCTGAAGCTACCCTTGGTCTTACATGTGTAGCAGTAATTATGAATGAGGGGAGTAAGAGCAGAACAAAGACCATCAAACATTTTACCACTTGCCTCTATTGTCATGAAGATCCATGGACATAGTGTTGGCCTGGTTTATTTTCGTTTTGTCTTTTGCTGCCTGAGAACTTTGGCAAGGCTCTTTAATTATGTTTGCTGGACTCCCTGGCACTGGGTGCTGAAAGCACTCCTAATTTGAAAACTACAAAAAAAAATTTTAAATAAAGTTCCAGCATTTTAGTAGAGGTTGTGGCAGTAGTGAGAGGCCCAACATGGTACCTGATAGCTAAAAGCTTAATATTTGCAAAGAGGTGGATGCTTAGCCACATGTGTCCATGTGGACGTGAGCAATCCCACAAGTGTCTTTCTTCATTTGCTCACACATGTCTTTGATGAGAGACGTCCAGCAGGGGAATCAGGCAAGGCCAAGCTGGCTAGGATGAGCAGACGAATAAAAAAGGGAAGACCGAATGGCATTCAGGCCAATTGCTAAAACCCAATCGGTGACTCCTCAGACTGGGACAAGGTCACCCCTCACCTAAATGCTTTTACCTGGTTTTCCAGGTCCACATTACTGTAATCACTCATTTTGGAAAGCCACTATGAACATTTGGGTCCACCTTCCGCCAGATCAACAGAACTAAACTTCATTTGCAGTCTACATTGGTTTTGCAGAGGGCTGCGAGTTCTTGGACTCCAAAGCCCAGGCTTGTGTAGTGTTTGACTGCGACTGGCAGGCACAGCCAATGAGCTGTCCTTTCAGCCTCTTTGTCTGCACTTCAAACCCAATCACGGGCTTCAGAGGAGAGGTCGTCGGCGTGCCCGACAGTGCTGCTGTCGCTGACTCTCACCGGTTCCTTTGTAGACTCACCAGCCTCTCTCTGCACGCCGCCCTGCCACATCAAAGTCTCCACGGTCGCTGTGAGTCACAAGAAGTGTTTGCCCATCCCTCTTATTACCCAGCAACCCTTGCCTGATGGCGTGCGAGCCTGGGGAAGGTGGGGCGTGCCATGCAACAAAGGGATGAAAGGGGGAGTGGGGCCTGCGTGCGTGCGTGGAAAAACGGAGCCAGGCGGACAGATGTTGGAGTGTGCCGAGGCTGTGTCCTGGAGCCCACTCCGGCCCGTCCTGCGCACGCCTCCTGGCCCGTGATTGCAGACATGGAGAGGCCGATCAATGTGCTTCAAAGTTGACGTCGCTGGGAAACATGCTGGCAGATGCCATGCGCCGCATCCCGGACAAAACGGCTACAGAGGCAGAATTAATTTGCAAACACGGCCCGTACGTCAGACACAGAATCACCCCCCCACCCCCATCTGCTCTACTTCAGCAGTGCAGCACAAGATCCTGATTAATTGCCCCCAGTTCCACTAAAGGCAGGTTTCCGTCTTTGCTGCCTTTGACTAATGTTTCTGAGGTTAACTTTATGGCTTATTGTGCTTTGAATGAGGGTATCTGGGCGACACATGTAATGAATTCATATCAAAGAGCCTGTGTCTGTGTGGGTGGAAGTGTGTGTGCATCTGAGTCCAGGCGAGGTGGGCGATTCAACTTTAATACTACTTTTTATAGTTTAGCTATTGTACATGCAACTGCTCCCATCTGAGCATCAAAAGGAAGCACACCCCGAGTGACTTAGTCACATGACACCTAAGATAGCCACGCCCCCATATCATCCTTGGTGATATAAGACAGCAAATTTTAATTTGTTTTACCAAGGCCCAAAATATGTTATGTTCTATTGTGCTAGTTGTATAATATAACATTATATGGTGTATGTGTGTTTGTGTGTACCTGTGCTTCTGTGTGTAAGAGCATTGTTTGGAAAGCGTCATGGACAATGGCCCGAAATTCTGCTCGCTCTACAGCTCACTTTCCAGAGTCCTGTCGACATTTCAAGAGGCTAGGTGATATTCGGCTGCTCTCTGAGTGCCCTCTGAAAAGGATTAGACATGTGTGACATTAATAGTGAACTTTAGCAGACGCCCTGAAACTCACTGACTCTGTCCATAATGAATTTATGCCACGAAAGTGTAGCAGCGATCAAAACGGTGTGGCATTTTCACCTTAAGAGGCGGCTGTAATCTGGTCGCGGTTTAATACAGGCGGAAGTCTGATGTTTCTGGGATTGTTATTTTATCTGATATGTGAGAATCCCAAACATTCTTATCAGTTCTCTTCTTTTAACTGACAGTGGCTTCTTTCTCTGAGATAATTGTGCGAATCAATCGACTTGGGTTCCCACTGAATAATTTTCAGATACTGTAGTTTCCTTCCTTTTGCTTTTGCCCTTAAAACAGTCTTTCTTTCCCGTCAGGTTTCTTTGGATCGGCTGTACTTTGCCGTAAGGCATGTCTACTCTCTCCTGGCAACCTGTGTGTTGCATGCACACACCTGGCACAGCCTATCAAAATCGGCTTATCATGAGGGAGCAGGAAGTGATGTCGTGGTGCTCTGTGACGTCCCACGCTGGCCGGAGAGCCCAGGGCTGCGAGCTCTTTCCACAATCCCTCAGTGATTTATGTCATGCTTACATGTAGGACATGTTCACCACTGTTAAAGCAACTTGTACTCCATCACCACTAATACCTCTCACACCTCCATTCGTCGAGCACAATGATCACTGACGGTGGTGGAATGCTCTTTTCAGTCAGTTTCAAGGAGGAATGTTTTTGTTCCACGCCCAGTAATGTTTAAAATATGGTGATCTCGAATTAGTCAGCTTCAGTGGTTATGATTATACCTTTTGTGAGAGGTACTGTATTTACTGCTGTCTCTTGTTCGTCAGCCAGACATCCTCGGCTTGATTTGTGCATTTACATTTGTGATATTTACACTTACTTATATTTCTTTTTTTTATAAAGCAGCAGGAATTGGAGGTAAACCCCTGGAGCAGTTAGGGGTTAAGAGCCTTGGTCAAGGACCCAATGGTAACGTCAATCTGCTAACCCTGGGATCTGAACTGACAACCTTCTGATCACAATCACAGGCTAAGCCACATACCACCTCTGGTTTGTAAGGTGATGTCTGTCCATATAAGGACCCTGTTAGCTCATACAGTATACTGGGTCTTCTGGGTTAAAGGAAATCATGAAACCACTCACATGCACAGCTGGGGCTGGATTTACACTCACGGCAATGGACAAGTGCGACAGCCTGACCTGCCAGGTCACCTTTTGGCCCTAAGGGTTTTTATACACTGGAGATCACGCGTGCTTCACCTGAACTGGCTGCGTAGCCAAGAGATGTGACTCAGAAGGAAAGTAGAAATGACTCAATGGACCAAAGATTTGACTTGAGTGGACAGTAGCATTCAATCACACAGAAACACGAGATGAAATGGGGCTGAGTAGCCTGATATTGCCAGAGTGTGTTTCTAAAAAACATTTGAAAGCAGGAATTCTAAGAAATGTGCAGTGTGATTGTGCTCTGAGAGGCTGGCTGGATCGCGGTCACCCACCCTCTGAGGCCATGGGGAAATTACTAAAACAGGACAGCACCTTGGTGGTGGAAGGAGCCCTCTTACATGAGAGCAGGGTGTCTGCTTGCCTAGGCTGTGTAAGCGAGCCCTCTTACTTCTACTTTGCATTTAACTTTCCACGCTGCGGTTTTCCTCTGACTCACTCTGCTCTCAGGATAATGACAGTATATTTATGACGATGAACTGTAAGCATTTCTCCCGAGATATTTCATGTGTAAATCCTCACCGTCTCTCTGTGAATGTATGCAGGCCTATTGCTTTCCCCTATCTTTTTGTGGGCAACTTAAAAAAAAAAAAACACAGGCCATGGAATTTGTGGAGACGTCCCTACAACACAAACACTTTAACAATGTTTTTGAGCATTGTAGAAGGTGAGCTGGGAATCACAGGCTGTGTTAAAGCGTACCCAGCATAGAAGTGTGTGTTGGTATGTATATGCGAATGCATACACATGTTACGCTGCCCATTTACATGTTTACAACCACCAAAACACACACCGGCACACACTGCCAGCCCTGGGGGAAAACTTGAGACAGATCCTGTACTCTTTCTCAAATAAAATAAATAGAAACATTAACATAAGCTTGCAGCTCCTATTCTCATTTGTAAAGATTTACACTTTTTACAATCTCACAGAAGGATGGGCTGGATCTAAAACATAGATTCCCAATAGGCCTTCATCTTATTATCACCAGGACTGTATATTTTCACAATTATTTCAATTATTTGTATTTTATGTCTCACCACTACTTCACTCCTAAATACTTCCCTTGCACCATTTATGTCTCAGACTAGCTTAGGGGAGATTATTCAGCCAGGATGCACGCCACAGAATTAAAAACATGATATGAAGCGTTTAACCATCTTGTTTTGAGCAGTTAGATACTCTCATGAGTGTGCTGGGTGGCTGTTGAAGCGCCAAAGGTCAAGTCCATGAAAACACCAGCGCCGATGATCCTAAAAAGTTATGTGATGCAAGTGCGGCTGTAGAACGTAGGCATGTGAAGATGATCGATCTCTTTTATTTGCTGAGATGGGCCGATGTGACAGATTCCCCTGTGCAGGCTGGGAGACCTCCACATGTACTGATCCTGAAACGTCACTCCCCGTGCTGACCCTAACCTCCTTAGTGACTAGGCCTCTTCTCATCCCTTCCATCATGCTCGAGTGGGTAGTGTGGCTGCCTCAGTAGGGGGCTCCTGCACTAGCCAATCAAACTTCCTGAACAAATGAAACCGGACCACCCCTTCCCCAAAACCCCCACCGCTTATCATGTCTGATGACTTCTGGTCCCGCTATTGGCTGGAAGGCGCGCCACTCAAAAAAGAGGTTGCTCCCCGGATTCATTAGCCATCGCCGCTACAGTCGCAGGTATCAAGGCTCTCTTTCTCCCTCCGAAGTTTGCCTCCAAAACAAATACAGCTGTGTGAGAGAATCTCATCCTCCTGTCAGTCACGGCTGATTAAAGGATGTCCTCTTCCTCCAATGCAGCACTGCTGAGAGTCGAATCAAAGCTCTGTTTTGTTATTACAGGAAATCTGGTCTTGAGGAAGAGAAATCCTACTGTGAGCTCGAAAGGGAGTCGTCTCATTTGATCACTTATTACACATTTAGAGTGGTTTTGTAATGACTAAGGATAGCTTGGTCAGAATGCGACCCCCCCGCCCCCCATTTGTACTTTTAAACTTGTCCCGCACTCGGAAGAGAACAAACATTCCTAACAAATCCCCTGTCACAAGCCGGGCTGTCCTCAGATCAGATTTACAGAGGCGAGTTCCGGTCTATTCCCCGGAATTTGCTGTGGGTTCCGCGGTTTGTGGATGTTTTTCTTTCGTTTACGAATCCCGCCGTTCCTGACAGCCCCGCGCTCACCAACAAACGGCCCTCGCTTCTGGAATGTTAATCCCACGCAACTGAAAGTCCTGATCCCCTTTGCATGAGGTCTGCTAACACAAGCGGACCCTCCGGAGGCAGTGTACGACCTGTAGGGGGCGCTCTGAGTGACAGCATATCCGCAGTAAATCAGTGCATGTATGGATTGTATAGGCTTACAAAATAAATAAAATTATAAAATATTTCTGCTGGTGTTCCCTCCCCGCTCTCCTTAACCACACTGCCCTAAAAGAAAAAACACCCCTGAACCTAATCTCTGCTATAATTCAACACTGTCATCTCTAACCTTGACTTATATTTAATAAGCATGTTAAGCATTCCTTTAGGATTTGCTTAATTCCAGCAACAGAACATTATAAGAACTGTGGTGAGAAGGTGATATCGGTTACCAGCGTTGAGTATACTGGCCTAAGCTCTGGGCCTTGGAGCTCCAGCACTGGGCGCTTTCCAAAAACAACACCGGGAACAAGCGGGCAATTTTAAAACGGCAGTTTTTAGTTTCTGCAGACATTTTCCAGCAACGCAGCCGTGGCGAGATTGAAGCCTGCGCCTGGCTGCGGCCCGCTGCGTTACCTGTGCTAGCATGCCACAGCTGGCTTCCGAAACTCTCTTTGTGAAGTTATGGGCGACTGGGTTTCAAATGCTGAAGCTTTTTATCTCCAACCCGAAGTGACCGGTGCGCCAGGTGCCGCGGCTCCCTCCGTAGGCCTCTCGGAGTACTGCGTTTTTGCATGGACATCAGTCTCCACTTACTGCAAACGATTTTCCGTGTTGATCCTCTGATCAAACCTGGTGGCTCGAGACCCATCCGCCCCTCTTCCTGTTACTGTGGCATGCGACACTGGATCTGAAACCAAACAGCCTCGACGGGCCTTTATTTATTCACTATGGCTCTGTAGCCTTAAACTGCAGGCACTTACCTTAGCAGGATATTTGTGCATTTTGGCTGCCATTTTTATAGCTAGAAAGATTGGAATCAGAATCACTTTTGGAAGCCGTCAGGCTCAGGACTTACTTACTTACTTGCTGGCAGTTGTTGAACACAGTACAAATTTTTTAAAAATCCCCAAAAACAGCTGTTTTTGTAAGGTAGTCTTGCGACGGCTTCCACTTGGTGTCCCCTCTGCCCTGTAACAGCACCCATGTTTTGGGGACGGGCGATTGCTATTTGAGCTCCCCTTCCCTCCGGCCGCATGTGTGTAATGTAACTCTCCCCCAACACTGAGGGGGAACAATTCCCCCCTACCCGTGCACACCCTCATAAGCACAATCTACCTCACAGACGGCAGGGAAGCCACTGACACAACGGGCCTCCTGTTCCTCTCTGCTGTCAGTAGACAGTGGCGGTGTATGTGTGGCGAGTCAGAATAACGTGCTGGCGGTCACTACAAAGCCCCCAAAGTGCCCCCAGTTTCTGGGCTATGTCCCCACAGCCCCAACACTGAAGTAGATCACTTTTAAGATCTGCCCCAAGCAGCCCCAGCCCATGTCTAAGCACCTTCGCCTTTATCGTCTCCTGTTTCCAGTATTTTCTCTCTGGATATCCCCGTTCGGACCATATAATGGACAACATATTGGCTGAACTAACCGGCTGCTGTAATCAGATCAGATGCGCGGCCCTGATTATCAAGCTCCCCTTGCTCTCTGACTGACATCGTAATAAAAGTGTCCCGAAATTGAATTTCTGCCTTAAGAGGAGCGGGAATATCTAAGGAGCATTTCGGCAAATTATCCCCAGTCTGTGCGGCGGGGCCTTCGGTGGGTGCCCGGGGAAAGCCGATCCCGCTGTGGCCGGCCGAGGCCCGAGCAGGCGTCTCCCCGCCAAGCCAAATAAAGAGCTCTTTATTGCTATTCAAACTGCATTTGGGCGAATTTGCTCCAATGGAATGACATGGTGTGTGATCTGTAACTATGGATGCAAGTGCGAGGGTAGGTTTGTGGGTGAGCGCGCATGTTTGTGTGTGTGTGTGCGCGTGTTTGTGTGTGTGTACAGCACATACATCTGCTTATAGGTTTTGCCATCCATGCGGAGTCAAATTTTGAACAGAAAAAGCTCGGAACAAATATAGTAACTGTGGAAAGACCGCAGGCGGCGTGGTGGCCCAGCGGGGAGCCCTCTTGCCTCACGTTTCCCGCGTCGCGGGTTTGGATCCTGCCTCCGTTATGTGTGTGTGCAGTTTGCATGTTCTCCCCGTGTCACACGGGTTTACTTCGGGTGTTCTGCCATCCTCTCGCTGTCCAAAAACCATGCAGGTCATCCTTACTGGTGTCTCTAAATTGGCCTGAGAGTGGCGTCCCTTCCTAGGCTTATGCTGCCTGGGACTCCCTGACCAGGAACAACGATGGATGAAGTTAAACAGATTGTGAAGTCTCTCCCCAGACTTGTGTATGCTTTTCTTAAAGCGACTCAAACTGCAAGATATTTTTGTTTGTCATCATTCATAATTGTCTGTTTTTTAATTTTTATGGATAAGAAGTCATTAGTGGCATTAGAAGTGAGCCAGTGCAAAGTGCGAATTTCTGTGTGTTTGTGTGTCCCTGTGTGTAACGGCCCACGCTTTGGTCCACAAACCTCTTCAGGGATTGTTTCCCGGAGATGGCCCGCGGCGCTCTGTGAGCGACAGTGCATTGCAGTGATGTCGCAGAGGGGCCTGCACCAGCCCTCGGGGGAAATGCCACACGTCGGGGGTGGACTCGTACAACTTGCCTGGCGCTCCATTCAAACCGCAGAGGAGCGAGAGAGAGAGTAAGGATGGCCACCTCTAAATGGGCAGCTGGAACTCGACCATGCTTCCCGCAGCTTTGCTGAGTCTCCAGGGGCTTGGAGAGGGATGGGGAAGCCGGTAGGCAGTATGTGTGTGTATGGGGGGGTATTCATGTAGTTGACTGAAGATTTAGAGCAGTCCAGACCGCTGGAGATGCATGTCTAAAGAGAATCCACCACAAACCCGTCTGCATATTTAACTCAGCTGCGGCATCAACGGCCAAGAGCAACTGCCATGAGCTGATTGGCTGTCAAGTACCTCTTTGTCTGTTGGAGAAGGGTGGGAATGATGCACAAGGGACTGGAAAGGTCAAAGGTGATGGGAGGATCCTGACCCAGTTTGGCTGGCAGGTAAGGGTGGGACTTGGAGGTCACTAGAGAAAAGCACTGATCTAAAGCAGTAGTACTGGCCTGCGGGAGCGGACGAGTTATATAAGGTCCACCTGCAGCTTCACTTCTATTGGGTTATGCCAGTCACAAGCCCCGCCCCCCACCCCGTCAGCAGGCACATCATTGGCGTACCTGGCTGTCACTCATGTGCTACTTCCTGCACCTTCATTTCCCTTCAGGTATCCTTCTACTGACATGGCTCTGCTGCATCTCTTATCATGAATGGGAAGCCAGTCTTCTCACATCGGCTGAACCAATTATCTGAAACGCCAATGTCCCGACATTATCATTAATGTTTGTCCCAGGACAACAATTAGTGACTGTAATCCATTTCACAGGCGAAATTATTCCATTAACATTGCTTCCCAACAAGCTATTAATTAACTTGTACTATAAGGCCATACATAATTGATAAATACCATGTATACTGGTCACATAAGTTTGGCTAGTATCTGGTTATGTATGCAAATCTTGTACAATTTAGAATGATTTTGTAGAGAAGGGCTAAGTAAAATAATAAACTGGTTAATAGGTTTTTAAGCGCTAATCTGACAGTGGTGTTAGTAACTAGCCACTAGCTTCATGTTCTAACATATGCCAGCCATTTCCCAGAATGCTTTGCCCATAAAATTTGCCATGGTGTCATTAAGCACAACTCAGGCCTGTGGAACGAGTGATACTTTTATCGTTGCTTTTCTTCCACCAGCCGGGGGGGGGGGGGGGGGGGGGGGGGGGGGGGGGGGGGGGGGGGGGGCGGGGGGGGGGGGGGGGGGGGGGGGGGGGG
>JAODKN010000008.1:11227635-11240510 GCA_026774425.1 Petrocephalus zakoni | reverse complement strand
TTCTTTCCCTCCTCCGATTCACCCCTCCCCCCACCCCCCCCCCCCCCCCCCCCCCCCCGCCCGCCCCGGCCCGCCCCCCCCCCCCCCGTCGTTCTGTATACGGCCCTGGATGGTGAGGAGGAATCTTGCGGGGGGTTGAGCGGAGAGCTGAGCCGCCGCGGTCACCAGCCTCGAGGCCGTGATGTCAATAGGCACCAGCTTGCAAGCCAAGACAGAGGAGTGGGGGGGGCGCACTCCCATGATTGGCCACACCCACCCCGTGGCGGGAGTCACAGCTGAGGGTACACAGGCCAATGACGTAGGCTGCACATACATAAGCACATGCGCGACTGGACTGAGAAACACTGACATAGAAAAACAGCACCGATATATAAACCAGTATAAGCCATAAAACAAGACCTGAGTGCAACGCAGCACTAGCGGCGTGACCACGGCACAGGGAGGAGTGCCACACTGGCCTGGTATAAAGCAAAGCACAGTCAGGCAGGGAAATGATGGCACAGTCGGCACAGCAGCAGCACAGGCACAGAAGACTGAGACCCGAGACTGACAGTGCAGCTGATTCCCAGTCGCTGTGGGATGCTGGATCCAGGCAGCTACACTGCCACAGCGGACTGCCGGCTCCAGGCCCCCCGGCACACCCAGCAAAGAGCCGGTTCCAGGCCCCCCGGCACACCCAGCAAAGAGCCGGTTCCAGGCCCCCCGGCACACCCAGCAAAGAGCCGGTTACAGGCCCCCCAAGCCATCGCCTTCACACCACCTCCAGTGACCTCCGTCCTGACTGAGCTGTGTGGGCTCAGAGACACAAAGAGGAAAGGGGTGATCACTTTACATCTACGGGGCTGCCATGGACTCCATGGACGTCACACCACTGCCCTCCAGTAAACGCCTCGAAACACCACCACCCGCGCCAGCCACCTCTGAGAAATTAGCACCGTAAACACCCAGAGACTGATATCAGATGCCATAAAATTCCCCAGTATTTACTGGCATTTATACTCTGCATTGGCTTTGCAACATTCCACTGCTGTTGTACCCCTTGGACCACATGCACATATATACACACACATACACGCAAATCGGAAATATATTGTATTTGTAATATACTGCATTTTATACACCATTGCACTCCATCATCTTGATGTTGCACTATTGTCTGATTGCACTATTGCACTGTCCTGTGTCGCAACCACTTCCAGCAGAAGAGACTCCATCGCATGGAAATAACGCTGGTTAAAAATGTCATGTGTCGGTTTTTAACCGACAGCTGGAGTTGGATTGGACGAATACGAATAAGCTGTTTGCCACAAATTTATCGGGCGAAAGAGCAGCGTTTGCTGCAGATAGAAGAGCTGGCCTGCGATGCAGCTGATTTAGCTTATAGCAATCGGCATTAGCACTAACCGCAGGGTTGGCATTCATGTTTAATTCCCAGATATTTACGCGATGGACCGGCACAGACCCCAGAATATCTGCAGGTACATAAATTCACCTGACACACGCAGAATAGGGCTGATATTTAACATAAAGTACTTAATTTTGACAAAAAAAACAGCTAGGCATGACTCCTCCTTCTGGGCAGAGCTATTTCCCCACACTTATGTGTGTATTTCACTCCGGGTCGTCGGCCTGATGAGCTGTTTATTAGAATTTTAACAAGACTTCAGGCTTGACGGGTTCATCAGCTGTTTCCGGAGCGGCAAAACAAATCTGCCGTCAGCTCGGTGAAGGGGCGCGTTCCCCCCCGCACATGGGTCACCTTCTGGGGTGAAAGAGAAAGACCTCAGATAGGTCTCTTTTTATGGGCAGATAAATATCTGCGCACCCCCCCTGTTCATCACACAACACAATCATGAATATTTTTATGCGAACAAAGACATGATTATTAACTAAGGGAATATTTCAGAGCTCCCAGGGATGACAGCGGTGGTAATTCTGACCCGTAGGTCAGACACGTTCACAGAGACACTCTTATATGTTAGACCTCCTGGACCCTGCAAGCACAAGCCATGGGTGCACAAGTCTATGGGTACACGCAAAATTGCATACTTGTTTACTATCTAGTATGCAAAATGTAGTATGGGACATAGGCAGGATGTCTTAATCTCCAGTGTGGATGACAGTGAATAGTACCCAAATGACGTACTGCATTCTGTGTAACCGAGGGGCACCTCATATACATAAACATATACATAAACATATACATAAACATATACACTCAGTATGTATTATGGCCCAGTAGGTAATTCAGTACATACTGTGTAAATATGTAATTTCAGATACACCCTATGCCTCCTATATCTACAATACTGGTAATCTGTGACACTCAGATACATACAGATACTCAGACCTCCTGGACCTTGCGAGCACCAGCCATCCAGATTCTGTGTATTCTATATCTACAGTATCAGTAATCTGTGACACTCGGATACGTGAGACTTCCAGGGCCTTGCGAGCGCCAGCCATCCAGAGTTTACGGCTTCTATATCTACGCGGTGCCTGACAGTTTTGGGACTCCAGTTCACTCCTGAGGTATGTTGCTGAGATTCTTTCTTTATTCGTGGCATCTGAAGCCGTACGTTTAAAAATAAAGATCTGGCAGTGTCCACTCGCAGCCGGCGTCCAGTCACAGCCTCACTTCGCACTCCCGTTGGGACGGTTGTTCTGGTGTCGACTCTAAGGTCAGAGATGACCGTCGCCCAAATTGTAAGTCAGATGTCTGTGACTGTTACTATATACCAGTGGCTGCACCAGTGTGGTCCAGGGCGAGGACTGGGCTGAGAGGGGAGGAGCAGGAAACCCTCCATCTCTCTGCTTACCCACTTCTAATGGGCCATGCGGTCCCATTAACTCAGTATGAAAAATACCAGATTTAAACATGCAAAGCGCACCACGGCGCCTTCCTCTTATGCTTCTCCTGCTGAAATATCCTTCACGTATTTAATCCGATTTTTATGGCTTCATCTAAGGAAATAAAAAACAATAATGGGATTCGGATGCTGGGGGAAACCTGGCAGGGGAGCTGCACGCGAGGCGCACGCGGGCTGCGTGATTTACCCGCAATGCCGCTCGTGCTCGTTACTCAGCCAGTGAAGTATTAAAAAAAATGTCGTCGCCTTTAAGTAAATAAAGTGGATTTATGCAAAGCCAATATTAATTTAGTTTCGCCGTTTGAATGAAATGTTTCTCTTTTTTCCGTCGTGTTTTGGAGAAAATTGCCCAGGGCAGTAATGAGTCTGTCTCCCCGCCCTCGTGCGGAGTGCTGCCGCAATTTAGCCTCAGTATGAATCACGCGCGCCGATGATTCCACTGCGCATGCAATCTAACAGCGGGCTGATGAATATTAAAAGTTCAACATTTAAGATAAACTAATTTTTCTGGCTTTTAGCGTAAAGAGAGAAGGATGTTTTATAACAGCTGGTGCGATAAACAACCGTGAAGCCGGCTGGTATTTACCTCGATCCGCTTCAGAAATGAGGCTCCATGCAAATGCAATATCCCTGAAATATGCGCATTATGGGACCGTGTGCTAGATTTCATTAAAAGCTTGCTATATGTTACCTATACAATCAAAAGCTGCCATCTTCCTGCAGCTTCCTGTAGTCCGTGCCTTTATTGTAGCAAAATATAGAGTGCTTATCAAGGTATCATCCATTTGAACTTATAATGAAAGGTATTCCTGTGCTGATTTACCATAATGTCTATAGAGACGCAGCCCAGGAAGGGAGACACCTCTGTAAGATGTGAGGGGAAAGCAAGAACTCAGACAGTATGGCTGTGAACAGTTTTTATTTATTTATTTTTTTTAATCATGCGAAGGAATTTATAATGAATGTTAGAATCCCAGTTTCGTCAGGCATTTACAGGAATTACAAATGAACCATGTGATCCCTACATCATAAGCTGTGTCACCGTATCATAGGATCATTATAGTTTTATTATTCACGGTCAGTGGTCATTTCCAAAGATCGCTCTGGAAAACTGGGAAGGAACGCCGCCGCCAAGGGCCAGTTTCGGACTTGTGCTGCGTGAGACGGCCGTGTGAGGGTTACCAGGGGATGCACTCAGCCGGGCCCTGGCAAATGGCCGCCTGCCACCCCCAGCAGTGAAAAGCGGGTGGCACTCTGTCTGGTGCCGCATTTCAGGCCTCAGTTAGTGTGGCTCAGTTAGCATGACGGCGGGCCGAGGAGAACGATTCTGCTCTGCCTAAGTGAAAATGATCCCTTAAAGCATCTAATGAGGGCGTTTATTATGGGGACACTTCCCGATCCGTACCCACGTTCCTCAGCCAGGCTCGTGATGAATGACTCTCCCCTGAGAGATGGTCCCTGTAGGGATAGCCAGCCTCCCTCCTGCGGGTCCTGATGTGTCGTTTTTCCTCCGTGTGGCTCCGTTGGCTAGTTGTGTAAGGTGCTGGAGGGAGCCAAAGGAGGTCCAGAAAAGATTCTGTGGGCACCCCAGAACCTAAATTATTTTAATCTGCAGAACGGGAGATGCTGGATTACTTTTGCGGCTGTCATTTCAAAATTTAGTTTCATCCAACTATCACTTCACTGGAGAGGGCGTCTGTCAGCCTCAGAGGATCTCTCATTGGCTCACACTACTGTCTGTCAACAAGCCCGCCAATCAACTCACTGCTGATACCAATTAGCGACCGGAACGTGGGGAGCCCACCATGCGCATCAGGGTCCGTGGGCTTCCTGGTCGGCCGTCTCTGTGTGGTGCCAATGTGCGGATAACGCCGAAGCCGAGTTCCTCAATCCTCTCGGTACGGCCTGACGTAATGTCATAATTAGTCCCACTTTCCAGTGAGTGTAGAGGGGGGAGGAACATGACGGAGCAGTGTTTAAGGAGAATGGTCCCGACGGGAGCCTGTTTATGGGCCGGCATAGACCCATCCCTTTCAAAGACGCCTCGTAATTGGTATAATCTGAGATCCTTCCTGGCTGTCGGGTTTATGCTGGGGTTTGCGAGTCTTCTGTAATGTTCGTAATCTTTAAATTTGCCTTAAAAAGAGCAAAATGCTGACGGCTTGCTGCCTTTTTCCAAGAGAAGGCTGCTTTGAAGGCAGACACAGCACAGGAAGCGACTAGCTCGGCCCGAAAACACAAGAATGGGCCAGAAAAACGGACCGCCTTCCCGCCTTCCCCTCTCAGAGTCGGAGAACCCGGTCTTCACTGTGGCCCCAGCATTGAAGCTCTGGAGCACAGGGTGATAATCCCGCTATTTTGAAGACTTCAAAAGCTCAGGGCTCTGCCCTGGGAAAGCTCCTTATATATTTGGACTAGGGTGACCTGCCGGCACCCTCCCATCCCCAAAGGGCTCTGTCCTGGGGTAAGGTGACCCTCAAGGTCCGCCCCGGCGCCTCCTTTCAGGAAGCTCCCCTCGTGCCCACGCTGTGCGGTTTCACCAGACACCGGAGAGAGCTAAACATTTTCTCAGCAAATATCGCAGAGACGAAACATGACAGGGTTGCACTGGGCCGCAGACGGAGAGGAAAAGAGGATAACAGGGAAAATGAGCCGTGTGGCCAGGAGAGCAAGTTTAACCAGACGTCTAGAAGGAGAGAACGTGGGCTGGGGGAAAACATGACTGCATAACGGCCCGAGGAAAATGAAGAAATTCAGCAAACATGCTGTACTACTATATTTATTCAGGAATTCTCACATTTATTTCTGACCTTCAGAGAGCGAAACCTTTTACAAAGACTGTTTGTTTAAAAAGCAATAAATAAATAAAAAAAAAATTACAAAGTTTTCGTTGCTATATTTATATAGTTGATTTTGTGCGAGAGAAAGAGTGCTTGATGGAGTGCCGTGAGGGACATAAAACACCGCCGTATCTGTTCTTCTCTTTTTCATCGAACAACAGATGTCCCTTAATTTACTGACAATGTGCATTTGGGTATTCAGATTATTCTGCGCAGCATCGCCATGAAAAAGCAGCCACTCTGTCATTATGTGGGTCATTAAAGACGCAAACGAGCTTTTTATGCTCCAGCGTCTTGCAGCTGTCATCGGCATCGGGAACCGTTTTAAAATACAGGTACTAAAACAAGCCTAAGTTACCCCCACCGTTACTTAGCAACACCGTCTCCCCTTCCTGATGGAGAATTCTGTTCCGGGAGTTTCTAGGACCAAAGGCTAATAGTATATCGGCGTTCAGTTTGATCTCAGAGGTCCGAGTCAGTGTTTCTACACAAACCGAAAAGCTAAATTGAGTTCGGTAAGCATGTCAGAGGTAGCAGTTAAATGGTAAAAGCAATGGGATAAATATACACAACTTCCCGTAATTGGGCATCATTCCCCAACGAAACAGCTGGTTTGCAGTAGAGTATGGTGTTTGTGGCATATAGTTGGAGTTAAAAGTGAGAGAGGGACACACAAGCATACAGACCAACTGTTGTTGACCTTTTATACAGTCATTCAGGCTACCATGTTCAAGGGTACAACAGCAGAACCCTGATGTGAGTTAAACTTTTTCATTAAGAAGTCTTCCTCTGTCTTGCCTGTATCTTACCTAACGTCTAAGGTGACTGGACCTATTTCCATCCTTAGTTATATCTCACCTTACCTCACCTGCACTTGGCAGCCGACGTGAGCGAAACTTCCCGAGGCTAGCAGGAGCCATCTCAGCCCGTGTGCCTCGGGTGAGAGGGGGGCGAGGCACAGGTGGCACATCAGCTGCAGAGCTCCGGGTTTCTCAACCAGTCGTCGAGAAACCATGAGCTCAGTGCGAATTCTGCTAATTACACTGCAAACACTGAATATAAACACGAGATCTAAATATGAAGTAATGGAGATTTAAAGACAAAAATCTATTTGACAATAATATCAAGTAATGAAACTTCATTATTATTATTATTATTTTTAAATAATAGCCTGTCATACATAGTAGGCTGTCTTTACAGGCTGACAGTCAGCATGGGCATACCAACAGGTTAGTGGCCAGAATGCCAGTGACCTCATTTTTGGTTTTTCCAAATGTTTACACCACTAATCATCGTGCAGACAGGGACACAGAAACACAAATGTGCAGACACTGTAAGGGTGCCAACACAGAGGGACACACACATGTACACAGACCTAGCTGTGTGCTCTCTCTCTCGCTCTGCCTCTCTCTCTCTCTCTCTCTCTCTCTCTCCCTCGATCGCCCAGTCCACGCACTCTCACACCAGGAGCCTGGGCCGGAGCACATGGGCTCAAAAACGGCGCTAATGGCTTGGTGGTGGTGTGCGAGACGGCAGGCAGACTGACAGGTCACGGCGGCGGTCGAGGGCCAAGTGCGCGGTAACGGAGGTGGGGGGGGGGGGTCAAGGACAAATAAATTGCCCGAAACAACATGGACGCACCCACGACCGGAGGGGGAGTCATTAAAAATCATTTCCGTGAGCTTCCTGTCGAAGCGGGCTCTTTTTGATGCGGTCCGTCCCCACGGTGATTATCGCCGTGGCCACGCTCCAGCCATATTGAGATCCGCCGGGCCTGGAGCCTGCCCGAATACCTGGGTGGTTAATTAAGAGCTGTTGCTGGGGCCACAAGGAGCAGGTCTGCAATCCCCCATCCTCCAACCCCCCCCCTCCACAATGAGCGTCTCTTTTTTTTACTGAGGGAAGTCACCAGGGAGAGACAGCGGCGGAGGGTAATTATTTGAGATAACATACAGTGAGAGAGGGGGAAATGCGCATTTGAAAAGAGCCTTGCCACAGCGAGGGGGGGGGACCGTATTGCAAAAAGGTCAGCGGCTCCCATTTACGTGTAGAGTGTCGACAGTCTGTAATGCCTTTTTAAAATGAATGACAACGGGTCCTGTTTTTGTAAATATCTCATTCTGTATTCAGCTTCCAGACTTGTTACCTCCAGCCTGCCAATCTGATCTGAATAAGCTATTCTTGGTTGTCAGAGTGGGCTTTTTTCACTTTGATTGCCATCTTTTTTTGAAGGGGCGTGTGTGTGTGTGTGTTTTGGGGGTGTTGTAATTTATCCATTAACCCATCGACGTCTGAAGCGATCTCAGAAACGTAGCACAGGATGGGAGTGACTCTCCGTGTCTTTAATTAAAGCTCTGATTAGGGCCGGGGGGGGGGGGGAGGGGGATCTCAATCCGTCATGCTCCCAGTTAATGGCAGCACCTCCCGAAATGACCATCATATGCACCTGGCCAGCAAATTCCGCACCCACCCCCCTCCTTCAAGTCACCAGTAATGCCATCACACCTGGATGATGGTGCTTTGGGCCTGGGATAACAGCCCAATAAATGACATGTTATTTTTACGCCGATAGTCCATCCGCTCTCCCGCGGACACTGGCGGACGGCGCTCTCCGCTGACGCGGTCCGTGTGTGACTTCCCCTTCCCCGTCTGTGTCTGTGACCACTTATCCGCCTGTCCGGTTTAATAATCCCTGTTCCTGTCTTCGGAAAAGTCGATGCCCGTCTGCATTTTTTTTTTCCACGTGGCCTTCCTGTCAAACCGAGCACTGGCCCTCCTCGGAAGACGCGCCGGGCGCGTTTATAAACAGCCCGGAGAGCCGCGCCGCTGTGACTTCCTCGATGAGCCGTCCGTTACTGATAAACAGCTGGCACAGGCATGAATAAGACATTACACTCTCAAACACAGCCGGGCCTCCTCAGTACCCCTCACACGCTTCGCCTATTCATCTATTTTGCAAGACGATTTCTTATTCATAAATACGACTTGTTGATCAGTATTTTATAAATCATTTATCAATAAAACATTCACCATTAATATTATTACATGTAACCTGGATTTCAAAAGTTAAAAGTGGGATGAACCTAACCGTAAATGCAGAAAGACATCTATGAGTGGGACTAATATGTGTTTTTAGGAACAGCTTGGTCTGCTATTGTTTATCTCTAATTTAGAGTTACTTGATTACATAATGAGACCTATTAAGTTGAATGAAACTTTAAACACTGAGGCTTTTCTGCAGTAGGAACAATGGTGATTTATACAGGGAACGGGGGGGTGTTTGGGTTACTGTACTGGTGTCGTTCCCAGCCATGATCTGTTTTTTTTTCTCTCTTTCTTCCTTTCCCAGGCTTTAAACTAACAATGTTGTCATTTGTTGATGTTTTTTTAAAATGATTTTTTTATCCTATTTTATTCCCCCCCCCCGCCCAATTCAGCCGGGGTAGATTGACCGTACGCCTCACCGATGAGCTTCGTTAGACGCTTTTGTTGTCCCCGGCTTTGCTGCCCGTTTGTCAGTAAAACACGCCTTTAAAAAAAAAAATCCCCCAGGATGAAGTGATGGAGAGAGGAGACGGATGTGCAGGGCGTGTTTGGTACATCGGGATATCCCTCTCTGAGGAATCCCGCAGTGGTAATTCTCTATTTACATACGTCTGTGTAAAATGGAAGTTCTCAAATGTTAATCTTCAAACCAGGGGAAAGTCATTCTAAAAAAAAAATGCCCTGGATTGTTTAAACTCATTTAGAAACCCTTGATCTTTGCATGGGTGCCACTCTTTTCTTGTGGACGCGTTGAGCCTCATTTCATTTGCAGGATGCTTGTGAGGCTTGAGGTTCCGAGTGCAACATGGGGTCTCTGACAGCTGTGAGAAGAAGCAGAAGTCGAGATGAGGATATTAGCGACAGCCTTTACTTCCAAACGGGGAGAATTACGAGGATTCCAGGGCGCTCTTTAGCAAGCGGCCTCGGATCTAATGACCCAATGTTAACACCGCCAAGTCAGACTGCCACGTTGGCCCATGAAATCCTCAGATGATACGTGATAAATTGGTGCCCTCCCTCCCTCCCCTCCCAGAAGCCCTGTCCACATTATAATCTGTAACAAAGGCCTACTGAATATGTTGATTGCTCTTTTTTCTCTGTACCAGGTCTTCGGAGTGGTGGATTAGCAGTGAACGATCATATCTGCCTTGTTACTGCTAGTGCTAATTCGGAGTCGGCAACCCTGATTTTGCAGGAGCAGGTTACGTACTCGGTCCCCCTTTTTGACGTCACTCCTCATTACGCTGGCCATGAGCACCAAAAGCCTAAGGGGGGTCAGTAACACAACGATTAGGGAAGCATACCGGAAATGCCTGAGGTGCGAGTCGTGCAGCTGTTGGGACCTGCATCGTGTTATTTACCCTAATCTGCTTCCGTAGATTAATCCAGCTGTGCCAGTGAGGTAGTAAAGTTATCTTGATAAAGGCAGGACGCAAAAAGAATAAGTAAACCGACAGGAAGGGTGGTTTAGCGGTATAAAGGACAGCAGAGCTGTTAGCATGCTTCCACATCCCGGCGTTGCAGCCGCGTCTTTGGAGCGCGGGGCCGGAAAGGCAGACACCAAGTCCTGGAGTCCTGCAGCAATGAGGTCGGCCGGGGCCGCCCTCCCGTGGCAATGCTGTCCTGGCTAGGCGGGGGTGGTATTGCTGTGCCCAGGCCTCCACGCCACCTTGTTAGCGCTCCCCCACTGCCCCGCGGGCTGCCTCCCGCACTTTGTCCCCCGTTTAAAATGAAGCGGTGGCTTTTGCCGTGGTGAGCCCCGGCGATAGGGAGGACTAGGCATAGCGACCGGCAGCGTGATTAGATCCATTCGCCATGAGCCCGATGCTTTGCCGACCAGCCGGCCGAGGGCCTGCAGTGTTTCCTCTCCTTTCGGTTATTTGCGGTTTGTGATCTCGCCGTTTGCTTATTTGCGATCCCGCAGATAACGACGGTGCCGTCGTCTTGTCAGCAATACTTGGGCCCATTTTGCTCCAGACACAAGCTGTTCGGATTATTGCAAATGTGCAGCGTAATTAATCCTGACTGGTTCCCATTTTAGGGGGAATCGCACATAACGAAAGCCGGACACCGTGCTGCTCGCTAGCCTCACCTGCCATGAAAATTCCCATTTCTCTCCCACAGTCATGTGACACCAGCCTCCGCTGCTGGGAAAAGTCCCAGGATGTGGACTGGTTATCGCTAAACTTTGCGAAGAAGCTATTTGGAAATATTCTTAAAATATATTTCCGATGATTACATCAGCACCTCTGTGCAATATGACAATTGCGAACTTTCTTAACAGCCGCGCGCTAATGAACCCGTGTCGCCTCGCGGCCCGTGACGCGCGGCGTCCATTTAGCCCGAAATGAGACGGCGCGTCGGCGCAAATGGCGCGGGAAGAAGCCGGCGTGTAAACAAAGCAATTAAAGCGCGGCCCGCCACCGAGCGGCGGAAGCCGTCTCCTTCCTCCCGCCGCCCCGCTCTCCCCTCTCAGAAAAGACAATTACTTGCGGATCCTGTAATTGGCTGCAGCGCGGGCTGTGGCAGCTAGCGCGACTCGGCGAGGACGACTCAATGCGCCGTGCGCGTCGCAACTGTCAGCGGCTGCCTGCTGCGGCGGCCTGACATAATCGCCAACAGAGGGCCGCACAATTACTGCCGAGCCTTAACAAACAGACAGGCCTCCAATAAGCTCTGAGTGACAGGCAGAGCTTCGTGGCGAAACCACCCCCCCCCCCATAAAACCTGCCAGAAACCCCGCTACCGCCGCTGAAGATGGATGAATCAGCTGTTCTTAGGGTCAGCAATTACTGTCAGGTAGACTGGTGCTGGAACGATGTGGCAAGTCCTGGTGGTGCCGGCAGGTCGGCGCCGTGGCGGGCGGGGGTTAGCTTTGTGACGGGTCGCCTTTCCATAAGTGGATCTCCGGGTTCTGTGCCGCTCGGACGTGTTTATTCGCGCTTTGCGTATGTTTTCCTAACGCCACCCCCACGCGGAACCGGGTCCGATGATGAAAGCTTGTCTGGCTCGTCCGGTAAGGCGTGTGATGGGAAGTGCGTGCCGGGACGCCGCTGTTGCCGCACGGGGGCGGAGCCACCTGTTTGCGTGCACGAGCGTCGCGATCCACTCCTGACGACACTAACGACAACCGTGAGCACAATTAAGATGGCGCTCAGACGTAGCACAATTCCTAAACAAATATATTGGAGGCCCGTGTAAATGCAGGGGTGCCACGAGGGGGAGAAAAGGTTGTACGAGTGACAGGGGCCCTAAAAATTGTGGAACATAATTGGATTGGTCTGGGTTAGGGACCCCGATATGACATGCTTTTATGGGGCCCAAAATCTCTAACAGCACCGCTGCATAAACTGCGCATTAAAACACATACTTGGATATATATATATATATATATATATATATATAGCTATGTATATATACATATATACAAACATATAGCATGTGGGTATATATATAGCCATATACATTTTAGACTTTATAAGTGCAGTTCATAGCAATCGGAGCTCCACAATCCATCATTTTTACAATGCGTCGGCTGTTCCGGTCACCTCCCGGTCGCTAGCTGAACGGTAAACAAAACGCATCAGTCGCCTGCCGGCTGCCGGGGAACGGCTCATTGGCCAGGTGTGGAGGGGGCCGCTCAGGTGTGGCCACGCTACGGCGGTATTCATCACAATGATGGAGTGCCCCGGCACCACAGCCCCCCCGTTCCCAGATAGGCACGGGCCACATATAAACACCCCGTGTAATATATTCCGATACTGCCGGAATAATTAGCAGTGCCGAGCGATTTCACAATTAACAGCTTTTTAATTGTGCTTCACCCCCAACTCCCCCCCTCCCTTCCCCAGTTTTAAATTAGCCCGGGCTAATATCTGTTTTAGAGCAAAGTTTAATTACACAGAAGCAATATATTTGCATTTTCAGGAATTACCATTTTAAATTACATTTCAGTTTCTTCTCTGCAGAATGGCATGTGAGTCTCTCGGCTGTCTGTTGCTGGAGGTGGGGGGGGGGGTGGGATTGGAGCTGAGTTTTGGCGTCCTTTGGGCGGGGGCCCCCCCCCCACCAGCCGCCAACACAAAAGAGAAGGGAGAGAGAAAAACAAAAAAAGAAACAA
>JAODKN010000008.1:11210086-11222745 GCA_026774425.1 Petrocephalus zakoni | reverse complement strand
ACACAGTCGCTAAAATACAGCACAATGCACACAGTCGCTAAGATACAGAACAACACACACAGTCTGATACAGCACAACACACACAGTCTGATACAGCACAACACACACAGTCGCTAAAATACAGCACAATGCACACAGTCGCTAAGATACAGAACAACACACACAGTCTGATACAGCACAACACACACAGTCTGATACAGCACAACACACACAGTCGCTAAAATACAGCACAATGCACACAGTCGCTAAGATACAGAACAACACACACAGTCTGATACAGCACAATGCACACAGTCGCTAAGATACAGAACAACACACACAGTCTGATACAGCACAATGAAAACCAACATAAAACACACTCAGCCAGTTTACACAGCATGAAAAGATGCACAATAAAAATACAGTGTACATAATGCAACACACTCATTTCCTAAACACCGCTGCTGAAAAATAACACGATACACGCCACTGTCACAGATACACCTCACTGCAAAATGCAGAACACGGTAGGAGCAGCACTAACTCAGTGAAAACCCACCGCTTGAGTACAAAGGAATGGAGGTCAACAGGCCCAACACCACAGACAAAACTCAGGACACATGTAGCCAATGAGAGCGAGCCGTCCGGAGAAGGCGACCAATGAACGTTCCTTTATAAAGATGGCACGGTAAATGCACAAAGGCCCAAATCACTCGAGCTGCATCAGCAGTATAAATGAAACGGGGGCGGAGTGACGCCTTGAAAAGGGGGGAGCAGCGACTTAGAACGTGCCGCTCGTTAGCAGTAAGCTAACCGAGCCACAGCGAAGGCGCCTCACCAGCCGAAGTTCACTGCAAGGGCAAATGCAATCCGAATACAGCTACCCACGTGGGCATGGTGTTCAGCCCAAAAGGCGTCCTGTGGTACGACAAGCCCTTCGTTACCGCATCCCTACCCCTGCCAGGGTCCGCAGGCTGCTTTAAATTATATTCTGATACACCGATACACTTTTTAGGAACAGTGTCGCCCCTTTTTGGTATCAGTTGCTCTTACCTTTTGGCACTCAGTAGGCAATGCAATGTACAGAATGTAACCATGGCGACCATGTAGTTACACAGTCATATCAATGCTATCTACTTATGGTAATCTATGATAAGTAGCTAAATGCAATATGCATTCAATCCTCAATGTGATATATCATTCATAATCATGTTACTAAAAAATCAAATACAATATATAGATATGATAACAATCATTGCAGGGCAGGCTGTCCTTAAAAAAAGTATTGCGTATTATAATTATATAACAGATATGTTAGATTAGCTTTATCACATTTTATTCACATTGTAATGTAGTAAAAAATATAAATATCATATTATTTATGTATAAATATAAAACATTGAATTAAAAGTAATTATGGGTTCTTAGGCTGAACGAAACTGTATTTGCACTAGGCAACGCTAGGTGATGTTCATGAAGACTACTACACAGGGGGATTCTAGGATCTTGATGGGGGCCTAAGAGAGGCAGTCTTTCATGCAGGGCCGACCAATGAAATCTGCCAAATACACTTTAAAATGCATGCCTATTGGATGATTATAATATCCGAATGCCCCTCGATTTAAGATGGCCCACACTCAGGCCTCATCAAATTTTGAACTTTGATTGACAGCAGCGTTTAACGACGTATCATACGGCTGCTTCTTTTTTAATCATATTTCACTTACGATATTTCCCAGTTACGATGGCCGCCTTGGAATGTAACCCCATCTCGAGTCGACGAGTGTCTGTACTGCTAATAATGCAATGTTGTGGCGACTGTGTTGCTGGTTTTGGAGAGTCCGCCACCCGTCGCATTCGTGTGCAGCACAGGGAGGAAATGCAGGTGCACTGCACAGCTGCCAGGACACAGTCCGGGAGACTGGGATCTCTGAGCACAGGCTGCTCAAACGGCATCATGGAGCCAAACAGAGCCGCACATTCGCACATTTGCTGCCCCGCCCCGTCAATTTACGGACAGGCCGTGCATCGACCCAATAAAAAGAACATGTAAAAGCTTTTACGAGTCCGGCGGTGACGGCGATGCGTAATTGAAGTATCTATGTATTGCAACGCCGAATTACAGAGTGTTAAAAACCACAGGACATTAAATATGTAATAACGGTGATGGCGAATCCTCCAGCTGCAGAGTCTGTAATTTTACTGTATCTAAGAAGTTCAAAAGATCCCCATTAGGCTCTTTAAATAAAGTGGAATTTATTTTCTCTGGAAACGGATTAATATAATTTGGTCATATAATCATTTAAATACCAGTAAGCGCTCTGAATGCATTTGCTGTGAATGGGATCATTTTAAGTATAAATTTAAGACCTCATTATTCCTCTTAAAGAGTTCTTTTTTCATTCCCTTCTTCTCTGTGCTCATGTTGTTTTCTGGTAGGTGCAGGGGGGGGGGCATCGTACAGTATGAGAGTTTCATTGGCTCCTGTAGAGCTCATTAATGTCAGTGGCAGTGACAGGAGAGATGTGTCTTGTTCTGCAGCAGCTGACCAATGGGATGGTAGGGTGGATGGGGGGAGATACTGTCAGGATCCCTCCTCAAAGGGAGATGTGGTGACATGCACCCCAAACCAGACAACATGGGAGCCCTGCATCTCCCTCATCTTCTGGTGTAGCATCAGCACTGCCCTGATTGGCTTACTTCCTTCTTCCCCTGATTGGCCCGCTTTCTTTTCCCCCTATTGGCCCACTGCCTTCTCCTCCAATTGGCCCACTACTTTCTTCCCCGATTAGCCTACTTCCTTATTCCCCCAGATTGGCTTACTTCCTTCTTCCCCTGATTGGCCCACTTACTTCTGCCCCTGATTGGCTTACTACATTCTCCCCCTGATTGATGATCTTTCTGCAATGCATTTTCTGGGGAAGACATGTTAGCATGTCACGCCGACACGTAGAAAAAACACGTGCACGTATTCGATTGCGTGATTTTTGGGTAGAGAGGGGTATGGGTAGAGAAAAGGCATGCTACACTCTCGCGTCTTCCGAAACTGGCAGAGAGCTGTTGTTCTAGTTGTTCTTCAGCTCAGTGGTGGTTAATCCAACAGGGCAACGAGGGGCCAACTAGAGACACTATGGCTGGGGTGTCATCAGAAGGGGCCTGCAATGTTTGCGTGAGGCCACGTCTCCAGTTTCAGTTGAAATCTTTGGCTCCTCCTCCTGCTAACCGTTAGCTAACCGTACTCGGTAATGCATGCTCTAACCGGATCATCCCTGTTAGCGGTCGGGTGTGTGGACCGTTAACCACGGTGCCTGGTCTTCTCTTAGTGAGAGGGAGGGTGGGGTTTGGGGAGGAGTTTGAGCAGGAGGCATGTGGGGAGTGGGCTTTGTTTGTTTGGACAGATGCACAGAGCCATCTCTAAGCTCCTGTCAGTGATCAAAGGAAGCGATGATGTAGAACAGATTCACGGGCTGGACCGTTATCAGCCAGGGCCCAGGCCTGTCATCCATCACCCCCCACCCCCCCGTCCGTCTCCCGGTGATGATCGCACCCTAAACACTGCCCATCAATCACTGGTGCTCGGCCCTGGCCAGGTGTCCAGTCTCCAGGGACCCGGGGGCATCTCAGCACCACACCCCCCAACAGTGACATTCAAACCAGCACTGATGCAGCTCCTCAGGTTGGGGGGGTTGGCTGATACATGGAAGGGGGGTCAGGAATCCTGCTGACCTTAAATATCCCAGAGCTTCAGGGACGGCCCATCTAGACAGGGTCGATTAGGACAGAATTGCAGGCACACTCAGCAAACACACGCATTTACCTGTTCATATGACAGCTTCAGTCACCCGAGAGTATGGCTGGAATCTGAATAGCCTGAATTATCTCACGAGAGACCCATTTAAGTGAACTGTAGCGCAAATATAGATTTATCTCCTCATGCTTGTACACACCTGGGGTTTTGGTTCGATGCCAGATAACCCTGGATATTCTGGATGGGTGCAGAGAGGCAGGCAGAATGCCACATGCACATTCCCACCCAGTCACCGACTCCCTCTGGACTCATACATCTCCCCCAGTAACTGAAATAGGTGTATAACTGATAAACAAAAAATTCTGGCATTTTAAACTGCCTTTAAGAATCATAACTCTCTAATCCCACCCTAACAAAAAAAAAGCGCAAAAGCTGATAACAAACTGTTTATGTAGTGGGATTTCCCCACAACAGACTTCATGCAGGTGTTGCAGGGACACCTTTTCAGAGCCACATGGGAGAACACTCCCACTCACCTGACCTGTCACTATCCCCCCCCCCAACCCTGCAGGTACCTGTAGTCATTGGAAACCCCACCACCACCACCACCACCAACAACAACAACTATGTCACCAAGTTTGGCTGTAAAATGAGTCAGGACTTGCAGAAGTAAGGGTTAAGTGTCTCCTTTGTGTCTGCAGGTTAGGCTCTGTGCTGTTAGCAATCTCTCAGGGCTAGAACAATGTGCCTTTGTGAGTCAGCTGAATCAGTGCGGGGAAAAAGGCACTACAGAGTAATGACTTCACTAAATAAAAACACGACCATTATCACTGCCTGTCAAACCTTATTAACAATGGCCAGAAAATGCACTTGTACTGCAACAATGGGAGTGAAAACAAATATTTAAACAGTTTGCCTTACACATACTTGCTTTCTCTCCCCCTTTTTCCTTTCTGTTAATAGCATGCTTTATCTGTGTACACAATAATGATCCCACAGAGTTAAAATATTAGTTGAGAAAATAAATATCGGCATGTAGTTCTAATCTCTGTGATTACACTTTGCACCGAACCCTCCTGCTTTTATCTAACCACAACTTTTGCAGTTGTTTCTGAGTCCATTATGTGCATTTGGGAGAAAACGCGGGACCGTAAATGTCACTGGCACGGTGGTTTGGTGCCAAAGCCCTGATCTCCAACGACAGCCTTTTTAAGGGATAGTAGGGTAAGGTTATGCTCCTGTCCTGTGAAACTGAATGATATGGGGTTGAGATGGTCAATAGTACAGGTGTCAGTGGGATGTCTTACCTTCCGGACAAGTGACACATGGTCTTGTTAACTGTAACCCAACAGAGTGGTAAGTAGTGCGAACAGGAGACAGGAAGACCAGTAGCTTGGGCCTGACTCGTACTGACACCATCACACTTATGGCAAACTGGCACAACAGGCCTGATGATGTGTATTCCTGCTTTCTAAAATGGTAGGTACCAAATCAGCCCCAAAACCACCCTGCTCCACAAAGTGCAGTCTGAACTGCACTGGGAATTCGGCCCTTGATTTCGGGCTGCCCACAATAAATTTTGCCGAATGGGGGTGTCCCATGGCATGATTTTACCTCAGACCAAATGCCCGGCATGCCAGATGGCCAGTGCAAGGAGAGGGAACATGTCCAGCGTTAATGTTTCGAAAAATAAACAGTGACGCCCATCTCCGCCCACGTGTGTGCAGATACAGCCACAAGCTTTTAAAGTTTGATCTGCGTCCAAAGGGAGAACCTTCTGGAGCAGGCCTGGCCTCTAAACTCACCACAAGTTCCCCTCCTTTGAAATATTAATAAACCTATTTGTTAAGTGCCACTGGCTACCAGATTAGCCCCTATCGCTAGGCCTCTTTGTGAAGAAGTGTGAGCCTCTCCTTCCTCGGGGGGCAGAGGGGATGCCCCCCCATATGGGGCACATTTCACAGGTGTAATAAAATGAGACGCGACCCCCGGAAAACGGTCGCTTGTGGAAATCCGGGCGGAAAATATGCGGAATGCAAGCATACATCAGAAGTTGGGTCAAGAACCTAATTTCAACAGTGACATTGGGGTAATTTGGCTTCAGAAATGTTTGCCGATTCTTGATGGCCAGTTTGCGGGACGCGTGCCACGGAAAGGCAGCTGTCGGAGTACGAGAAAGCCGAGGCCGGCTCCGGGTATTTACAGCTCAGTTTGGAAATACATTACTGCTGTCACAATGAAATAAGTGACATACTCACGGGCACGGAGGAGTCGGTCTGAAGGTGCTAGTGCCGAGGGAGGGAATGATAAGGGAGGTAATTAGTACATTCATCTTTTTTATGCTATCATTTTTCAGACATATATGATGGTAATGTAAATTAAAAATAAGGAGGGTTAGTTGAAAATAGAATTAATTTTGCACAGGTCAATCACCCTACAATAATGCATTACAAGCAAGGTGTAATTTATGACGATGTTTGCCCCCCAACCCCGGGCGTTAACGTCCCACCCACCCCCACCTCCACACGCATGCACACACACACACACGCACGGCTTTTTTTTTTCCCTGTGCCCACCTGATTACAGAGCCCCGGGCCCCCTCTCCCCCCCCCGCGTTCACTCTCTCTCTCTCTTACTCTCTCTCTCCCTCTCTCCCGGCTGAGAGTCAGCTTTACGAGATAGCGCTCCTCGCCCAAATAAAATTCATTTGTGGCACGCCGGGAGAGAGAGGTGGGGGAGTGAGGACGGCGGCGGCTGCGGCGGGGGCCGCTCTCTCCCCAGCCGGGGAGGGCTACTCCGCCTCTTAATGCCATTCTATGGATTATTGATTTTTGATTTAGTTTCTGCACTGCAGAAGCCATTTTAACAGCACCATTACCTCCATAACGATTAGAGACAAAAAGTTAATTATGTAATTATAAAGCCAATAACAGACTTGTCTGCTTTACTTTGCTTTAGTCAGTTTAAACATTATCTCTTGCGCACACGTCATCGCGGGGCCCGGAAGGCGGGAATGGGGGGGAGAGAGATTAACGCCTCAGAAAGCAGATGCAGAATTTAATTCTCTGGGCCATGCCTGCCTGTGAATCCATTAAGTAATCATAACATTCCCCCTCTATTAAATTCACGGCTGCCACTTTGCACACAAAAGGTACAGGAGGCTGTGTGTGTGTGTGTGTGTGTGTGTGTGTGGGGAGGAGGCCGGGCCGGTCGTGAAGCTTTCCAATTTCATTGACTGTAACGGCAGGTCCAGCCAGAGGCCCCAAAGAATAAAAACAGTTTAATAGGATACCTCAATCTGTCAGAAAATGGGAAGATGGAGCCGGTGTGGGGGGAAATTAAATAAAAAAAAAACAAAACGGAGTTTCAAGGGCGACTCTTTTGTGGGGGGGTGAGTGGCTGGGGGGGTGTTGTGACGTGCTAGCTAAGATTAAACACGAACGTGCCCCTGCCCTCGAGAGGACAGCAAAGCACATTCGTCTGTTTTTATTTAGGATTTTTTTGGCTGTTATTTTTGCCCTCGAAATAGTCGTGTCTCTGGCCACAGAGGGGTGTGTGTGTTTGCATCAGGGGCTGCATTAAATGAATCCAAATGCAGGAACCTAGGCGAGGGGGGGCAGGGCCGAGGGAGGAGAGGGTGGGGCCAATGAAAATCCGTAAGTGGGACTAATTATTTATGGATGGGGATGTGTGGAATTAATATGGCCCTGAAATCATATTTATTGAATGTTACGGAATAAAGACGATGCAAATAGCCCTTGAGGAGGAGAGGTCAATGTGGCGGCCTCCTTATATAAACAAGCACTTAAGACCTGGAGAGACGCTCCGTTTGATTAATTAGCTCATTCATTAGCCGGGTTAAGTCGTTTAAAATGAGACAGGAGGACTTGGGGGAGGGGGGGTCTGTGACCTCGAGGCGCTCCAGGTCTCCGGCGCCAGTCCGGGAGGAAGCTCCTTCTAAGCAGACGTGAGGAGGCCACATGGACCGGACGCTTCTCATGGACACCCAGGACTCCAGGTCCATGGAAATTAGTGCCGGGAAAGGAAGTGTACCAGCGTGGAGGGATGTAAGTTACTGTAAGTAAACTGCCAGGGTAGTATGAAAAAGAACAAGCTGGGCTCAGAAGGGTTAAATTAACATTATTATTCAAAATATACACATGCCACTGATCATTACGATTCAGTCAGAAGGCACATATTGCTAATATGCTTTCTTTTAAATCAACACCGATCTGACAATTTTAGATTCTCTGCACACATATATAGCATTAAATATAAATAAATGCAGCAAATGCTTTCTTAATTAGATTTAATAACCGTGATGACAGATACGAAACATGTTCATGTACGAACCTTTTGGATTTTTTTAACACTAACATTACAGAGAAAGGCTGGTTCATGGCGATTTCACAGTTTTTTAAGTGCAGGCCTCCTGTTCCTGTTCTGCAGTGCATCACTGAAGCCTCCCACAGACCCGCTAATGTGTGCTAATTAAAAGGCTGTGATCCGCCCGGGGGGAGATCGGCGACAGCGGGCGACACGCTGGCCCGCGGATCTCAAACATCGTGCATCATCCTGCGGGCCCAGGTCTAGCTGAAGAGCCACACAGCCTCACAAGGCACACAGGCCCCACAGTGACCCTGCTTCTCTTACGGTTAGTAAGGGCCACTTTTTTGTGGTAACAATGCTTTTTTTAAAGGGCATAGGTTTGGTTTCAACATTGGGAGGGACCAGTCAGCCCGGAACCTCCTACACCCTTAAACACACACGGTATTCCCACAATACTGGTAAGGACATGTCCCTACGGAAACTTAAATCCACGGCCTTACTTTGTTTACAGTTTGCACAAGTATATTAGAATTCTTTGTTTTTGCATCTCATCTTACTCTCCTTTAAAACACACACACACATATGTATGTAGGGTCCGGCAGTAATCCCCACCCCCCTAGGGCATTTGGGGGGATTAGAGACCTTGCCCAAGAGTCCAAAGGAGGTAACTATTCTGCCAAAGAGAGGATTTTGAGCCAGAGAGCCTCTACTCACAGGCACAGAGGCCAAACTCACCACCCTGAGCTCACCTGCCTGAAACTGAAAGGGAGGCTATTTAGTAAACGCTGTAAGTGCATGTGTAGGGCAGTTCTGATCCAGTCCAGCTCAGGATGATAGCAGAGCTAATCCTCTGACCCTAGGTGCCGTCACCGTGGCAGAGACCCGGTCCAATGCAGCGTTGCTGTTGGCAGCACATATGTGTGGGCACATGCATTTATGTGTGTGTGGGGCAGCCAGCTGCAGCTTGCAGCACCTCATCCACTCCCCACTGATGACCCCACCGCCCCACTCTGTCAGCGCGCTTCTCCACTTCCTGTCCATCACTATGTATCCCAAGGCAGCATCTGGTTGGCCTACACACACACTTTTTACTCAACTTTTATCCCTTTAATTGCATGTTTCCATCTAGCTACTGACAGGCCCACATTACCATATGGGCCATTTACTTTCCATACATGCACATACTGCGTATCCCATAGGTCATTCTTTTAACAAAGGATAGCAAGGACAAATAGTACAGCACCCATAACATTTTCAAGAAGTGGGTAATAAATACTTGCTTCCAGAAGGTAGTGCGGACCATTCATGACTCTAGTGGAAATAATGCAGCTATTAATATTACCAAAATTAGCAATCAACACCATCAACATTAGCATCACCAATAAAGTATTACTAGAGTACTGTTTCCAGGCATGTATGCTCTGTCACGCATTTCACTTAGTCTGGAAGAGGTTCATTACTGGAATATTACCTAGTGCACTGTGACAGAGGTACTCCTATTTCCTGCTGAATGTAAGCACCTCATAAGCACGTCATAAAAAGTGAGGCGTCCATGAAAGTGCCTGCGTGTGGGGGGGGGAGTGGGCATGGCCTATATTCTTATCTTCCTTGTATTTCTGCATGGCTGGCTGCAGTTATAGCAGCAGTTGCAAATATGCCCGTCCCAACTATCACAAAAAAGCCAGCATCTTAGCGAGAAGGCATGACCATTCCTGAATTGCATTATGGGAGAACATCCGACAAGGTGGACTGTAACCCATGAATGCTGTAACAGGCACCTGCAATGCGGTCTGGGCAGAAGCTGGGGAGGTCCATATTGAAAGGAAACTTTAATGGAACAACTTGTTATTTTTTACTGTACATAGATCTAAATTAACTTTATAGACACTATTTCCATCTGAAGAGATGTTTTTATACCGTCAAGAAATCTGAAAGGCACCACCACCATCATTCATTTATTGCCTGGGACTATTCAATGTGTCTCTGATTTGTCAAATTAAAGTGACAGTTAATCCTCTCACACTTAATTGTACTCCTTGTTTTAATTTTTTAATACTGAAAAATAAATCAGCAGAATGTATGTGATGGGCTAATTAAGTAAGTAACTAACTCTAGATATTCAGCTAACCAAAAATACTGTTGAGTTTCAAAGTCACATAGTTATATTGTCCAATTCGATGTATATCAAATTTAACATCATCAATCTTAGATATTGCCCAGCTAGTAAAGCTCTGAAAAATGAAAAAAAAAAAATATGGCTTTGATATTAACTGATTGATTTATACTTTAAAAATTACCTGTGGTGTGCGGTATATGAAGACACACACAGAGTGCGGTGTGCGGTATATGAAGACACACACAGAGCGCGGTGTGCGGTATATGAAGACACACACAGAGCGCGGTGTGCGGTATATGAAGACACACACAGAGTGCGGTGTGCAGTATATGAAGACACGCACAGAGCGCGGTGTGCGGTATATGAACACACGCACAGAGCGCGGCGCGCGGTATATGAAGACACACACAGAGCACAGCGTGCGGTATATGAAGACACACACAGAACATGGCATGTGGTATATAAAGACACACACAGGGCGCGGCGTGCAGTATATGAAGACACACACAGAACATGGCGTGTGGTATATGAAGACACACACAGAGTGCGGCGTGCGGTATATGAAGACACACACAGAGCGCGGTGTGCGGTATATGAAGACACACACAGAGCGCGGTGTGCAGTATATGAAGATACACACAGAACATGGCGTGTGGTATGTGAAGACACCCACAGAGCGCGGTGTGCGGTATATGAAGACAGACACAGAACATGGCGTGTGGTATATGAAGACACACACAGAACATGGCGTGTGGTATATGAAGACATGTACATATGAATATAGTGTTTACGTCCATTTCCTACCTTCCTTTTCTGCAATTTATTGTTGTTGTTCTGTATGTGTGTGAATCAGTTTTTTTATTCGTGAGTACCAAAGGACTTCACAAGTATAGCAAATCCTCAAAAAACGCGACTGGTGAGGTCATTTTTTTCAGTCATCAGTACTTCATTTTCTTAATTTTAGAAAAATCTGTGAATGCAATCAAAAACATAAAAATTCCAAAAGTCTTGTATTTTGTTTGGTCACTTATGGCTACGGTTAGGGCTGGTGGGGGTTAAGGGTGTCGTGATTGGGAAATGAATAAACAGGAATACAAATGTGTGTGCGTTTCTTGTGTCAGGTGGGGTGTGGGTACATCCCAGCCCCATTGTGCCCCCTCAGTAATAACGACTGGAAAACTTAGGCTTCAAAAACCACAGCAGCCATTACTAATATGTGCCAGTGGCCAGTTTAACCCAATGGAAACCAAAAAAACTAGCCACTGATTGACAGCACATGATAGTCCTGCCCCATCATGGGCTTCCAAGCTGCATTGCTCCATCATCGCTCATAAATGCCTTTAGCGGCCGTGAAAGCTAGGCCCTCCTCCTGGGGCTCTGGACAATACCTCAGGGGCCCTAAAAGACACTCGATGTCCTAGGAACCCTTGAGCAGGGTGGAAAAAAAGGCAGGAACCAAAGTTTTCTTTCTTTGTCTTCTTTTGGACATGAGACTGTCACTGTCTGCCACCGACAGCTGGTTCACGCTGGATAACAGCTGAATTCAACAAGTGCACAAAAAGTGACCCAAACGATAATCCGTGTCACTTTCACATGCCGTACATCTCCACAGGACCGCCAGTGGTACCTCGTCAGGGACTGGCTCCCATATACAGCATAATAATAAAGAAATCATTCTTTGTAAAGGCTCTATTAAGATGCTAGGTACTGTTGAGGAGATGTTGAGGAAGTTCTGTTGAGAGAGTAGATGTGGTGCACCTACCCACAATTCACTTAGACCTGCACAGTCTTCCAGTTGAATTTCTTGATAAGTTGAAAAAATAATATTTTATATATTTGTATTAACAACAACAGCAACAATAACAATAACAACAATAATAATATATATTTTTTTTGAACATCCACAGGCTTGTTCCAAACAATATTTCATTGTAATCGTATAGTAGCAATAAAGGTATCTTCTTCTCCTTCTTCATAATAATATTAATAATAATAATAATAATAATGCAGTAATAATAAAAGTAACTATATGTGGTAGTTCTTATCCCAGGGACTGTCTGTATTATTGTCCCACACCTTAAATACCCTACACTTTGCTTATATGAGACCTGAAAACCTTGTGGTTGTTTAAAGTGCCTAACATCTTCATTCTCTCAGCGTATTGGAGAAACCTGGTCTTCATCGCTGTCCCTCCATCGATCGCCAGGCTCCTCCGTTACTGTCCCCGCGCTGGTCTCCCGTGGCAACGCCCCGTGCCGAAACCTGGGCCGTGGACGTGGTCTGACATTTCCTGACATTTCATGAACTAATTACACTACAAATAATTAAGCATGTTCACATGTGTAGTGGAATGCCTGTCAGCGGCCTTGATGGATGACCTCATGGAGACTTTATCTGAGGAGGTCTAGCCTCCCCTGGGGGGGGGGGGGGGGGGGGGGGGGGGGGGGGGGGGGGGGGGGGGGGGGGGGGGGGGGGGGGGGGGGGGGG
>JAODKN010000008.1:11139590-11157898 GCA_026774425.1 Petrocephalus zakoni | reverse complement strand
CTTATGTTTACCGCTGATGGTTTTCAAATTAATTTGCCTTGTGTTTTTGTTTTCTCTTTTTCTTTGGCTCGCCCTATCTTTTCTACTATTTGGTTTGCTTTTTTTCTAAACCCCCCCCCCCCCCCCCGCCTATTCTGCCAAGCCCACATCCACAAACAATGACACAACTCCCATTATTTTGCCGACGCCACAAAAAATGTTTCCACTTTCTGGGGGCTTATGCGTGACAGGCCCAGGCAGGAGACCCCAGCACTGATTTTATTTTAAGAGTGAATCGAGCACCATGACGACAAGACAGTATCCTTTTCATGCTACTGACCTCTGACGGCAGGCTACCACAGTGATTAAGGCCCCGAAAGGTCATCACTTCTTATCCTAGGAGCCCTGCTGTTGTACCCTTAAGGAAGGGGCTTATCCCAAATATTGCCACTAAATAAATAAATCATAATGCAAATATAGCTGTCCTGGCATTATGCTGCGCACGCAACAAATCTTGAATTTTAAAGGCAACAGCGAGAATGTGTTAGAGTCACACTCCCTGTCAGTGCTGCCGCGGCAACGCCGTGCGCAGGCAGGTACGGCACCGGACAGGAGGCTGACGGGCGGATTCGCCGACTCCCTCGCTCCCGGTAAACACCGGCGCGGCAGAGCACTTGCTCGTTTGTGGTTTACTGAGAGAACGCAGAGGGCGCGTCACCGGCGACCCGGCGCCTAAACCGAGAAGCAGACACTTCCTCCCTTCCTCCCGGCCGCGTCCGGCATCCGGCACTCGGCGTACACCGGCATTAAACCAACCCTGTGACAGCCACGGTGTGAAAGGGAAGGGAAGATGACAGGCGGAGATGCAGGATCCCGCAGAAGAGCCGAACGTGTGAAAATGGTAATGTCCCGGGCCGCCGTGACCGCAGGCAGGGCCTTTAATAGCACCATGCACACTTATCTCTCCAATTGCCCTTATCCTGCTCCATTCTATGGCCAGCGCTGCGGATGACCTCCAGTGAGGCCGGGACCCTCCTTCTGTCAAGCCTTCACCACCCCTTCTCTCGCTCTCTCTCTCTATTTTCCTCCCCTTCTCTTTCCTTTCTTACCGAAAATGAATTAAAAACGTGTGACCTTGCTGTGGGCTTTGCAGGAAAATGAAGAACATCTTGTCACAAACTGAAGAGGCTATTTGAAACACGGTTTGTTCAATTTGAAAGGGCAGCGATTGAGGGGGAGATAACCAATGGTGGGGGACGTTGTGGCCGGGGGTAGGGGGGGTACTGTGTGTTTTTTTTTTTTTTACTTCCAGGGGATGAAAATGAAAACACTCAGGTGAACGAGGTGCAGGTGGAATGGGTTGGAGAACAAAGAGACCCCCCGACTGGGTGCGGGGGGTAGCGGTAGAGTCACATCCCCGCAGGACGGGGGTGGTCCTGTTACCTGGTATTGCTAACGGACATGCCAAGCAGAACCAGACAGTGGAAGGAGTGTCACTCAGTACTGAAGTCACGAGTCCTTTGTTTCACTTCTGAATAATGATGTGGACAAGGCAAGACGCCTGTGATCTCAAAAACGAGGGATCGGTGCGGTTTGGTGATGGAGATGCACTTGACCTTCGTCTGGGTATCTGGGGGAGGGGGGGGGGGCTGTCTTTATTTTTTGGCCTAGCTGTTGCTGTGAGTCAAATTAAAAGGAACCCTAACCTGGTGAGTGGGATGCCAGGGGTGGGATCGAGGGGTAGGGGGTCGCTGGGCTCCTAACGATCACGTCGGGTAAAATTAGGACATCGAATCGCACGCAACCTCAGACATTTCAGCTAAACTGTCAGCACGCCACGGAAACAGGAGAGAGGCAAAGGGGTGGGATGGGGGGGAGCTTTAAACAGGAGGGGCTCAGTTAGCAGCTAGAGAGACCCCCCCCCCCCCCAAGAAAATTGCGAAAAGCACAGCACGGCAGATCCTGACGCAGGAAGAGGTTTGGAAGGTATCGCATGTCGCTGCTGCTATTAGTGCCGGAATGCCGCATACAGGGATTGGCCATACCGCAGCACTCCTTATACGGCAGAGTGAACAGGGCTGGGGGCTTGGGAGCAGCGTGGCGGGGGGGGCACTTCGGTACACCGGCGCCCGAGAACAGCAAAGGTCACACCGACTGCGGCGCCCAGCCGATGTCGGACCAATTAGCCTGTAAGCTCGCTGGCAACGGGGCCCAGAGCGGATTAAGCTGGGCAGCCAAGGCGGTGGAGATTAACCAACAGGGCCCAAGGAGAGGGGCTAAGACAAGGCCCAGCCTTTTAAGGTGACACACGGGGGCGACCCGACAGGAGAAAAGCCAACCAGTCAAGCAGAACCCACGGGCACCTGGCAAGAACAGTCCAGGCAGAGTGAGCAGGTAGCTCTCCAGGAAGCACAGATCTCAGCATTCCTCCACAGCTTACCGTTATGTTTAATCACCACTCTGCTTCTTTGCAGACCAGCCAGTGTCTACTCATCTCCCTGTGCCTAAAGTGACCTGCAGGGGGAGCCGGCGCTGAGGTAGGGTCGACTATAACAGGTCCGGGTCCCACCTCAAAAATGCTTCCGGTATTTAGACCCCCTGCCCAGCTGCCCCTCCCCGGGGCGCCCTTTTGCGAAACGGTATGATTGAATCCCACCCTGAGCTACTGTTTGCTGCCTGGTGCCGGAGGGTGACAATAAATCACAGTGCTTTATGGTGTGTGACATCACATTTTAAAGGCTACATAAACTGTCACACAGAGAAAGCAATAAAGAGAAGCAGTTTTTCAATATGGTCCGTCCCCGCCATCTTTTTCTCCATTCTTTCACTTTCAGTTTGCTTTTGAACCACTGCTAGGGCCAAAGACATTTCTAAAGGAACACAGTGGCCTCTGTGCGGAGTGCAAAGCCTGGAAGATATTGCACAGGCATTTAAAAAAATAAAATCTAGAATATTGATGTTAGTACTGGAATTCAGAAGCTACTTATCCGAGATAGAAACTGTGCCAACATGGCATACACGTCGCTGGTAGGTTTATGGAAGCTCCCTGGTCAGGAGGGGCCTGTAGTTGTTTATGGGAGACGTAAGGGAGCAATCACACCCTTCAGATAAGGCAGGAGAGCTGCTGAGCACATTTTATTTACTGAGAACTCAGAAGGAAGCAGGAGAGAGGCCGGCCACGGGATGGAGGGACCAACGTCTGGGATGGGATCAGCCTGGCAGTCTCCTGCTGTCCCGTTAGAGGAAAGGCTCTGTGGCCAGGAGCACAGAGCGCACACTCTGTAATATGGTACATAGTGGGATCACATGATGAATACTGAGAAGCCATTATTTTAATATAAAAAGAAGGTTGTTGTCTTAAACATTTGCAGCCAAATCCACGTGTCGCGAGCTTAGCAGCATGGAAACAGTTCGGCTCTCCTTCCTGCGAACTCTGCTGCCTTTGTAATAAGTATATGCAAAACTCCAGTGGAACATTAAAAAAAGCAGACATGTGAGCAGACATCCAGCCCCGTGCTCAGCCGACATGAAAAACCCTACCAGCATCGAGTTCAATAAGAAGCGGGCCTTTCAAATCGCTTTGGTGTCCTACCAAATTACCATATGAGAGCTTATTTACGGCTCTACAAAATTTCTATGTGTTTCTATGAAAGTTACGTCCGTCCCTATGATGGGTGTAGAATAAAAAGGCTGCCTTACTTGTTGCGTGCAATTAGGTCCAAACAAAAGACATCAGAGGCACTTTAACATTTCACAGGGCTGTAATTATTCCTTAAGCGTTAGAAACTGCCGTCCCCTAGGAACCAATTACTGAAAAGCGCTCATCACACACGAGATATATACAAACAAATCCTTCAAGCACAAAGTAAATGTTTAAACATTAAAAGGGACGAGTACGGGAAGCCATACCAATCAGTTTGGTACAGTTAATTACTAATAAGAACGGCCTCCCCCATCGCGTTAGATGATTATGACACCAAATCACACCTCAAAGGAGGAGCCCGTGGCTGGCTATAGCAACAAATCGAGCCATCAACGGAAATGCGCCGTGTGAACGCATCGCGGTGGGGCTCGTTATGGCCTCTGCCACAGCTGGATTGGGGAACCGGGACCGGGGGAAAGTGGCCCGTGGTCTAAGAAAGCTCCTCTCCCTTCCGTATATATAAAACATGACTTTACGTGCTCTAACGCTGATCAGGTTGATCGACCACAAATGCAATGGCAACTCCCGGCCACACGAGAGCGACGTTTTCCCTGCCTCATCCTGACCTGAGCCATCCTGACTTCAAAACCCTGCCAGGACAAAGTAACGGATTCCTGACGCAATGGGCGAAACCGGTTGCTTTAGAAATCATTACCCGACATTTGAGGAACTTCTTCACACACCGATCAGGATTATTGGCAGACTGGGCCGGGGGGGGGTGGGGGGGTTGCTGTGTGACACTGCCGGGGGCATCACGCCCACCCTGGACAGCTGTCACTGGAAACATGTGGCGCAAGGTCACGTTTCTGTCACCCCCGTTTGTAAACGAGCAGCACGTGTGGCGAGGAGGACCTTGTGACACGGAGGCGGGGACTTTAATTGGGAGACGGGAAGAAATGACAGAAAACAAAATGGGGAACGGATCTCACAAAGGGCTAGAAAGGGACTTGACCGTCGGGGATGGTCTTCAGGGCCTGGGAGACAGATATCAGAAGCCAGCTGTAATGAGGCACAGGTGAAATGAATTAATGTGCTCATCAGCTGATTTCGCTCTGCCCAGGAATGTCCACGCTCCTCCCATGCAGCGTTCCCCTGCAACGTGGCGCCCTCCCCAGCAGCAGTCGCGCGGTATTCAGCTCGCACCGGGCCCGTCAGCAGGGCACGCTTTTCAAAAGCGGGTGCCGCTTCGGCTGAGGATGGGAGAGAAATTAATTTCTGAAACGGCGACACAAAGGACGGTGCCTGATTGGTTTTATGCTCGGTTTACATCGTTTAAATAAACAGATCTAATTGCTGCCAGCGGCCTTCATGGGCTCAATTCAAAGGAGACGCCTCCGCAACCCTATGCCATAATTCCTAGCGGTATTCCTGGCAAAAATCCACATGGCGCTGGCCCGCGTCCTCTCCATACCCATTCAGCGGGAATAATATAGGAACTCAATAACCGCAACGTCAAATTGGTTTCAACATGTGTCTGAATGAGCAAGAGAAACAAAGCTGTATAAATCCTATTTGGTTTAGCGGCAGGCCGCATGGAAACGTAGCAGCGAGAGCTAATACAGCTAATAGGATGTTCCACGCCGAATGGAAGCCCGTGTTAATGCTGAGATTTTCATTCATGCTGGAAATTGTAGTTTTAAATGACAGTTTAATGCTTCAGATTTTTAATAATAATAATAAAAAAAGACCCCCGAAAAAAGCTTCGCAGCAACACGGAAAATTGCCGCAGCCCCCAAACTGCGCCTTTGCTTCATATTGTCGACCAATTACTATGCAATCTCTTTCTTATGACTGAATAGCTCACTGTTAGCAAATAATGAAAAGGCAATTATGGCAAAGCTGTGTTCATATTACCCTCTTCATTTTATGCGTGCTGTAATTATTGTCAATCCTAGAGGCTTACTCTACCATGGAAGAGGCACCAGGGGAGGGAAATGGAGTGGGCCAGCGTATAGAAAATTGCAAATGTCACAGCTACCTTTTTTTGTCAGTGCAGATAGACCTTTCGACATGAAACACACACACACACACACACACACACACACACGTGCGCACAAGCTGGAAACCTTATGTGTGTTTTGCAAATGCCTTTCCCGAAGCTGTTTCAAGCGAGCCAAGGTGAACCACCAGACGCTACAGGCACATCATATACTGCTTTTGTTCCGTTTTTTTTTCTTCTCACACAAATCGGTGATTCCCCAAAGACCTGTTTCTTCCCCTCTTTTTTCGCCAGTGCCTGTCTAGAGACAAAGTGGAGGCGATGGGCCTCTTGACACTGCTCTCATTAACTGTCTCCATGCTGTTCGGTAATAGGGGGTAGCGTCTAAACGATCCACTTTACCGGTTTTGATCTGCTACACTCCTAGGAAGTGTGTCAGATGTGGACACCCTTTCCGGGGATTAAAACAGGGGGGCTGGAGGGGGGGCAGGCCGTGTGACACGCATGAGGAGAGGCTGGCAGCGTTATTATTTTAATGGCCGCCTGTGACCTTTGACTATTTCAAAAAAAAAAAGAGAACGCTCACTGGCTGGTTCCAGATACACCGAGCACCCATCGTGGAATGGTGCAGCCCATGCATGTAGGAGTGGGAGCCAGCATGACAGAGGGAGCGGAAGAGAAGAAGGGAGGAGAAGGAAAAGGGGGATCTTTTGTCAATACAACAGCGCACATTGGTGACAAATCAAAGGGAGGCGACAGTGTCGTGATTTTACTACACCTAGACAGGCAGAAGGAGGAATTACAGACACGATTTTGACAAGCGAGGAATCAAGGTCAGGCTGAAAGACCCTAAACTGCGCAGTTTAAGAAGCCGCGCGGCGACAGCGCGCGCGCGAGCGCGCGATCCGTAATCACGCCGCGAAAGTCCCTCAGAAGGCGGCCGCCTCGCGCGCCTTGAGCGGCGCCCTTGAAAGGCGCGCGCGAGGCGGCGTGGGCTTTTGGCGGGCGGCGCATCCGCGGCGCGCGCCAGCCAGCCGGCGAGCGAGCGAGAGCGAGCGAGCGCGAGCGCCGCCAGTCTGCTTTTCAGATCGGCACTGAAGGCTGTCACAGGCACATCCGCCTTCTGTTGTAATAACATCGCCAGCAGGTCGACCACAAAAGGAATCGCGGGCGAAATCAAATCCGGGATCCGAGGGGTGGGGAGAAGGAGGTGCAGGGGAGAAAACAACGCCTCTTTCAACTTCCAAAACTCTTTAAGTTCTGAGAGCCGGCGCGTTTCGGCGGAACGACTCGCTCGCTTCCCGCCTTTCGTTTTACCAGCTTATTTTTTTATTTATTTGCCCATGAAATGGAAAACAATATATTCATTACAGTTCAGCCGACTGCCTCTCCCTTTGTTGTCATTGTTGTTGTTTTTTTTTTTTTTTTTTTTGTCAGACAGAAGCAACTGACACTCGACGTTTCCCCTGAAGTCCCCTGCCTTTATTCTCCGGACCATGTGGCAATTAGGTGTGGTTATTTCAGCAGCAGCCAGCCAAACCAAGCGAACTCGACAGTCAGCCTGCGAGAGAACCAAAACAATCCCTTTCCCAGACCCTATCGCAGCCCCCTTTGTTAAATCTGAAAAGGGAACGTTGATAAGGAGCCAATGAAACGTCCCCCATAAGAGAGCAGCAAATTAAATCTCGGACTTTTGTCCTCCCCTTCGTTTTTCTTTTTCCTAAACCATGGCTGATAGAAATCCAGAAACAAATCTTTAATAAAAATGTACAAAACATTAGGAAAGGGCAGGGTCATCTTCTGTGCTTCCAGAGGCTTCTCTGTCTATCTGTCTGTCTGTCACATGTTCACTGATCTCTTGAAAAAAAGGGCACCTGGACCCCGTCATCACCGTAACACCTTCAAGCAAGCGTTCTCCATATTAAGCAAAGTGTGACCGATTCTGTTAGAAGTGCCTCGTGCTACTGTAGGCCCCACCCTCTTCATCATGCCCCCGTGTGCCTGAGTGTAGCCCACAGGTCTCGGCGACGGAGATGAAACAAGCCTCCCTCAGATAAACTGTCTGGCTCATGAGCCCTTATTCTCAGCAATGGCACCTGGCGTGACACTGTCATAAAGCTATGAATAAAATACAATTACTGATCATGTTAAGTAGGGTATAAACGACTGCTTTCATATCCTGGAAGATAATAAAGAAATATGCATCATACTGTATGATAGTGAAAGAAAAAAAAAATGGCATAGCTGTCGGGACCATCTTCCAGTTGTTTGCTTTGATTAGGTGCCAGGACTCGGATATCCTGGCCCGTTTGAAGTCACGTTGAGCTGTGCGAATTAAAACGATGTGGTGTCTCCCATGGCGACCTGAGCGCAGAGGCCCTCCAGCTCTCAGTGCCGGAAACACGGCCCTTCTGTTGTATCCAGGACCGTTACACTACTTGTGGGAACGGTACAAATTGTGTGGGGAAACACACAGCACCAGCCTAATGAAAAGGGAGATACAGGTCGAAGAGGTCTGCCTTAAAATGCTCTTAAAAGATCTGATAGGCTGAGGTGGCCTCTGGGGGAGTGTTACAGTCTCAGGTGGATAAGGCGGACAACCCCCCATCCCACATTAAGCCGTATCCCGCAAACCCAGGTCTCGTGTCCGACCGCTAACTCTACCTAAACAATATCCCGTCCGCATGCTCCCACTATTTCCGAGGCCACGTTTATTTTCGGAGCTGGCCTCGGCCGAGTCGGGAAGTGAGCAGATCCTGTTTTGCTTGGAACCTGGAACCTCACCGTGCGGGGCTTCCGGTTCGGGCGGAGAAAAAAAGCAAAGAAATAAACGGGCCATGTGCGTGGCGGAGAAGTCCGCGGCCGTGTCACCGGGCAGCAGCCTGTCCCGCCGGCATGCTAATGAGCTGAGCACCGTGGTAACTCTTGCTCCGGAATGCCTGCGGGACATCCGGGCGCTTCCAAGAACAACACGGCGTGATGCTCCGAGCCGCGGGAAACTTCCCCGGCCCCTTTTTAGATCTGTAATAGCAGCTAATCGTGGGTCTGCGGGGCAGAGAGGAAGGTAAGGGGAAATACAGCGCTTTAAACCTGAGATAGAGAAAGCAGCCCCCCTCTCACGGGAATCCATAAATTACCCACCAAGGGGGGCAAGTCCAGACGGGCACAAGAGCCTTGCAGTGTGCATTCTGGATAAGCTGACTGATACGCATTACACGGGCTCTTTGTACCTCGGCCCCCCCGCCTTGTAATTAACCTCATATATTTACAAACACTCAGCACACAGAAGCACAGCCAGACATAACAGATCAGGAAGGGACGCTAAACACCACCCCCCCCTCCACCACCACCACCACCACCATACCACGCCGCTCAGGGGAACTCTTTTCTCGTTAACGACTCTGACGTAATTGGCTTCGTTACCATAATCCCCGGGGTGGGCGGGGGGGGGGACAGGGGGGGATGGGGGTAGTGGACTTGAGCATCTAACCCGTGGATGCCGTGTTTTCAAAGTAAAAGTGGATGGATATGGAGGTGTCATTAAAGTCTGGGGGGTGAATCATGATACAGTTCGCCAGGTGTGAGGAAACAGGAGGACGCACCTTGCCCTGTTTCGGGGGGGTTCCCTAAGAGCTACTGTGGTGGATTTACTGCCCAGTCACCCCTTGGCCCCCTGTCAGTGTCCTCAGTGTTGTTTTTTACAGCCCAATATTTTAGGAAAGGCAGTAACCGAGGAGTGGGATTGGTTATTTTCCTGGCTGTCCCCATCCTCAGCATGTTCATATCTGTTTTAAAATCTGTAAAAAACTGTTTCCTGACAACAGATGCATAGATGGGAGGGTAGGGGGGGCGTTTCCAGCTCTGAAGCTGGAGAGTGCTTAAAGTGGCATCACCTGTCATGTGGCTTGAGACGGTAGCATGGCCACGTCTGTCTAATTACACTAGGGGACCCATAATGCTCTTTGGGTTCTGGCGAGCCCGCTCGTTAGCTTGCCGGCTTCATTTATCCTTTAATTAGTCCCTGGAACTGTGGACTGCCGTGCATAGCAAATCCCCTCTCATGCAATCACAACTGTTTCCACATTAAAGAGCAGGGAAAAATTAGTCCCCTAATATGTCAATTTGTGCCTCACGCGCCAGCTCACGCACCACTCGGAGTGGCAGCACTGAAAGACCCTCCGGTGACCCTCCAGCTCCGGGGGTGGGGGTCGTGTGTGTGGTTTGCGATTACAGCGTCGACCTCGCTGACGCTCGGCGGATGCACCAGCAGACGCCACATGTCCGTCTGCAGCGAGAGGCAGGTGGTGCGTTGCGGGGGCGATGGGGTGCCGGGGGCAGCCCTGCCTCGGGTTTCGGGATTCCCGCACACGCATGCGGATTGCAGTCCGAGCATCCAGACATCTCTGCCCCGTAGTGTCACAATCCCCACATGGCATTTGAGCTGCTTCCTCATGCCGTCACAATCATCGCTGTCGTCACTACCTTTATTTATAAAATACTTATTAGTTACCTTCACTGCTAAAACCGCAGGTTTAGTCTGCACTTCGCCAAGCTATGGCTTAAGTCCTGGAGGGCCGGTGCCCTGTGTAGTTTAGTTCTTTCCCTTTTCCACCACAAATGATTGAGCTGAAGATTGTTCGGTAATTAGTACAAGGAGCTGTGAGGAATTTAATCGGGTGTGTTAAATGAGGGTAAGCCCAAAAATGTGCAGGGCTCCGGGACCCAGCACTGTCTTAAATTTAGCAAGTTGATGCTTATATACCACACAACAAAATGGAAAAAATGCCACCTAAACAGCACATACTGGGCTTCATAAATTCACCTTTAAACTTCCAGATAAACTCATTAAGGGACAGGGAATCAAAGTACTTCTTTACTGCCTGTGGCCCGGCCCAGGAACGCATTCCCTGTTTTTAGGCTTTAACGTGAACCAGCAGCCCCTTGTCTCTATTGGCTGTGGGCGCCCCCCAGATGTGGAGCTAATCTCAGAAGATCTGACCGCTGCTAACTTCTGAAGAGCTTCTCTCCGATGACATCATCACCAGGAGGCAGCAGACCTGAGGGCCTCAGTGTCAGACAGGTGACTCTTATTAAATGATCTCTGGCCTGGCCCCTAGAGCAGCCGTTCAACCCACCAGCCAAACCATTAACCAGCCCATCAATAACTTACCAACTTACCTGTGGGTGCTCTTTGTATTTAATAAATATAGGGGGATTTCAGAAAGCGCTCTTCCGGACCTGCGCTAACATCTGCTTCTGTACCGGGAACTGTGCATTTGCGAGTATATGCTTTCGCTCGGACGTGGTAGGTACACAAGGTCTTCTAAGGTCATGTGTGTGGTTCTTTTTCAATGTCTTTGAACACATACTTTCTCCTCGGACTTGTTGTGAACATGATGGGTCCAGATCTCTTTCCAAGACTCTTGTGAACCCATCTGACCATGGAGAGGCTCTCCTGTTTGCCTTCTTAAGGCCACGCTCTCAAGCCGAGGCTTGGGTATTTGTTTTGCAATCAGAGCTAAGCCACAGACCGTTGGCCAGTGCTCTGGTTCTGGAGGGTCCGTCTCACCCCCCGTCTCACCCCCCCCCTCCCCCCTGCAGCTTGCACTCTCAAAGTCTGCTCAAGGCAATGAAAGTAACATACGCCAGTACGGACCATAATCTGGATGCGCGAGGTACTTGAATGTCTCTGTGCTTTACCTGAGCTCTGACAGTCTCTCTAGTTCTGCGGGGTCTCTGTACTGAGCCAGATCGCTGGGAAAAAAATAGCTGGGAAACAGACAGACGGCGCCGTCCTCCAAGGCCGCGAGTAACGTCGCATGATGGGGAGGAGTTCTGCACATCACAGGGTCTTGCCGTCCTGTGCAGTCCTCAGCGTTTCTGTCTGGACAGGAAGCCATCTTTGACAGTTAAAGAACCACGCCACGACTTTGTAAACCCCTAGCGTCCATCATTTTGCAAAGAACTGATGGCATTTGTGGTGACACACTTTTAGGGGACGTCAACAAACTATTCACGCCGTCGCTGTTTCTACATGCATCTGTTTTTAACCATATCACTGTCACATCCATGCATCCTCTGTGTTACAGTCAAACATTACAGTACTGGAGCTGGGTGCTAATTCCTAAGTAAGGCTTCAAAAGTTAAAAATGATACATTTTAATTACATGATACATGATACAGATTTAAACTGTTCCCCTAACTGCTAAAGCATGTTTTCGCAAATGCTTTTTAATCTTAGTATTTTAGTTTCACGGGTGAACGGCGGTCCTCTGTTGTAATTCTTTAAATTCTGGCAACAGACACAAGGATTCCACCCTGCTCTGCTCCCGTCTGACCCAGCCATGCTCACGCCTAAAGTTTGGAGGTGCCAAGCAGGAGGTCTGCAGCTCGCTAGCATAGCACGCTAGCACGCGCCCATTAGCGGCAGGAAAGCGCTAAGCTTTCACTCAAAATCCGTCTGCGTGACCTTCTCCTCATTGCTGCCAGCTCCTCCAGGCTGTGGCTTGATGGATCCCAGAGACTCACCACTTACAGGCCCGGTGGAGGGGGTGACACTCAGAATGCTCTGTAAACGAATCCCGGTTGTAAAGCAGTCTCGTTAGCGCACTGTTGACCCCCTGAGGATATGATCCCGTTGGGGGACCTCTGACCCCGAACAGCCCAGGCCCTCGAAGGGGATCCGCTTTCTCCATGGGCCCCGCGAGGAAAAGCTGAGGGCCACTGAGGACCGGCACTTAATTTATGACCCCTGAGCAGATTTAGCGAAGGCGCTCAGATTTACGGCCGTAGCAAAGGCTACTTAACGTCCCCGTGTGGACAACACAAGCAGGCGATGGAGCGGACAGATGATACGAGGCCGTAAAAGAGTATGGGCTCCGATAACGGTAACAAACGCGCCATAATGCCAAATAGACGCCGGTCACATCTGATGGCAACAAGACAAACAGCCTGGGGAAGCTTAATGAATCATGGATCAGGAACAGGCAAAATAATTTAAACTAATATATCTCATTTCAAATCAACATTCTTATATGAACATTGGAAAATGCTGATTTAGTTTTAAAAATCCTTGAATTTACCTTGTTAGCTGCATAGAAATAATCATATTCGCTCAAAGAGGACCCTTACTTTGGAATGAATGTTTTTTTTTTATTTTGTACAATAAGCAGTTATCAGTTATGACTGATGTTAATGAAGAGCGTGTCAGCGGGGTGGGAGTCACATTGCCAAATGCTGTCCCCTAGGAGTGACCCCTCTGTGTTTCTGTTGCGGCTGCTTGGGTATCTTTCCTCTGACAGTCAAGCCCCAACCAACACCAAGCACCCTAAGTTGTATATCAAATACTAATGCAGGCCCCTAATCCGGTTTGCATTCATATTAGCTGCTGGGCTAAGATTTGCCTATTTGCACGCTCCTGAGTGGTGAATAAGCACAAGCCAGATACCAGGCACTTTCACAAGTGCCCCATCTTTGACCCCAATTTCTCCCAAATGCACCTCCGTTCAGCAGGTAGAAAGGTATCGGCTGGGTGGGGAGGAGCTCATTCGAAGGCTTTACAGATCAGTAAACGTGTCCACACTGTGACGGGTAATGGAGACTATCATAAACACACCATCTGAGAATTAGATTCTAGACTCCCGAGTGGAGCTCCAGGGGTGGGGGTAGAGTGGGGTGAGTGGGGTGGATTAAACTCGCCGGGGCCCGTGCGTAAATCTTTCCCCTTAAACAGCAGTGTGCCTGTGGTGCGTGTGCACTCAACTGGAGTCGAGGAAAGGTGCCCGACCCTTTTGCACATTAATAAACCTGGAGGACGTTTATTAAACAGAGAGGAAGACAGATACGGTATTTACATTCCTGGCGCCGGAGGAAATCAAATTTCACAAGAGGGATGGTCTCTTATCTGCCATATTACACAAGCTTATCCTTCACAACATCATTAGCCAAAGATGATAACATTACGAAAGCTACTTCAGCTGCAATCATGGCTGTATAATAATAATAATAATAATAATAATAATAATAATAATAATGCAATTGCAATGATAATAAAACTGTAATATTTCTGCCAATTTGCTATTTCAACAGACACATTTTAGATCTCAAACAACAAAAAATGTTATAAAGAATACAAAGCCTAATAAAATGGTTATGTGGCATTAAAGCCCTAGTAGAGCTTCTCCATATTTGTAAACCCCCGACAGGGCAGGTTGGGCCCATAGGCATGGGGCAGATGGCGAATCCCAGTCTCACCAGTGTGTTGTTGTGACTCTGCTGGGAGAAGTCCCAGCCTTACCAGTATAATGCAAATAAATGCAGTTAAAATGTGTCAAAGCCAGTGTTTGCTTATACATATTTAATGTGTGGCAGGGAAAAACAGCCCTCTAAAAAACGGGGATAAAAAAGGTTGGGAAAAAGTCGAGCTGGGAGCAGAAACAATGCGGGAGTTTCTCGACAGCGCGGGTCGCGTGTGAGGAGTCGGGGGTCACGCTAAAATTGTCCATCAGCCAGACAAGCAGAACTGATTTGGATGCTAAATAATGGTTTAGATATTCAAAATTCTATATATATATGCGAAAAGCTTGAGTGAACACTGGGTCTTCCCATCAGAGAGCTATTCTCCTCATGGGCCCCTTTGTGCACTTGTAGTGAGATGCCTCTGAATTTCGGATTTGACGGGGTTTGGTGGGGGGGTGGGGAGGTGGGTGGCAGTTGTAAGGTGTGGTGGGTCCGAGCATTCACAAAGCATCTTTTGAGAGCAGCTGGAGTGAAACTTGTGTGTGTGTGTGTGTGTGTGTGGGAGAGAGAGAGTGTCTCTGTCTGGTTTTATACGGCAAGAATAAAAAATAAAAATGTTTCTGCTCAGATTTGAATCTTTGTTTGGCGAATGTCTCGCCATTGATTTCATCAAGGCGGAACAGCATGCCCGCGCCTCGCGAGAGGAAGTGGGCCCGAAACTGGGGGAATAATGCAAACTGCGCTGCACAGAAATAATGCCGACTGGTAGGAAATGTCAACGGTGGGAAATGCGTGCCGAAAAAAACACCATCAAAACAAAAAAATATTTTGTCAAAAAAACGATATGTTATCAGCGTTCCTTTTGCACAGGAATCTGCTGGGTTCTAAATAAATAATATATTATAAATAATAAATACTGAATTGTAATACTTTATATACAATATTTCACTGCAGTTCTAATAGATGCTACTTTTTTGTATTACGCTTATAATAATAATAATCATAATAATATAAATTATATGTAAATCCACTATCACTAAAATATAAACACAGTGTAACTTATTGTTTTATATGTATTTTTATTGATGAATTCTTTATTCACACACGTGCACATCAGCATGACCAAAACATTGTGAAATACAGACTAGAACCTGCGTAGCTCCTGTACTGGCTAATGAAGGCCTTTCCTCCATAATGTCACAAGATGATCCTGAAGACAAAACACAATACCACAGGAAATATGGCAAAGATATAAATGGAGAGCACATTTTGCTGGGCTGCCCCCCCTCCGCCCCTGCTGGGGTATCTGTAGATGCCATGATCCCGATGACACCCCTCCATCACACTTGATCCCCGAGTTCCTGAAGGAGTCGCGTGTCCGTCCAGAGCAAATGTCTGCTTTTCACAAGGAACCTCTGGCTCAACCGCCCCCCCCCCCGCCCCGGGCTGGAACGCACGTACACCAGGCAGCGAGAGTGGGCAGAAAGTAAAAAACACAGCCTTTGGGGGGAATGCAGAGTTAATTCAAATGTTCTCAGTGGGGGGGTTGTCACTTACCTTACTAGGGGCCAAAGCCCCGCCCTGGGTGTTTGCTGTCTGCTGATTCGGTCTCCAGAGCAGAGTAAGTTTCAAGGTCTCACCATGTCCAGTTTACTCCTTCTAAGTGCTTTGATTTAAGCCTCTTGGTCTGTACCCCTGCCCAGTCACAGCAAACCTGCTGGCAGGACCCGGTGTGTCCACATCAGAACAGCGCTGGGCTTTGCAGCTAAATGCCGCTTGGGCTGGAGAAGTTTAAAAATACAGAGGGTGTCTATTATCCATCATCAAGGGTTGCATCCATGGGACGGGATAAAAATGGCATAACCAAACAAGGAAAACCTATTCGTTTTCAGTCCAGACCTACTTATTTTTAACTCAAATCTCCAAACTATTGGGTTAAATTCTATTTATGTATTTTTCATAATTACCAGCATTACCACCTAAATCATGCAACCGCGTGGAAAGGCTAACAGTCCACTTCCCTGTTCCACCTCCCCTGTTTTTTTCCTACACCCTCCCTCAGTTTGGTACCTCCAGTGTCCTTCATCTGTTTGCTGTCTGACTCCCTGGATGGACTGATCCATAATGCTGACTTGGGGGAGACTGATAAAGCACACGCCACGTTCATCTCGCCTAACAGTGGCTACTCTGGCCACGGCCCCCGATCGACCATCATGTAAAGGTGAGGACTGGGAAAGAAAACGACGCCAAACCGAGAAGCACAGAGAGAAAGGTGAGTGTCCTAGAGTCTGAGCCGAATCTGTAGTGGGCACACGAATTAATTAAAAATTAAAAATGCTGCCTGGCATTAAAAATAGATGAACACTTGGCAGGCAGGGTTCACCGGCAGACCCTATAAGAGTCCTTAATTGCCACTTTGACCGGAGCTCAGCTCGTGGGGGAGATGTCAGGAGGGTATGACATCACACCGTGCCCGGGCTGCCCAAGCCCCCCAATCCCGCCTTATGCTAGGGAACAGCCAGCCTGCCGGCCAAAGGCTAAAACCGGGGGCCGTTAGATAACGGCTGAGCATTCGGCGCAGTGCCATTTCCTGTCAGGGGGGCCACAGTAAAAGGAAAAATAAAATGGGTTTGCGGCCTGCGGGCCTGGTGCTGAAGCTATGCTCGCGGGGGGGGGAGGTAAGGTGAAGACTATCGCATTAACCTGCCAGGGACTCCCTTAATAGGGTCTACGGCTTAAGCTGATATATCAATTTATGTCCTTCTTGGGCGACTTCAAAGTGTGGCTCCGTCGTCCCGGTGGCTTCAGGGTCTCTCCCCCCTCCATCCCATCAATCACCCCCAACTCCAGGAAAGGACAGGAGAGGGGCCGCGGGCCTCACGCGAGACCATGCAGGGAGATTCCGGCTCATACCCGGCGCGGCCTCGGGCATGAACGGCGCTGGGAACGAGTCAGATGAGGTCGTCTCTGTTTATCTCTGCTTTATACACCTTTGTTTGTTTTACAGAGTCATTACAGGCCGCAGATTGAAAATACCGTTACTAGGATATACGGCCAGAAATGTGCTGTCAGGGCCATTGATTTTTCGAGGCGCAGAAAAGCAGGCAATCCCTCCTCCCCCCATTTCCTTAACAGTTTGTTCTTTAAATATATCAAAGACCTTTTCTCAGCTTGTACCCTGGAGGTCCATGATATCACTTCCAATGCATCACTTCAACAATGAGTAATGTGCTCTCTTTCCATTGTAAAAGGGGCTGTGCGTTCCCTCCGCCGAGTCGCTCCTCAAGCTAACCAGCTTTGTCAAACAATTCCCACCTAAATTATCGCATGCCAGACTCCCCCACAAGCAAAACAAATGCTGTTCGGCATGCAGATATGCCCGGAGATGATTACCGCTTTATTTGGGGGCTGATTTAGCGGGTAGCTGGCACCTGCATAACCATGCGCATGGCTGGTGGTGGGAGGCCTGTCCCCATGTTCATTTTAACCACTTGCAGAATTAGGAGGGAACGTGCTGTCGCTCTCTCGAGGTAAAGAAGCCGGAATCTGAAAATGGCCGACCACCATTCAAGATAAGAGGACTGATCTGATTGGCCGGCTCCGTGACCTTAACGTTTATTATACAGCTACTGGTGTAATACTTAGAAAATAATTCTTCTAACCCAAGTGTTCCTGGTTCAAAATCAAGGTGGATGGCTGACATTCCTGTGATGAAAGCCTAACATTTTTTTATGCTACCAAATTATGTAAATTTCAAAGATCAAATGTACAATCGCATATCTCCTTCATTAGAAGAAGAAGGCTTTCAGGTTCTATTGACAGTTATTTATGCATTTATCAGCAGCATATATTCATTTTTATGTTTTTTTTCCCTTGCCTTTGGTTTTAACCCACTTTTTTAGCAAACAATCATGTAAACAAATGCACAATTAATGTCATATCATCGAAAGAGCCAAAGTACTACTCCAGGGGAAAAAAAGAAAAATGGATTCAAATGGAGAGAAATGAAGTCTGAAGAAACAGATTAGAGGGGGAGAGAGAAAAAAAAACTCTGTCAGGAAAGCTTTGAATTGCAGGTGATCAGACGTATCATTTAGAGGGAGAACAAAGAGAGCAAATATTTTCGGGGAGTAAAGGCTACGCGCAAGGTGAGGAAATGAAAGGGACGCGGAAGAGAGGAGACAGGCGGTGCGAGTGCCAGTGTGGCGGAGAGGAGAGGAAATCTGTGAATACGAATCAGGGAAGATGTGAAGGAATTTTACAGCAGCTATTGTCTCTCACTCACCTCATCTGCCTGTGTGATCCCTACCTCCACAGTACAGACGCCTCTGTCTTCTGTTTCATCTCCACGGCATTTTCTCCCACCCCCCCACCCCCCCCGTGCCCTGGATTCCACGATTCCACGGAGCCCCCATGGCGGACGTCGTGTGGCAGGGGCGGGGCGGGGGG
>JAODKN010000008.1:11104754-11130041 GCA_026774425.1 Petrocephalus zakoni | reverse complement strand
CCCCCCCCCCCCCCCCCCCCCCCCCCCCCCCCCCCCCCCCCCCCCCCCCCCCCCCCCCCCCCCCCCCGGGGGGGAGGGTTATCCACCGGCTAACGCAGCGTCTCTCATCTTCCAACCCCATCTGTGGCTTTCACGCTAAGACGTGATAGCGGGCCGCTAATGACTCGGCCACAATCTGCACCATTTCACACGGCAGCCGGGGAGGGAGCCAAGCGCGGCTTCTGTAATGTGCCGAGGAGGGACCCTTCAGCGGGCCCTTTGAAGAGCTCATTTTCACATTACTCAGGCTTCATTATGCCGAATCAATATTCGTTTAGTCACTGGGGTTATTGACTTATTCTAAAATAAAAGTACACCCTTCAGCTAGTGTGCTCATTACAGGTAATTTGTCTTGTCATGGGCCAGGGAATATTATCCCGGCCTTTCAAGCGTTGACAGTCCGTGGAAATACCTCCCCACGGTTACAACTGTAAATAATTTTTGGGATAAAACATTGAGAAATCAATGACTGTTTCCTGCAATCTGTCACAAACAAATCAATCATAATCTGCTGGGAGGGTGGGGAGGCTCCGGCGGGCTCGGGTGCTGTCTGAAGCCTCCACCTTTGCGAATTGTATCACATCGGTCTTGCAGTTTTCTGTCCGGGGGGGTGTGTGTGTGTGGGGGGGGCGGTGGTGGTGAAGGGGCCAGCAGATGGAGAAGATAAGGATAGAGAGATGTTCGTGGGCAGTGTTTGAGGCACCGCACCTGTGACCCAAAAATTTAAGTATAATTTCCCAGACTGGGCCTTAAATCTACAACCAAGAGAAGGAAAGTGAATCAAAGCAGTCGCAAGAGAAATGGAAGTCGACGGCCACAGCAGGCGGGATTATTTTAAGCTGTCAATCACTGATAGGTTCAGCCCACTTTCCTCTGGATCTCATTGGGTGGTGACTGACAGCATATGGTCAATACCCACCCATCTGAACCCTTGTACATTTCATCATTACAGCCCCTGCTATGGAAAAATATCCAGCAAAGACAGTACGTGCCATTAAATCATAGGATGAGTTGCGATGCACCGTGATTTTCAATTAAACATTTGCAAAAGACCCTGCAAAAAGAAACATTATTTGCTCCACTAAAGAAAACATTTAAATGCATAATGTCTGTGTGTGAAGATAAACAAGTAGAATATTCTAGGCAGGGAACATTGACATAGATCACTTGAGAAAGTAAATGCTTTAATGGCAATTATGTCAACATTATGATCAGAAGACATATGCTTGGAAATGTTTAGTTTTCTTCCATTTACTTGCATACTTCTTTCAAGGCTGCTCCTTTTCACGTTGCAATTTTGATAGCAGTCAAATTCAATAGTCTTTCAATGCATCTAATTTGTAATTTGACAGTGAAAAAGACATTCCCTTCACAGCCTGAGCACTGTAACAATGAGCACCTGTGTCGTATCTCTTAAGCATGACAGTATAATCGATCACGGCCCTATAAATGCTCTCTGGAACGCGACACAAGGTGTCAAAACCAATATACCATCATGCGCTGTGGAGCGGCTCCACGCGTATAGGAAGCAGGCGGACAGGGGGAAACAGCATCACAGGCCAGCTAAAGAGAGTCGGGCGGAAGCTCTGTACCGAGGAAGGTCACCAGCAGCGGCAAATAACACCGGGGCAAACAGCCATGCAATTGTGATCCGAATTACGGAACTATTATTACAAAATAATAGTGTCTAAGGTACAGCAGCATGTATTCATCTAATAAGGGCATGTACAATTTGTTTTAGACAAATGTGACTGATCAGGATGATGACGTTGACTATTAGATATTATCGTCATTAAATATTATTATTATTTTTATTAGAAGAAGAAGAAGATGATGATGATGATGATGATGATGTTGAAGGAGTATTGTACTATTTAATCTCTGCAAAGGGCAGAATACTTCCCGTGATTAAGGATACAAGCTTGAAGCCTGAAGGTTGTTAGTTCGGGACCCAGGGGTGATGAACCCAAAGTAATTATGAAAAAGTGTAGTTGACCCAAATTCGTCAAGTAAAAAAAAAAAACAGCAGAATGAATTAAACTGAAGCAACTAGAAGTACTATAATGATGAAGTCCAGTTGTGTTGTTGGGCTCACAGTACAACATTCTCATTCCATGTAAATATTACACCATAAAATGCCTTTCTTTGATCAAACTCTGTGCCAAGAATTGTGTCACCTTGCCCCCACCCCCCCAGGACGGTGAATGCTAACTAATTTAGTTGATGACAACACGGTCTTCCAATTGCTGCTTACCCTTCACAGGGCTTTCCGCTCGCAAGCACACGTGAAGTGCTATGTCTGCATATCCATGACGTTCCGTTACATTTCCTCTGTGCAGGCTCGGCGTACACATCTCAAGGCCTGCAAACTCAACAGGAGCCAAAATCTACAGTATTTCTTGTACTTCAATGGCATAAATATTCTTATGGCTGCATTGTATGCGAATAGACTAAGAAAACGGTATTTCCACATGACGTGCTCGTGGGTGTTAGCGAGAACATTAGCAAGTCTTCGCTGTAACTTCTGGAATAGTTTATGACCCCCACCAAACTCTCTTGGGCTTCTCAGCACAACTACCTGACAGGGATACTTGAACTAATTTTTAATTTGCAGCTCTTTACCTGTTTAATGGTATTATTTTTGTGTCATTGTTCATAAATATGCCTATTAATTTCACTCTAATTCAATGTTTTTTTTTAATCTATTGTTCTGCTTACGCATCAAACAGACAAATTAGACATAGTATAGTATTTAGCTTATTTTATGAGATTAAGGTCCCAATTTAATTAAACTGGAACTGCAGTTAAGGCTTAATTTTCACTGATCAATTAAAACACCACAATTAAATCACTACATTAAATACAATTCTTTTGATTCTGAATTCAAAACCACAACTTCGCATTTAATGAGAAAATGACTTAAAAGAAGCTGGCACGTGTACAGTATGTATTTACCATGTAGTCAAGTTCTTTACTGCCTCCATTGTGTGAAAGATTGGCGCGCACGTCAACATCCTCACAGTCTCGAAGAGTGACAGGTTTTAGATTAACAGAAATGACCACACTACTATATCAATTAAAATATCAGCGATAATCTTAACTGATGTCTGCCGTTTTTATTTACAGCCGCGGCTACAATTATATTTAAAATATTAAATATAAAGCACAGCTCATACAGTAATGCCAAAACTAATTCTACCACTCTGACATTTACAAACACAAACTAAAGGAGGTGAATTTTATAGTGCACGTGTGTTTTAATCATTTAATAAAAAATGCAAGGTCAAAAATAAATGGCATTCATTATTTGCCGCTTCTATCCCCTTGGCGTTATGTGCGAAAACTGTTTTGAATTTCAATTGGCTGCCAAGCGGTAAAATCCCTCAGCTAATACATCAAAGTAAATTTCGCGTCTGCTAATCGGTTTACGACACCGACTTAGAATGGCTAAAATCCTTAAGAGTTCCGCGAGCGCTGTACACCTCTCCGCCTTGCCACTGGTCTGAAAACGGCCACTTGATCTCATACTTCGAGGAAACTTGCCAAATTCCTCGAGGAAACCATTTAACTTAACCTCTTCAGTGACCGTACGAAACAATTAGCCGGCCGCACTAGATAATGCCCTCTAATAATAGTCTGTAAATTCAAATTCGATTACGACAACAACCCCACACCCCCACTCCAAAAGACATTTCCTTGCGTTAGATCAGTCTTGCAGCTACTTCTCCGCGGTTCTGTATAATGATCGCCGCACGCTGCATTTCCGATATCATTCTTTACACTGAATATTACTAAGGAATAAAAGTACGCATTTTTTAATGTAGAGATATAATAAAGACATACACAACAATGGAATGAGCATAAATTAATAACAATGTACGCGTTTTAAATCTTAAGACACTTTATAAATTAAAAATAAAACAGGTAAATGTTTACGTTTATAGGCCTAGCATAGGCTATACAGTGCTATGTCATATAAAACATACTTTATATAATTTACACTCACAAAATATGTACTGGTATTTTTCAAAGACTTACCAAGTCCGGGCAAATGCCTTGTTAGGAAACGCTAGTAAAGTTCGTCCACTTATTGAGCACCTATTATGCCGAAAGACCGCTACACCGGAATAGACACAAATGTCAGTAATTGATATAGCTGTGAAAAAAAGTTGTTGAATACAACTCCCCAGTACAGTAGAACGCGCACCGAGCCTACTGTTCTCATCTCTAGGTGGAGGTGAACAGTCTTCACTTTGTTTTCCACTTCCATGTGATTGCTTTTACCCCATCTCTTCTCTTTTGCAGAAATAATCAACTCCCTGATAGGCTCTATTGGAGGGGAGTAAGGCATTATTGCCGATAACAGAGTATCGGTGACGTCATTCACATCTGCATCCGACAGGCTTGTCTTCCGGTATCCTTGACAACAGGTACGTTCATATCGTTCTCTTTTTACGACTAAGCTATTTCTAAATGACAGAGCACAGAATTGGCCAATCATGACGTTGTTTATGGACGCCAATAAATATTAATGTCCAATTTATCTAGGAAACCTAACAAACTAAACTTCAGTAATAACGTAGTTGCCTATAGTATATGTACTATAGTAGCTTAAAGCCTGTGATGAACAAAGATATTTTAAGGGGGGAGAACAAAAAAACAAAAAAAAACACTTGATATTTACTTCGTAAATAGAAAGGGGAGAGCAATAAAACTATAACTAAGTTATATCGAATGACATTGCAGTGACGAATCCACTAAATATAGCAGCAGAAACAGGAAAAATTAAAACGTGGTTTTTACTGTGAATAACCTTATTTAATTATTAACGTCAAAGTGACGGTCTGTTATAATCACAATTATTATGATTATTATTAGCATTATACTGTTTTACTGTTTTTAATAAATGTTATTCATATAGAAACAATACTTATAAAAATATTCTATTGTTATTATCATAAGTATACGTACATAATTAATGTTTTTCCTTAATTGTGATAAATATACTTAGTATTGCACAAGTCAAATTACGCGTCCACGTATCTGAAAAAGCAAGATGAAAATAATAATAATAATAATAATAATAATAATAATAATAATACTTCCCGGTGTTCCCATTCACATCTGGCAACAGTGCACTAGAGGCATCCATTTTTGGTATGGAGCGATTTTGTGAGCCACAGAACACGTGACCTAGCGCTCACACTTTTTAGAAGCGCCTACAGCGATCCCTTTCGGTTAATCTGAGATTTCAGCTTCCTCAGGAAGGACCTCGACCCTGTGCTACCCATCAGTATTTCTGGTCTTGTGCAACGGACGTTAATATTCCAAAAAATATCAACTAAAATATGCAACGCATTGTTAAAGCACTCCGTATAAAGTCTGCAGGTTTTTAAAATAACAAATCTGAAAATGTAGGAAATTTAGAAGAAATTAAGTTTTAATTTATCATGCGTTTTTCCAGTCTCAAATCTCATATTTTAAATGTCTACAAGTTTATAATTATACTGTATTCATGTGATTCATCGTATCAAAATTTCAATAAAGATTTATTATAAAAAATATTATTATTATCATAATTATTATTGTTATTATTATTATTAATTATTGTTATTATTAATATCATCATCATCATCATCATCACCACCGTAGTCATCATCATCATGTTGGCGTCTGCACTTAAATTGGTTGGTGCTATTGTGCGAGCTACAGATTTAAATAAATCGGTGTAGGTTCCCGTCGGGAAATCTATCTGGTGGAATCAAAGGAGATTACATCCCCTGATCGGTGCGGATTTATCGTAGTTCATATGGTATTAATATGCTTTTTCTTCTACCCTTTTATGAAGTTTAGAAGAGGGAAATTGGCTTGGTTTATTCCTGGATTGTCCCGTTTCGGCCAGCACCTGTCAACATCGGAGGCCCCGTGAGTATCAGCACGCTTTTGCTAACTATCGGTTTATGAAGTGAGATGTGAGGCAAAAATATTTTCAATAAACATTATTATTATTATTATTATTATTATTATGTGATTGCCTACCGTTAACATCTCCAAACAACGCTGAACAGCGTAAATGGAATTAATGAAAATAAATTAAATCCGACCCTCAAGTTTTCCCTTCTCGCAAAATTTCACCGAAGCAAAAATGCAGCATCACCGGCCGGCGCGCGCAAACCCAATTATAAACATGGCCTTGGTACTCAGGAGCTTGGAGAATCATTTCGTGCATCAAACGCCAAAACAAACTAGCGGAATACATGAAACGCTTCTCTTTGAGAGACACCAGGACATGACGTTAATCAACTGCGAGAGTGAAGGCTTCGAAAAATTTAGAAAATGAAGAAAGTTAAGAGTTCGGCGACAAGCTTGCGCGAGATTATATCCAGAAGCTGGCGCACTTGAGTCTAGCAGCAATGAGGCTTGTTAGTGGGGGGAGAAAAAAAGAATAGAGAGAGAGAGAGGCAGAAATAGCAATTGAGGGACTGACAAAGACCAAGTGAGGGGGAGAGAAAGAGAGAGAGCGAGAGAGAGAGAGAGAGAGAGAGAGAGGAGAGGGGGTGAGGGTGTCGATCATTAGGCAGGGCTGCGTTGGCCAGCGTGAGCTTGCCTTTTCCTTCGCTGACTACACCCCGGGAGGAGGAGCACGAAGCACGTAGGATACGTCAGAATCCTCAATTTCCAACTTAGCATCTTGGCAGGACATTTTCCAAAGCAAAGCCCCCATCCGAAGGCAAAAAACTTATTCTGCACTGCATGATAGGGAGAACGAGAAAGAGACCGAGTGAGCGAGACTGAAAAACAGAAGGTTAAGAGCGAATAAACAGATCCGATCAGCTGCAGCTGACAGCGACCAAAATATCCTAATTAAAACATTTTAATTAATTTATTTTTATACTGCAAGCACGTAGAGGGAGACGGGCAGTGGTCTGCCGATGCGAGTCTCTATGGTTCAGATCAAAAAGTGCTTGAGCAAATAGAGGGAGAGCACGAGCGCACGAATAAGTGGCTTATTTTTTGGTTTGACCATGGCGTATCCTCAGGGCTACTTGTACCAGCCGTCCGCTTCTCTGGCACTTTATTCGTGCCCAGCGTATAGCACCAGTGTGATTTCGGGTCCCAGGACCGAGGAACTAGGGAGATCATCTTCTGGGTCTGCTTTCGCTCCGTATGCCGGATCTACAGCGTTCACCAGTCCTTCGCCTGGCTACAATTCGCATCTCCCGTACAGCGCGGATCCAGCTGCCGCTGCGACGTTCAGTTCGTACGTGGTGAGTGCGTTTGTGCACAATGGTGATGCACGTCGGCGACAGGATTGAAAAATATGCTGTTCGCGGAAACTTTGCAATCGGCGTTAATTGCAAACGATGCGCTCGCCCTAGCAGGAAGCGTAAGAAGCTTAGAGCAGATACTTACTGCTCCTCTCTGCTTTTCGGTCATTGTTTTATTTCTATTGCATCAGGGTCGTTTGCAAAATCCGTATCCGAAAACATGGAAGGCAGTGTTTGCGTACAAATAATTTGCCTAATTGGGGAGTAATGTTATCAAATGTTTTTCGAAGAAAATACAGTGAAATGCAGGCAGTTTCTTTTACGGAGAAGGAACGACACAAAAGTTAAGTCTTCCGTGCAGCGATTACAGTTTCCAGCGTAAATGCAGATATTTATTTGATAACATGCACCGACGATTAAGTGAGTTGATTTGCCATTTCCACCTCACCTCGTCGCCTTTTCAAACTCAAATTCGCAATACTTGATTATTTAAAAATCATACAGTTAGTTATCTCATTAAGAATTCATTTTCAAATAAGCATAAATAAATATATAAATACATAAATTCATCTTGCATACTCTGAATACAAAAGTATAAATTATGTAAGCGCGTTCGGGAAGACCGACTCACTAATACAAAAAAATGACAAGAAGGGGTATTCTTCTCACATTATAATTACAATGAATAAATTATATGTTGAATGTTAAGAATGATAAATAATAGTACATGGGTAGTTAATTTAACACGTTGATTAATTACATACGTGACTGTAACAGTGCCTGCAAAACTTACCACGTAACAGAATATTTCATGACCTCAAGAATGCTAATTAAACAATGGAATAAATTTAGAAGTACGCGAATATTAAGCAGACGGTCATACTTGAACGAAAGTGAAAACATGATTGACAACTTGAAGGATGCGTGACCCTGCACCTACAGCTGGAAATAGCATACGGATATTCATCAGATATTTTGGACTTTTGCAAATATTAAATATTGAAATTTTAAGATTTTCCTTTAATTATTTGCATAGGCCTATAATGCAGTCGTATCGTGATCTTATGTAGTACTGACATAACTTTTTCACTTTTTATTATTTTAATTTTAAGGGGTCTCCGTATGAGCACACCACCGGCATGACTGGATCAATAGGCTATCACCCGTATGCGGCTCCCCTGGGCTCATATCCCTACGGAGATCCTGCATACAGAAAAAACGCTACCCGGGACGCCACGGCTACCCTCAAGGCCTGGCTGAACGAGCACCGTAAGAACCCGTACCCCACCAAGGGCGAGAAGATCATGCTGGCCATCATCACCAAAATGACCCTCACCCAAGTGTCCACCTGGTTCGCCAACGCCAGGCGGAGGCTAAAGAAGGAGAACAAGATGACATGGACCCCTCGGAACAGGAGCGAGGACGAAGACGAAGATGAAAACATTGATCTCGAGAAAAACGATGACGATGAACCGCGCAAGGCAACAGACAAGGAGGACTCGACAGACACCGAGTCAGGTCTGTACCGAACGGGTCCATTTCTCATCCGAGGTTTTCCTCCTCGAGGCGTAAAATTGATTGCTACTTAATGGTGGTATATTATTTATAATGAGACAATTGCTTTAAATAATAATCAGCCCGCACTGCTTTTGTATTTTAGGCTGAGGATTGGTTGTGACATATAATATTTGCCATGGAGTGAATTCATTTTGAATTACGTTGATAGAACGATTAAAAATATATTTGCTAACAGAATAATTTTTAAATGGAAAAAAATGAAATTTTAAAACGTAATAATAATTTGCCGCTGTCATCGTTATAACCGTTATTTAAAAATTAAATATTTTTATATTTAATATCTTATATTCTTTTATTGCAGTCATTCGCTATTTTAAGAAAAACAAAAATGAATGGTTAATGCGATTGTCCTGTCTGTGTGCTCGAGTGTCATTTTACACAAGCTTACTTTGTATCTTTTTCTTTCTTGCAGCAGAACATAAACTAAATGCAGGGGAAATTACATGCGACAGATTTAAGGAAGACGGCGCCGCAAAGGAGACGGATCTCGTTTTCACGGATTCGGAATTGAAAGAGCAAGAGGACCGGACCGAATTACTGACTGATTCCCCCAAGCCTACAACGTCTTCCCCCCAAAATGTGCCAAGAGGAAGTGAGATTATTGTGCAGGAGAGACCACTAGACATGGTGCACGCTTCGGGCGTAGTGAACGGCATCGGTGGCAGCAGCAATGTCACATCTGTTATTCACTCGCCCCCCTCTGCGCCCAAGCCCAAACTTTGGTCCCTCGCCGAGATCGCGACTTCCTCGGACAGGTGCAAGGGGAGTAGCGAAGCGCCGCAGGCCACAGCGCCGGGTCAAAGCACAGTGATCACGGCAAGCTCGCCGTCGCCGTCGCGGTCACCGTCGCAGTGCCCGTTTCCGAACAACACGGTTCTTTCCAGGCCGATTTACTACACGTCTCCTTTCTATCCGGGGTACACGAACTATGGCACCTTCGGTCATCTTCATGGCAACCACGGAGCCGGCACTGGGTCCAGCACACATTTCAATGGATTAAACCAAACTGTGTTAAATAGAGCAGAGGCACTGGTAAGAGAAAGCAAAGTAAGAAGCCAAACCCAAGTAGAACTTTGTAAAGACTCCCCTTATGATCTTAAGAAAGGTATGTCAAACATTTAATACTGGCTTCACCGCGAACATCTGGACAATTATTTATTAATTGTGTTGGCAAAGAAAGTAATTAACAAAACAAAGAGGAAAAGGGTTATTTTCAACGAGAAAGTGGTAATTCTCAAAAAAATATAGTTTCTGGATGGTCAATCCGAAAGATGTAACATCTAAGAATTGTCTTAACCGCTGCTGACGCTTGAGACTATTTGTATTAAAACTAATATGTATATTTAATGTAGCATTTTGTATTTAAAATGGACAATACACTATCTTTGAAGTAAATTATGAAAAATACACGTGTACAGCAACTGTTTGGGGATGGATATATATGCTTGTGTCCAAAGTGCTTCATAGTTGAAAATAATGATTTATATATTTTGACGTCTGATTCCCCTGAGTCTGAATTGCGTTCTCGTTTCTTTTTTTTAAATGAAAGACAAATACACGCATACACCATATGCCGTCGTCCTCCGAAATGACACTACAATCATATATTTAAAAAAAAAACTATTATAATGTGGTGCAGTCTAAATATAGCAGGGGGTTGAAATGGTATATGTCAAGTGCTCTAAGGGAAAAAAAACGGTGCATAATACTTTCTATGATTTGCATAGATTGATGCCTTCGGAATAAGTGCTGGTGTTGACATTACAAACTGCTTTAACGTAGTTAAGCAAAGCATATTGAACGCATTTCTATAATGCCTCGGTTAGAGCTACATGGAGTTTTTGGAGAGCTCTCCAGAAAGCAGATATTGATATCATACTCCAAAAAGCGAAGCGTTCATTTAACCCAATTACTGGCAATATGTGTCACGTTTTATGCAAACCACTCAGGTGGCGAACTTTGCTAATGAGTTCGATTTTATGCCAAATTTAGCTCTCATTATTATCTCTGAGACGCGACGGGGTTATTAAAACGGGGCTCGGCGGCACTCTCGGCAGCAGAGCCGTAAGCATCATATTGACCAGTTACGTAATTTCTTCAAATCCTCCACAATGACTTACTAAATTGTTTACTGTTTCCGCAGTAGATGTAGTTATGCGGTGGACACGGTACGTTGTACAGTAAATACCGGGCAGTCAAATCCCTGGTAGTGAACTCTTCCTACTTCCGCAGGTAGGTGTCAGACTTGCTCCTAATTTTAGTGTTTCATTGTTAATCCGGTTTGAGGGCTTCTTAAGTGGCATAAACCATAACGGGAACCAATCAGGAACAGCTTTGGCCATGAGTGGCATTTCAGTTTGCTCGCAGCAATTCAAAGTATGTTATCAAAAAATGTCGTTCAATTCAAATATGATAAATTTCCCTGTACCCGTGCCGTTGTCGGTTATGTTCGTTCTTTCAAATATAATGCGCAAAAGAGCTCCCTAAGACAACGTAACAATATTCAACCCAAAGTTATTAAATTCCTACCAGGGTTATTAAAATTAAGTAATTATTTCGTGTATTGCATTATGTTATAATACTTAACAAGAATACGAACAAAATATCTTAATATATCTTAAGTTTACAACAAGAGTATTAGCCTATATCCATTTCAAAATATTTTAAAATTCTTTTAGAAGCATTGTTTGATTATGATGAATTGTGAAAAAATGATATTTATATAAATAACACTGATTTAAAATTTAAGCTTCTGTTTTTAATCGGTTTAACAATATATTAAAAATTTGTGGAAACATTTTATTACTAAAAATGGACATTGGATGGATGGAGAGCGTATTTAGGAAATTAAATATTTGATTATTATTCAAATAATCACTATATTGTAACATGATGATGATGATGATAATAATAATAATAATAATAATAATAATAATAAATCACTTCAAGCAGACTGCGTAGGAAAGGTTCCATCATCAATCTCCATAGTTTGCGTTAGGCACACCACTTCAAAACTCCCCTGGGTTTTATATAATTCCCTCTTCTCTAATGTCCTCTATTTTGAGGGGTGAGGGGTTTGGGTCAGTGGGCGGGTCTTCTATTTTTAATCTGTCGAAGTGCGCTCTAGCTGTGATTGCAGCACATCGACAAGCTAAATAGCATAATTATGTTTTTCTTTCCCTCTTCCCCTCGAGAGTATCGTATTAAATGTGATTTATTTATTACAGAAAAAATAATCTTTTCATTACGTTTGATCTTGTGTTCTTGTTTTCCAGTATATTTAAGTCACACATTTTGTTTTCATAGAGCCTAAACATTTCAAAGACACGCGTTTATTGTGGATTATTGCATCGAAGCCGTCAATTGTTATCTAAATAGCGGAAATAGTAGGTTACTGTCGGTTTTAAAATTAAGACTTGAATTAGCTATACTAATTCCCACGACAACCCTCCAGAAGTCAAAGTAGTAGTCCCCATGTGCCATTAGACATTGAATTTTACTTTCCTCTGTTAATTCATTAGCAGATGCTTCATTGATTTGTCTTTTTAAAAAGCCGCGTGCTAAATGTATGAGGCACATTTTAGAAATTGTCTAACGTGCGAATCAGTTAAAACACGTTTTAATTATTATGGTTTGGAACAACACAAGATCGTACATTGCATTCTTAAACGGAACCTTCTTGTCTCTGAATTCTGACTGAAAACGGCACCAGCGTCAATCTAAGGGTATTCTGCTTGAAAAGGAGACTTCATACAATTTAATACTTTAACGATCGTCTGAACCGTGCAGACGTTTATTATATATTGACCCGCTCAGTAAAGCTGTTGAGGTTGAGTTGAGCTCCTGAATCGGTCCAGCCCTTTGTGAATTATGAATACCGCGGTGTTGGGAAACAGCACGGATCCAGTGTAACTGTGCTCAACTTTTTTTTTAAGTTCTTTTTTTCTTCCTAGCCTCTCTTCCAGTTGAATAGCTGGGCGGCTTATTGTTAGGAGGAGCAGCGTAGACATACTATGTGAGAATGTTAAGTGAGAGGAAATCCTTTCCCACGTGTAGGAGGGGAGAAAGGGGCGCGCGGAGTAAAGATTGAAGTAATTGAGACAGCTTTTGTTACCCCACAACGTCACTGTAAGACTATGCAGACATAACAGATATGAATGGCATTATTATTTATGGGAATCTAAACTCCTATCCCCAGCTTTCACGACACCAATAAAAATTCCCACACTTGAAATCTCGACGTAATTGAAGCTGTTTGCGGCACAGATAGAAGACACGCGTTTACATTTCGATTTAAAGTTTAAACGGTTATTTTTTATAGATAAAAAAAATGTTATTTTCGTAGCATGAAACACGAAATTCTTGTCCAGAAAGCTTTTTATAATAATTTTGTGAGCGTTTTACCTCGCTAATTGACATTCCTAGAAGATAATAACAAATAATAATAATTCGATTACATTAAAGAAATATCGCAATAATATGGTTATAGGAGTATTAACCCGTAAATCAGAACTGTCAAATAGATGTTTGTTTTGTACATAATTTTAACTTTTATTTAAAAGAACAGAGCCAATATAAACGTATTAAAATATTAAACACAAAGAAACAAGGAGCCTTGATTATAATTGAATAAAAAAATTAACAACCGTATGTTTAATCTAAACGGAAAATATACATAAAGTTCGATTTGATGTGTTTCTAGTTTTTCGGCAATACCTATCTGACGACAGCAGGTCTAAACAATGATAAAGCTTCTTTGTACGAATTGAGCGTTATAAATATTCTTTTCATCATTATATATATATATGTGCACATATGTTTGCTTTACTTGATATCAATAAGACAAGTCTTTTTACACGGTCGTCAAATACAAGTTGGACAGACATATTATGGACTACAAAAGATGCCCATCTGGATGTGGACGGCCGTTCAAACACGGAAACGGCTCTTTCCAAGCGAGGCCCGTGTGTGGGATCCAAGACCCCAGCGCCCAAGGTAAAGGATCTTTAGCCGAGACCGCGTCCAGGAGGGAGCTCCGGTCCAGCGAATCTCCCCTCCAGCCCACGTCCGCAGGCGCCGCGGGGTCAAAAAAGAACTTCTTTACATTTGCACGCGGAAATTATCGTGCAGGCGAGCAGGAACAACGCTTCCAAATATGTCTGCGTACTTATTTATTAAACGCAATTAAGGTATTAAACGGTATGTGAAAGGTCAGTGTTTCCCTCAATGCATGCATTGCCAATGCACACAACAGGTACAGCGAAATACATCAGACACGCATCGAAGGATGGGCAAAATAAGGTGTGCCAAAAATAGGCCTAAGAATAATAATAATAATAACACTTAATATATAGGTCGACACATAAATCTGAAACTCACACGCATGTAATTTGTGCTGTTAGGCCTAAGCGGGTTTGTCATTAGATTCTAGAGAGTGAACAACCATTTTACCAAACACTATTTTAAAAACTAAATCGAAAATAATTTTGCTAACAACACACCACTACTAATTACTAATGCATTCTCCATTCGCTGGATGGATGGATGGATGGATGGATACATGGAATTGTACCACCACGTGGCCAGCGGCAGGCCAGCTGTATTTGTAAACGCATTGAAGTACGAGAAAAGGAGAAATATAGCTACGGATGTTGTCATTATTTATTGATGAAACATTGACAATAGAATTAAATAATATTTCGTACACATACCATATAATTAGGTTTAATATCGATAAAACTGAATAAATAAAAGTTGCGGTTGATTAATAGTTAACCGTTCTCAAATCAACCCAACATAAAATTTTATCTTGAGACCTATGCCTGTTGCGTATTTCATTTATGTTTGCGTGTTTATTTTTGAAAACTGAACTATTGGGTGTTGGTGTTTGATTTATTTATGGACGAATGAAATATTTTAACCAAGCGATGGGAATTAGAGGGATCTCTAGAAGTACGTTACCTGCCAATTAACCTGCTAAGCGACTCGACTGAGTACACAGTGAGTCCCGCAGAATCGAGTACTGAGGCGTGTTAAAATGAAGCTGCAAACACGGTTGGTTATGTTTTTTACTGAAGTATTTTTTATATATATGTTTTTCAATAAAAAAACCACTCTACTTTTAGAAACGTGCGTGCCTAAACATACCGTAATTAACCAACAGGGGCATCACATTCAGCCGAAACGTGTAAACTGATATACGCTCTTCAGTGACCGGCTTATACCATCATTTCTGATCCCTTTAAGTAGCGTACAGCAAACAGCATTGCCCTGAGCGATCTTAATCGTTCTCTTGAATTATAATTTTTTTTTAAATTATCATTCTAAACTCATCTTTATTCCCGGTTCTGATTCTTTTTTGTCTTAATTTAACAGAGAACCGACTAAGAGGTCTCTTTAGGACGCGAAACCCGAAAAGGCACGCCGAATCCGAGCAGACAATTATTATTCCTTATTTATTTCACAGAAGACTTCGTGGGATTCGCAACGTGTCATTTTGCTAATGTCTAGGAAGAAGAAACGTGACATTATCTGTAAAAGAATATTATCTATAAATCCCACCTCTCAAGCATGCCCCCCTCCGCAATCACATGACTAAAAATAATTGAAGTGGAGTAGTCTTTCACTGAAATCACATTGGGAATAGCCCACAGCCTTTGCTTTATTTAATCATCAAATCCCAGGGACCAGCCTCTTAATTTATTATGGGTGCTAAAAATTCAGCCCAGCTGTTTCTCTGTGCTCTGCGTTTGCTTTGCCTCTCGCTGAGAGACGAGCACTGTGGCGCTGTGCGAGCATAATTTTCACAAATTACCCCATTTTCTCCCTTAAAAATCAAACAGGTGACACGCCGCCTTCGCGACGTCACCTTCCTCCGTCTTTGAAGTACTAAATACATTAAACAGGCGAAAGCAAAACCGAAACGAGGCGACCCCGCGTCGCGCATTTAAAACGTTTAACTTATTAATGTTAAAAGAGCCGCTCCTAGTAACACTGGGCGATTATACAGCTGACTGACCTCGATAAAATGACAGGGCTAGATTTACAGCTGTTTACCGCCGTCCTGCGCAGGACTTCTCGGTCTTGTCTCTGTGCTTTTTTGTGTCTCAAACATAATTCCCCAGAGACCGGCTGCATGTGTTACTCGCAGCTGTCCTCTGATTTAACCACCCCCATCGTTCCTAACCCCTATTCAACCATCGCAGCCACCCACCTCCCCAAACTCAATATTCTTATTATAAAATCTTAATTGTTCGGTGCTCTGGGAAAATTGACGCAAGACGTAGCATAATTACACGTTTGTATATATGACTTTATATCTTCATTGGGAAAATGAGAATAAAATAGTAGGGGGCAACTTCAAAAGCAATAAACTATTTATGAGTTTTATATTGGGTGCGAACGTCAGGCCACATTAACCACGGATCACCTTGTAAACAATGCTCTGGTTATTAAAAGTTGTTGCCAAAGGTATATTTAACTTCGGCGGCTTTGTACCGCCTAGAATAAAGTTATCCACGGATCTATCGGAAAGGACGACTTTGAAGCAAACGTCAGCACACCTATGCCGTAATTGTAATATATCTGGCATATTTTGTATATTCCTTTAAAAATTATTTACGGTTTTAAAATACAATGGAAAATTATAAATAAGATATTTACATATCAGTAACGTCATAAATAAAATTATATTATATAAAAAGCTTTAATTCGGTTATTCCAAACAGTGGAAAGAATAACAACAATATTAACCGTATGTTAAATAAATTACAGATATTATTGAATTATCATTACTCAAAGTTTTCTAATTTTCTTTCCAATAAACCACTGGATCGCAGCGAATCCGCCTATATACTCCATTCCATGGATGTGTGTGGCGGTATAAAATACATCTCGCTGAGCAAACGAACTAACGCGGATAAGGTGAGGAATCAGCCGAGCTCGCATCGGGGGGTCAAGGCAGAGGTGGCGGAAAGCGCGGCTCCGGGGACGGCGGCTGCGATGCGCTGCGGCGACCCAGCAGGCTGCCTGAAGCCGGCTCCGGGGTCCCACAGGAGCGGGAGCAGCGGGAGCAGCGGCAGCCCCCCGAAGCCTCCACGGGCGGCCACGCCCCCGCATCTTAGTGGCGCTAATGCGCATCTGCTCGCCGCTTCTGCGCCCAGCATCATTTCGCAATGCTCTCCGTGGCCTAATTCAGCGCTGATAGGAATTAATCATCAGAAATCTCACGCAGTCAAAGTAGAGATCTTTTATAAACCAAAAAGACTATTATAAATGTATATAAAAATATATATTTCAAAACAAACTCAGATCTGAGTTTGTATTTAATCCCCTTCTTTGCTGTATATTGTACAAAATATGTAATTTTTTTATTATTTGAGTTTTAAAATAAATTTCTTATCATGTACTGCATTTTCTTTTTCCAAATTACTAGTCAAAATGCTACTGCCACTGCTGATAATAAGAACAAAATCAGCAGCAGCAATCATAATTTTCAGTAAAATAAAGCACTGTCTCAGCTCCTGTTTTCCCTGCTCATGTGACACTAAACGCATACTTCAAAGCGCGACATGGAAAAGGACAGAGCAACGAGAGTGGACCTGTTGCAGTCACCCCCACACCCTGACCTGCTGACATTCTAACCACAGCCCCCCCAACACACACACACACACACACACACAATCACACATGGTCTGCTCTTATCTCCTTAATGTATGACGGCACAGCCTTAGCTTACGGGCACACACCCTTCCCCGGGACATAGGCCCAAAATGATGGCCATCTTCATTCTCTGATGAAGACTAATGAAGTGTTTCCCCACTGAATGGCCGAGGCGAGGATAATTAGCTGTTTATTTACCTCTGACACCTTGCGAATGCTGCCTACTTCCCTTCCAGCACCTGTTCCAGTTTCTCTGGGAGGTATTCACCAAGGTGGCTACCCCGATCTGGTCCGAGGCTCTGTAATAAAACACGACCATTTACCAGCAGTGTTTTGTTCGGTTCGTAATGAAGAAGGGGGCCTTTTTTTCTTGGACTGGCTTGAAGCTAAGCGCCAGTGTTGCAGCTTGACTGATGCACATGTGCATGTGGACTTATTTAATTGGATCGGCTCCCGAGATAAAAGGGACAAACTGCCTCTGGATGGCCAAGTTATTTTCAGAGGCATGAGACAGAGTGCGGAAGGGAAGCTAATGAAGAAGAGGGAAGGATCGCTGCACTTAAAATACTTTTGGTCTAGACGAGTTCACGGGAGGATTAGTCGACGAAGAAAGTAACAGAATAGAAGTTGAAGGGGGACTGGGCCGTATGGTAAACCATGCTGGCTGTCAGTAGTGAAGTGTACGCAGTTGTTACAATATAATTGTTTTAAGGTGATGTGAAAGAGCCTGTGATTTAATACAGCCCAAACCTCCGCCATAGTAATTATGTTACCCATAATCCACCTTGTCTTCTGTTTCAGAAAAGGTTTGATTTGACATTTTGAAAACTGATCATTTAAGAAAGTAGTGGAAGGGAAAAAAAACAGACACACACACAGACCCACGTAAAGATACAAACGTCTCCTTTTACTTCTATTCAGGTTTCTGTCAGACGCCCGTAAGCGTCAGATACCATCAGACGGTTATTGATACAAACAGGCTTTTGTTGCCGCAGATCTTCCCAGCTTGCTTGACGGCGGAGTGCCAGTGTGATTAGTGAAACGGTTTACAGCCAAGTGAAATAGATAATCCCATCACAGCGGCATTTTAAAGAGATAAAGCCACCTCCCGCTTTTCTTCACCCCCCCCCCCCACCCCACACCTTGCCCTATAACCACGTCACAGAGCCCTGTCAGCACCACAACCCCATATATAAACCTGTAGATAAATCAAAACTCACACGACAGGTACTCAAAATGGCTGCTCACAGCTAATATGTGAACCCCCCCCCCCCCCTTCCGACTGGAGGTTAAAATAAACAGGCTCCGTAACTGGGAATCCGTCGGCCATCTGCATGCCTACCTAGGAGCTCAGAGCTAGGCTAACCACGCAGGAACACTGGTCTCCAGGAGAACCTGAGCAAATCATGGTCCCGGAGCTCTGATATTCTGTTTTTACTTTTTATGCCCTCTCCCTCCATCTCGTCATTGTCTCCACAGTAATCAGGGAAACCCCAAGGAGTCACTGTCGGGGAAAAAAAATCGACCGTTCCACCCGTGTTGGGGTGAAACCAGCGCCAAACTGGTTTCTGTGTGGACTGTATTGTTCACAGTAGCTGCTCTTCAGGTTTAGAAAGACCTGATTTATTAGCTTGTCAAGGGAAGCATTGTTCAAGAAGGCAATCAAAAAGCACTTACCTAGCTATACTAAAATTACTGCCTTTACAGGGGCTAATTTGTATAACTCCCATGGAAGAGCTTGCAAAGTGCTCGATGAGGCATAAAATGATGATTAATGAATTTACTGCTCGGTTGCTCATCAAACAGTTGTAGTATATCTTTCTTCTTTTCAGACCTTGTGTCTTGTAGTTCTGAGACTCTGTAAAACAGCTACAATGTGATACCCCCCACCCCTCTTTCCTTTTAACTTCCCTGACCTGGTGAGTATGCAAATTTGGCTGAGGATCTTTCCGAGGAGCACAGAGAGGGAGAGAGAGAGAGAGAGAGAGAGAGAGAGAATCGGGAGGGGTACGGTTAACAGGAGAAAACAAGCCACAGGCGTGAGGCTTCCTCCCAGTCTATCTCCACTTCCTCGGGCAGCTTAGAACAGACGTACCAGCCGTGACCTCTAACCCGGCTCACCACGCCATTTAAGGAAGAAAAAAAAGAAACGTCAAAAAAGATCTTGAGCAATGAAACCACTTGGACCAGGCTGAAAACGGCACTCCACAACTGCAAACAATTACACAAACCGAGCGCTCTGCTGAGAACATACACACATCACAATCTGGATGCAAAACCAATAAATAAACAAATAGCGCGGCCGTTCTGAAAAGCTTCCCTTTCATTGAGGACAATGATTAATGGTCGGGGGGGTGGGAATCAACGGCGTCTTCACGGGGTCAGAAGCAGCTCCGCGTATTTGATAAATAATCTAGTCCAACTCCCAGAGCCCTGCGGCCATGACGATTATTGTTTAGATGTTTACACGTGATTAGCTTCCACGCTGCCTGCCGCATTGAGCTGAGCGTAACCGCGCCTGATTAAGTCCTCGCCTGTTCTGCATCGCTGGCGGCTCAGGAATGCATTGTTGCCAGCGCGCCCTCAGACAGCTTCCTGTTGGATGCGGCTCTGAATTCCCAAAGCTGCTCAGTCCGCCGTTTAACTATGTTGTGATTTCGGAAAGCGCTGGCGTGCGGACCACAGGGTGCGTGTGAGCTGGGGGGTTCTATAAATACAGCCTGAGTGACAGCCAGCGAGTCGACGTTTGTGTCTCGCCTTATGATGAACGAGGATTGCTATATATCCAAATCAGAGGAAAACTGAGCTCTGTTGGAGAGGCAGAAGATTAACCATCTCTAGTTATGTTGTGAAAATTAATTTTGCATTCTGGATGTATTCTAGAATTCCCAGTCAGTCTAATGAAAATTAGATGAAACTTTTTCTTAAAATTAAAATGGTATATGTATGCATTTATCTGTATTTTTTTCAAATATCCATCCATCCATCCACCTTATATTCTGGACAGGGTTGTGAGAGTGTAAAGAAATTGTATTATTTATTTGTTTGTTTACATAAATAAATCATTGCACGGAAAGATGTCTCAAGTAATTGTGAAATCTTTGCCTAACAATTCCGTTTGCTTTTCCGTCGGTATGTGAAAATCTCTCCATTCATGCGAGTGGTGCTGAGGCCAATCTATGGAGCGAGTGGTGCTGAGGCCAATCTATGGAGCCAAGTCGTCTTTTACAGGCTGCTTCTTCAAAACATGGATTGCACACCGCAGAGACCTAACTATGGCTTATATTGTTTTCACATAAAAGTTCAAGTAAGCTAAAATAACAGAACATACGCGTGAAGGTTAATCCTTTCCTAGTGGATTTATAAGCAAAATAAATATGTTAGGTGAGAAGGCGAAAGTGACCCCCTTTGCGAAGTGTGTTCATTATGATTTATATAAATGTATTCCTGCACTGATCTGATGCATTTCTTAAAATGAGATCGAAAGCCATTTGTGCAATAAAGGATGCTCTACCTCTGAAATACTAAATCTGCAACATGAGGCATACCTATGGGATGTCCTGAGCTTTGGGGACAGGGAGAGAGAAGGTCATACGTTCCTCTCTATCCTGCAGCAGTTCATTATGGCCCCTGTCACGCTAACGGCAAGACAGGGGACGCGATGGCCTCGACGTGGGGTGGCAGGACTCCGGCAGCCTTGGGGAAGCTGCACCCCGTGCCACTGAGTCATAGGAATCATACACGTACGTCCAAAACGAAGAGGTCTGCTCACTGCACCTGAGAGGAGCAGTGTCAGGGGGGAGGCCCCCCTCGCTCCGAACGATGCCCACGGGTGAGATCCACTCCCAGGCCCTGAAATACCAGGGCAGAAGGCCGGCGAGCTGGAGGAGGAGCGCATCACATTTATCACCCAAGCGCTGGAGAAGGACCATTTCCTTCAAGTCCTTGACCTGCTGACTGCACTTACGAATGCGCTCTGTTCATTAGCGGGTCGCATCCGCAGTTGCACTGTCATTAGTAAATACATTCCAGGTATTGACACATACATATAAAATGAGGAAGCCCATTATGTCACTCTCTGTTCTTACCCATAAAGCCACATTGTCACTCCTCTCACAGCCAATTACAGCCTCCTGACCAACTTTACACCTGAAATAGTCAATACAAATTAAGGCTGTAATTTATGAGTAAAATTCTTGAGGACAAAAAAAGATGTATTAGGCTGCATAATATGCAAACTGCACGGTTGCGATAGTGTGTGAGCATAATTGCTTTAATGTGAGCTATTAAGACTAAGTGCATATGATTTTAGTGTCTGCCCTACATTCAGCTAAATGATTATAATGATCAATGTGTATGATTTGTAAGATGCTCCTCATTGATCGAATAGTAAAATGTTTAACCTTCCCTGAAAGAGCTTGAATCAGGCACGGGGAAGATGAAGGGGACAACGGTCTGCATACAGGCGTGTCTGAGCTTTTGAGCCAGAACTATCAAGCTGTGTAGCTCCAATATGGAGGATAAGAGCACGGGAGTGTAAGAAGAAGGGTGTAGCCTCAATGCTCAAAAAAGACCCTGTGACCATTTTTCTAGTGAAACATCCTGGTATGAACTATGAACAAACATCTATTGTGACGTGGCAGTACTGTTATTAAAGCTATGGACATGCTATGGAACCAGGGGGTTGTTGGTTCAAGTGCAGAGGCTAGCTGGTAAGATGTGAGTGCCACGTGCTGCCAAAGTTCCACATCCAGACATGCCGATCAGGGCTCATTCCTAACCCATCCCTCATATTAACCCTTGGGCTGGGTTGTCTAGTGTCTCTCCCCCAATGTGTCCAGGACACAGAAGATCAGAGTCATGGGAGAGTCCCAAAAGCATGCTGCATCACAGTTCTATAAGGCCACGTGATTGGCTGCAGATACATATAGCGAAAGCTGATTAGCCGGTGTCACACTCCAGTGCAGATTAGCTGCTAGCAAAGTGCGCCAATCCCGGGGAGGGAAACCCGGGGCGGGCAACCGTGGGGAGGGCAACACTGGGGCGGGCAACCCCGGGGCGGGTAACCCCTGGGAAGGCAACCCTGGGGCTTGCTGGGCACAGAGTCCTTGATTCCGGCTGAACTGCATTGATTGGCTGTTGGATTAGTATGTTTTCATAATTTTATCCCATCCATATGTATTATTAAGGGTTTCCTTATTTATTCTTATTGTCCCAAATTTGAGAAATACAAAAATAAAACCGAAGAAAACAGCTGCCAAAGCTGCGTTTAACTGAAGGAGATACTTTCTCATTATGTAATTCTTATCAAAACCTGGACAAACCCAGATAATTCTGTGCAGTAATTAAGCTATGTTAACTATATAGGAGTTGCAAACTATCAATTGATCATTGACTAGCCCAGACAACTAAAAACATGCCATTATCCGCAGTTATCAGTATGTTGAAGTTGAGTTTTTACTTAACCTTCATATCACTAATTTCTAGGCATTAATCAAGGCTAGTGAATTAAGAGCTTGGAAGGAGCCGAGCCCAGTTCAGGGCCCGACTCGTGGGGTTAGGATTCCTGCACCAAAGGCTGTCAGTTCAGCATTTATGCCTCCCTGTCTTTCTTAAAGGCCCTTTCAAGGGTATTTCAGCGGAAATCTCCATCGTCGCTTGACACTTCCCTTCATATCCAAATAAATTTGCATGACATGCATCATGATCAGGGAACTGCCTCTTCAAGACCGCCGTCTGACACCAGGAGACATTTCGGTTTCTGTTTTAATTTGTTTTAGAAGTCTATCCATTTTATGCAACCATCAGCACCCACTGCTTGTATTTTTTAATAGTCTCCTTGAAACTGATCAGTGCTGCGGAAATATTACTACATGTTGATAATTATATTGAAACAGTGCTACCAGCACTCCATTCTGGTTTCTCAGTCTCCAGTTCCCATTAATGTTTTCCTGTAGTGTCAAGTTAATATAACTTAGTCTAGATGATGCCAACATCCTGAGTGGGCTTATATAGAACTGCCAATCACTAGGATTGAGCTACCTTCCTGGAAATGTACCTGTGAATTTCATAGCTCATGAAGTATTCAGTAAGCATCACGTCTCAAAACGGATTCCTGAACACAAGTTGTCCGATTTCCAATGAGCTCCCGTTTAATCTCAATTACTGAATAACTTCAGGAAGGATGGATGGATAGATGGATGGATGGATGGTCAAACCACAACAGGCAAAAGAAAAAAGGAAATGCTTAGTCCTGTGAAACAGATCTGGTACTGTATATTCATACTTGTCGCATGTTTAGCTGATGTTTAAGCGCTGCAGAGCAGGAAAGCCCTTGAATGACTCAGTATGCTGAGGGTTTGAGTGAACAACGAACCCACTGCAAAAACAACAATTAAAAAGCCCATGGCAATCACCCTAATTCTCTCTTAATCCCCAGTCCTGATAATGACATGTGTGTTTAGCACTGCTATCTGAATTCCTAAGTCTGATACCAAACGATTAAGTCTCCAATTGAATTCTGGTTACGAATGACTATTTCCCCTTGTTGGTTTTTTAGTTTTTTTTTTCTTCTTAAACAAAAGTAAACATCTGCACTAATGCATCGCTTATAACGTATTTGAAAAGCCACGCAATTACATCGCTAACAAGACATTTCGGGAACATTAACCGTGTTACCAGCGAGCACATAATCTGGAACTGATTAGACGCATGAATCCCGATCACTGGCATCTAATAGCCATGCACTATCTCACTCCTCTTTATTGCTAGATGAAGCTTGTGGAAAAACTGGGTTGCATCTCAGTGTGGATGGGTCTCCACTCTCATATCCCAAGCCGCACATTGGTGACTTAAGTTCTGCCCTGTATGTCTAGTAACATCCAGCCGTGAGCAGTCACAGTACATGCTTGGTATATATGCTTAGGGTCTTCTTTGTAGGTATCTCCGCACTGATCAATAAAGACACATTTGAGAATTAGTGAAATCCCTGTTTCATTAGTAAACTCCAGAGCCAATCAATACGTAATGTTGAAGACATCGTTGCAGATTGTGGCTACAGAGCGCCCAAGGTAGGGGAGATAAGTGTGCTTCCGTGACACCCTAAATATACTTCACTATGTTTTACATCTGCATGTAGTCAGATATATTTTCTCCAAAAAATGCTACTTGTAGTATTGACTGCCCCATATTTAATATAGAAGGACAGCTTTTACATTTTCTATCGCTTCATAAACCCAGTGGCCCAGTGCTGACTCTTTATTTTTTTAATAAAAACTCCAATTAAATCTGGATGCGTTCCTGTGAAATACATAAAAATGTTACACATACCACCATTGCGAAATCAGGCAGCACAATGGACATGTGACACGTCAAAAGTGACCTGGGACACAAGTGGGCAATGAGGAGTGAGTTACGGCCATTGGCTGGTCCGGAAGGCCTGAGGCGTTTTGGGCTGTAATGCACGCCCCGCCAGTGTCTATGCACGGTGGTGCTCACTCACTGTCAGCGGGCTCCGTAATCCAGTCATATTTATCTCGCACAGCGCCTCCTTCTCTACTGAAAACCTGTTATTAGGACAAACACCAGCTGTCTCGTCACTTTTTGCCTTCCTACATCTGGATGTAGTGCCTGGTCTCCCCCGTACGTGCATTGAGAGCCCCTTCGCACGGTGTCCTCAGCCATTTACGCACCTGTCATGTTGGGCTCCCGTGGGCGGGGGGGGGGGGGGCGGGGGGTAATC
>JAODKN010000008.1:11059973-11077840 GCA_026774425.1 Petrocephalus zakoni | reverse complement strand
ATTTCTCCCCTGGTGTAATGAAGGGGCATGGAGACAGCCGCTCCGTCTGGGGTTTTGATGTGCGCCCGTGTCTGGGTGCCCACAGCGGTGGGGGGGACGAATATGACATCGCCATTGCTCGGAGTGCCTCCGCCGGGCCCCCGCCTCCCTCCTTCCTGTCCCGCGGGCCGCGATCAGGGGCTAAAATGGCCACCGTGCCTCTTCTGTGCGACAGGGCCTAAGGTCACCATCTGGGTTGCGGTTGGTCGCATCGGTGACCGTCCGTTTATGGTCTGAGAGCAGCGCCCAGAAACTGACTCTGTTTTTCCTCTGTTTTGCTCCAGGTCTGCAATCTACTTAGTGACTATTTCAATGCATTCAGCATCAGACTGCCAAGTGCATGCCATCATTTCCCTATGACCCTAATTGAATAAAAAGGTGTTGCAGATGTATGGATAGATGGATGGTTGGAATGAACTAAACTAATGAAGTTGTGGCCTTAACGCCCTTTCCTGGAATACAGTATCAAACCATCATGTCTATAAATGAAGTTTCTTCTTGGATTTCACTGCTTGGACATATAACTGGGGAGGGACAATAAAAATACTCGCAGAGTTGGGCGAGACACATTTTGTCACGCTGATCCGCTCCCCAGCAGCTTCTCAGCGAAGCGACTGAAAATGCGGAAAATTCACCTCTAGAAAGGAGGGGGGGGGGCTCTGAAAAAACAAACAAGCCCCCGCCATTTCCCGAGCCATCTAATGCAGCTCCGGCTTCCCAGCCGACGCCGGATCTGTCACCGCGGGCGCCGAGGTTCGGGCCCCGAGGTAAGCGCATGCCGCATTAGGCATTCCGCGCAGGCCGTCGCCACGGCGCCCGCGCTCGCCGTGCCTGCATGCTCGCCCGCCATTATGAAAGGAGCACCGCGTCGCAGACTCCGCTCACAAGAGCGAACACACTCCGCTAAGCAAGACAGCCGCCTCTCGCGACAGGTGCCCTAGTCAGGAGGAGACTTCCTCATGACTGCCAGCCGATAAATAAAATATGGCCAAGTTAGGAAATCTATCTATATATATTACAAGGATGCTTATAAAATATGTCCGGGAAAAAGTGTTAAACGTGTAACACATGGCTGAGAGCAATGCTGTGAAATGCTGTAGTGATAAGTATTATTGTTATTGTCATTCCTAGCCGAAAGAGGCTTGTTAAACAGGCTGTCGTAAAGGTTCCGAGCCCCGGAAGAGCCACTCACAGGCTATGTTAAGTAGCCATATGAGGACGCATACAATTACTGTCCAGCCTGCGATGAAGTGACCTGATCCCAATTAATCCCGGATCCCTGAGAGGACTGTCACCCCCCATCTCCATCAGGCCTCCTTTTCTTTTTTTTTTCTTCCTTCCACTTATTAAAAAGCTTGGGGGGCACAGACAAGCTTGCCAGAGGCATCACCCCCCACCCCCCAACCCACCCACCTACACATACACACACCGCCTACTTGAGTTCACGTCTGTCCGGCTTTGCGTTAAGCCACTGGCACCCCCCACCCACGACCCACCCACCCACTGCTACTCACTCCCAAGAAAAACCTCAGCCTTCCGCCCCAGCCTCGGGCAGGGGGGCTCTTTGGCCAACCCTTGTCCAACCCTACCCTTCTGTAGGGGTTTTGCTTACACCCCTATTGATGCTTAGGTGGTATTGCCAATGTGTCCCCGCCCCAGCATCGCCTAACCCCATTTCACTCTCTCGGAGAAAGACGGTAACCTGACTCATGTCCATACAAGCAGTGTGCAAACGGCACTTGGAGAGCAAAAGACGGGGAGACGCTAAAGGGAAACTGTTACGTTTTAAACAGGGAAGAGTTATAATGAACACAATTAGAGTACTGGCTCCAGTCCCTTGAGCAGGGCCGTCGCACATCTCCCCTGAGCACCTCTGTGCAGCACTCTGCCCCTGCCTCTCAGCCCAAGGACAGGGAGTCAGGCTCTAAGGTGCAGGATGGGCGTGTGGGCAGTAGGGGGCGTGCTACATCCGCCTGCTCTGCCTTGCCCCCACCATCTCTTTTGGTAACATTTCTGCTGGTGTGTGTATGTGCAAATTCAGCTTGACAACAGTATCAGTACAAACTACACAGACTTCCTTCTACAGACCCAGTCTCCAGATCTCCTTCCAAAGTACCGAACCTCTCTACCGAGATGTAAGTCTCCATAGAATAGTTTCATACGACCATAAAGAAAACAAATGCTGGATCTTCTGCACCATGGCAACAAGTACTGTAGGCTAAGGTCTGCTGACCATATTTCCTACTGGTAATGTGTCACCTGGAAACCTCGCAATGAAACGTACTTGGGTTTGATATTTCATGCCTTTGGGCAAGAGAAACCTGAGGAACCTTCATTAACGTGAGCTTGAAGTACCACTGTAAGACTGATGCCGCTTATAAGCCCACTTATGGTGGTGAGCCCACATTCTTCAAACCTCAGGGTCCAGACCTGCTGGCCACGTCGGAACCAGAGAGCAGGTGAGGAAGATGGCTGCCGCTCTCCTGCCTCCCTGGCTTGTGCCCAAAGCTGCTCTCCTGGAGCATTCACACACCCCCCCATCATTCCTTCACGAAACCCCCCACTTCAAAATGTTTAGCTCATGGTGATAATGATCCCCCATGTGATTTGCGCCGCTTCGCTCCAGCTAGGTGATTTGACGTTCCAGAGAAATCCCCAGGGCCCCCGGGTGCTAAATCCCTGGAACAACAACCGAATCCCTACATCTGAAATACATTTCTTTTTTTTATCGGGGATGATCCACCAGTTCAGGGAAAATAAAGTCTTCTTCAGCTGACGCTGTCTCACACTCAGAAACCGCGCCAATTCAAACCAAAAGCACAATCCAAACCACGTGCTCCCAAAATTCCCATGTGGAAAAAAAAAATACCACTGCTCAGCTCTATAGTAAAAGCCGTGAGTTTTTCTTCTGTCAGTCTTGTGCAAGAATGTAAAGGCAGGTAGAGGCACATGTAAATAAAATTGTTCTAATTTTTATATATGATTGAGCAGAACCAAAAGAAGAACAAATACCCCTTTGACTGAAATTTAGACACCTTAACCTCTGATAGAAACAGCTCCTGCCACAAAACCCAGGCGTTGCTTAAGTCAAGTAATTCAAGATTTAATATTCAAGCTGCTTTACTGGCCCCTTTGTGATCAAGTGCATTGGACAGCTTACTTGTACAGCCACACTCAGAACACAGAATATCAAATAATATACAAATAAAGAAATAATGAAAAGATAATAGACAATAGACACCTGACTGGGTGTGATCTGGTTACGGTTAGTTACTGTTCCTCTGAGGACCTCTGATTTTCAGAATCTGAATTTTTACTGCCATATGACCAATGACAGTGGAAATGTTCATTCACAGTTACTGTTAGAGACACGACACTAAACAATTAACATTTAAAGACAGAACAAATGTGAGACATAAGATGCACAACAGAGAGGAATGTACACGTGGTATTTGATAAATTCAGTTTTGTGCAAATTTTAAGTAGTGGTTAAGTAAGCTGGCATAGATACAATACAGACATACAGACATACATTATGGGTTAAAAGCTCATCGACTTTGCCAGGGACTCTCATTAGCAGTGTTGGTGAGTAACTAGTTACATTGCAATACATAATTCAATTACAAAATAAATTTAACCGTAATCCAATACAGTTACAGAGAAAATGCGTCATTAAATTACAGTTACTAATCAAAATGCTAGTGATTATGAAGGGGTTACAGCCAAATATATTCTTCTCAGTAAAAAGCTTATATATAGAATATAATATTCACTTTGCATTTTTTCACCGTGCAGAAATGCCTTCGTCTGGCATATTTCCAGATAATGCAGGTCAGCAAAGCCATTGGCCCATTTTAGTTTTATTTATAAAACATTTGTTAGAAAAGTAATCAAAAGGTCATCAAATGTTCTGTTTACTATGATGAATCAAAATAGTTACATTACCTTTTGCTTTTTAAAGGTAACTAGTAATCTGTAACCTATTACATTTGAAAAGTAACCTTCCCAGCACCGCGCACAGCTGGGCCTGGACCGTTTTGCAGCAGCTGGCCTTACACATGGCCCCCCAAGCAGATCCACAGGACCCTATCCCGTGGGCGTTAAAACAGAACATGGTGCTCAGACCTGGTGATGACGCTGGTGGTGTGAGAGAGCCTTTCCAGACCCCTTTTCTGACCGCCATGCTTCAGACTGAAACTCCTCACCACCAGCCCCCCCCCCCAACCACCATCTTCTGGGGTCAGGGGTCACATGGAGCACACCTGCAGATGCAACGAGGTATCACCTCGGGAAGGGCTGTCTGCCCGGCGCGCACGGACCCCTCGCAGATAAATAATTCAGCACTCTTATGGGGATTAGAGAGTAAATGCGAGCTTCTGTCTCACAACAGATGCCAGGAGAGGCTGCGTGTAGCGGCTGGTAGCGTCGCCTGTCGCAAGCAAACCCCCCCACCCCAGCCCATGTCAGTTGGAAGCAAATAACGCCGGGGAAAATGAACCGACAAAGACAGATTGGATTAATAAACAAATAGGGAACATTTGTGCCATCGCTGCCGTTGTCTCTCTCGTTACGGTTCCACACTCAAGCCAAATTCTGCCCCCCCCCACTCCCACCACCCAACTCCTTGAATGTTGGGAGACGCATACCTGGGCCTTATCTCTCTATGTGGCACAGTGTGTGTGTGTGTGTGTGTGTGTGCGTATGGGGGAGGGGGTGATAGGCAGGTGCTGGCTGGTAGCAGAGTTCCCCAGGGAGTGGGGGCCAGACTGTTTGGCTGCCACTAGAGGGGGGATCAGCAGGGGTGCTTTGGGCCCGAAACCGGCACCTGGGAACGGTAAGACACAAGGCCCAGGGCAAGGGGTGGGAGGCTAGACTTAATAAATAGATCAGTTGACAAATAGGAGCTTGTCTTCTGAATAGTAATTATTCTCCTTGCTTGGGGTTGAGTGTTGAGGAGGTCACCGGTGAGTGGGACACCTCACGTCTCCTCTTCCATGGCTTTCAGGGGTCCAGCGTGCCGGAGCAGGGAACCCGAGCAGCCCTGACACTAATTAGAGGGCTAATTTACCGGATAACGGCTAGGGGTCACTGGCGGCCACTCGGGGGCTCGCAGTGTCGACGCGGGAGTCCAGACATGCTGCCTGTCTCCCTCCAGGGGCCCAGGAGGCGGATAGGCTGTGGGAACTTTGCGGCTGGCAGGTGGAGGGGCGGGTCAGCCCTTTGCGACCCATCGCACCCTGGACCAGGGGCAGATCAGCCGGCAACAAACATGATAATCGCTGTGCCGACAGCCAGCCGCAATACAGAGATGCGAGAGTCATTCCGGGGACACGGCCCTCCGGCTCCGTCTGTCCTTTTTGAGGACCATCCGGGGCGCTGCGGACAGACAGCGTGTGCTTTGGATAACTGTTGGCAACTAGAAAAAATACAGATATAGGGCAGCGCTTTGCGTCAAACTGTTCAGCAAAACTGAGAGCTTAAGTCAATTCAGGCCTGCCCGCCAAACTGAGCTCAGGCTAACCGACTCCTCTTATTCAAATCCCAAGCTTAGGCCATTCCAGCCCTTTTAATCAAACCCTGAGCTCCGGGCCTAGCCAAGGGGAGCCGTCCAAATCGGGTCTTTAAGATAACCATTACAGCCATATTAACTTAATACATATAGATGGGATTCAACAAATTATAGCGTGGAATTACTCATGCGTGTTTGGGATCAGCATTCAGTAATGGGAGACAGGCAATTAAAATCACTTGAAGATGGAGTACTATCCAGCAATTTAGGGCAGAACAAAATGGCTTTTGAAGGATTATCCCCCTTTTAACCTGATCTCATTCTCTTTGACACAGATCGTAACCTATGCCTGCTCCCTGTTACCCTGGACACAGGCACTAACAGGGCCCTTGTCCACACTTCAGCTTATTAAATGCATTAAAATGACTGAAATTCCTTGTGACGTCACATGACCCGCCCAGGCAATGGACTAACGGGCTATAAAAGTGATCAAAAGTGTTTCCTTTTCATCTTAATTGTCCAGTCTACTTGTAGATGTGTAGACCCGTGGCTCCAGGATTCACTCTGGACTGGGAGATGTGGGGAGGCTTGTATAAAGCTCTGATCACCAAATATCACAGTACTATCATTACGTCTTAGTGGTATCTTGGGCAGGAAAAGCACGTGAAATGTCTGTTCAAAAAGTCAAGCCACAAAACCTGAGCTGAGTGCTGAAATGATTAATTACTTAGAAACATGACCAAACCACACACTGTGCAGGTATAATTAATTTTGTACATTTTCACTCTTGAATCAAAAATTATAATCGTCATTGATTTGATTGACATCTAACCTGAGAATCTGAACTCTTAATAATGTCCTATAACTATTGTTCTGTAACTGGTATATAATTACATAATGTACAGAGTGTACTATAAATGTATCCATTTAGAAATTTAAGTAAAGAAAAATCACAAAATAGAATGAAAATTATATGAGCAGGGCACTGATTCATCCCTATGTAAACATGACATTAATTCATCGCCTGAAAACAAATGGAAATTATTTGACGGCTCACCAAACAAGAAGCTTCGTCAAATGAATTATTAAATAATCATCCATTATTTCCCTCTGTGTCACCCAGCGCTGTTTTCCCCAAAATGTATTCAGCCCTCACATTCCTTATTGTCGATTTGTACCTGTCATTTGCATCATTGCCTGTGTTTCTTTTCCTGGAAACAGCCAGCATTGCAGTAAAAAAAAAAAAAAGATGGAGGTCAAACAGGTGAGACCACACCTCGCTTAGAACATGCTGCACCAGTCAAAGCAGCAGCTCCATCAAACCAGGCCTCATTCAGCTGCAGATCCCAGCCCCTTTTGGCCTCAGAACAACCTGCTTCTCTTCTGATAGTAATTTATATGAGTGAAAGCGTGTCATAATATTATTTTCAAATCCCTAAAATAATAAAAACTGGAGCATGACCTAGACCACAAAAAAACAAAGACCATGGGGTCTTTCAAAGTGACTAGAGACGCTTTTATTAGTTCTAGAATCACTCTGTGAAATTGTTTCTTTTTTAAATAGCTGTTTTTGGGGAGAAGACTATTTAAAACTCCATGAAAGCTGTCAAATGCTCTGAAGATCATATTCTGTGTTTTCGATGCAACTGTTTAGAATCGAGCATGGCCAAAGTGCTGACTCCTACACGCCCCTGCATCACATATATGTCATTTTTTCCCACAGTTTTGTCACACTTCCACAGCGATGGCTGCCTTGTTTGTCCATCCAGCTGTCCAGTTATTAAAGGCACGTTCCTGGTGGTCTCGCCTCGAACACATTTGTGACCCTCTTGTACCAGCTGGACTGGCAACACCCCCGGGTGAATTTCCATTTATAATTTTTTTTCCCCCGGCTCGGTTCTCTCTACGGTTAATTGGTGAATACCACGCCAAAACCTCACACTAATAGGCCCACTTTGGTTCCCTTAAAGCCAGAACCACAATGTGGCTTCGATTCCTCGTCCCGTCTCAGGGAGCCATTTTTATAACGTCAGCAATGACTTTTTTTCAGCCCAGTGCTCTTTGAGCATCAGGTTTGGTAGCAGTATGTAAGCAGGGTGGATAAGAGCAGTGACAGCTGCATTGCCATGCTACAATCGCAGAAGAGAATAAAAAAAAACCCACAAAACTTACAAAAGAAGACAAAACAATGGTTTACCTTATTTAAAAAGTTAAACTAAGATGTTAAAAACTGGAATTATTACTACCTGTGTGTGAAAACACTAAATAATAACAACAAAACCTATTATTACTAAAATACAGTAATTAAATGATAAGAAAATAGATAAATGTCCATTTTCCACTATGAACATCCGTTTAGCAAAATATTCGCTATGGGATGTAAGGATAGCAGCCAAGGTATAGGAGTTATGACGAGGAGATTTCAGTTTCCTCTCCAAGAGAGAACTGCTTGCTCTACTGAAGGCTAAATGACCATGGTAAACAGAAACCTGTTTAAATACACAAAGTGCAAACTGAAGTAAAGATTTAAGCATCCATGCAGGGGCAGATATAGAGGCAGGGCCTCAGGGACGCTGGCCCTATCTGAAAGCTGATTGGCTACTGAAGTTCCTTCCTCTCGTCACTCACTGATTGAAAGCATATGATTGGCTAATGATAAGGCTGTCCCCTCTGTACGAATTAGGACCCCTAGAATTGCCCCTGTATCCATGTAATGTAGGTAACAGGACTGGTGGCCCCCTCTCCCTTTCCACTGGGAGGGGGCAGCAGGCAGATATGACACTTATGAGTGGTGTTGTCAGTCTTTTGGCAGGAGAGGCTAAAATGAACCCGTCCCAGCTTGGTAGCGTTAGGTTTGCCCCTGGGCTCCACTTGTCCTCCTGCTAATAAGGGAGCCACCCCCTTACACGGGCCAGCTCTGGCTGCCCGCCGCAGGGCGGCCGAGGACGTCCACCCCCCCCACCCCCACGCCCACAGTCCCCCCCAGCCGTGCCGGAAAATGAAAGCAGCTCTGTTCCACACGGGTCGGCGTGAGAGCCAACTCAATACTGGCAGCGAAAGCGGCCCGATTTCAGAGCCGTGCTCAGAGGGGTCGGCTTGGCGCGCGTCCACCTGGAGCGGGAAAGCGTCTGGTTAGTCGGCACTAACGGTACGGTGGTAATTATCCCGGTGGATGCCGCACCAGTGGCCACAGCAGTGTGGATATAAATACATACTAGTTACGCCCCCCCCCCGCCCCCACCGCCTCTACAGGGATTTAGGAATGCGGCAGTGGCCCCACAGAACGTCTGTCCAACTCGACGCTGCCATTCCTTTGAAAGGAGCCACATTTCCTCACAGCTGGGGGCTCGACGTGAGCTGGGGGTGAGGATGGAATCAGCAGGCCAGCCAAAGGAGAACCCCCCCCCCTCCAGAATGTGACGGGGCACCTTCCCTCAGATCTGCTCCACATCCCAAGCTTCTGCTGACGGCCTCCCCTCTGCAGACTCCATCCTGGGCCAGACGGATCTCCTTAAACACTTGGGCTGCTCGACCTGTTGCTGAACCTTTTTGGCACGAAAGCTGTATCCACATAACACACATAACACACACATATATATATATATATATATATATAAGCATACATGACATAGATGAAAAACTAAAAGAAACAGTGTTGGGCAGGAAATTTGGATGACATTGGAAAGTTTTGGGTCATTCCATAGTCTCTATTATCCATTTTGTACCAGCAACCTTCTGATAATGGGCAGAGAGCCCTAGTCCAGAGAAGCATCCACACACAGCACTTATTTAGTATAAAGTCACAGTGAGTCTGGAGGCAACTCTGTGAAGCAAAGGACACAAGGCAGGGCAGCTCCCAGCATATAGGCAGACCCTAAACAGCAGTCTGAACTGAAACACAATGTGCCCCCCACCCCCACTCCCAATGAAAATTGTGCGGCTGATAAAATTTGTACTTCAGGGAAAAATAACTGAGCACTCCTACTACACAGTGTACAGTCAGAAATAATTATTCTCTGCTCCCTTCCAGCAGGGGGCACTGCAGCAGACGGTTCCGTCACCCATTCTGTGAACTTGCTGCTTCGTGACACAGCAATCCGCGGGGTTTGACCTAGAGGGGGGAGTCTGAGTGCCTGTTGGAGCCTCTGGAGTTCACCGGTACAGATCAAGAACAACTGTACAGCGCCCCCTGAGGGTCGAGTAGATGAAACGGGATCCTTCTATAAACAGATAATTGGCCTTATTGATGTATAAAAGATATCCCACTGAGTGATAGAGAAATGTTATGAGGAGGAAAGGCGGGATTGTTCATGAGCTCCCCATGAATAAATAAGACGCCGGCATAGTAATAGCATCCGCGACTCGGCGCGCGCACGCCGCCTCGCTGTGCTTTCATTAGGCCACACTTCGCTCCTGTAACTCTTTGTTGTTTCCCCAAGAAACCTCTCAGCAGAAATTTCAAAGTGGGGACTGAGTAGAAAAAAATTAAATAAAATAAAAGCCAACACGCCATGTCAATTAGCGTGCTGGGTTAATTGTTGTCACTTGTCATGGCTGCGGCTCGCTCAGAAACCAGCAGGAAGGGCCCCCGCGCAGCTTGTGACTGTGGGTATGGCACCTGCGCAGCTTGTGACTGCGGGGACGGCACCCGCGCAGCTTGTGACTGCGGGGGACGGCACCCGCGCAGCTTGTGACTGCGGGGACGGCACCCGCGCAGCTTGTGACTGCAGGAAGGGCACCCGCGCAGCTTGTGACTGTTGTGACTGCGGGGACGGCACCTGTGCAGCTTGTGACTGCGGGGATGGGGTGCACCTGACAGAGGGATGGTGTAGCTTAGCACGGTTTTGTGCAAAAGCAAAAAGCCCTCAGAAGTGGGGTTCCCTGTCAGACTTGTTGCTCATGTGTTGCACAATAGAACAGGTGTTTATTTTAATCGTAGGATATTGTCTAGCACATTGGTCTTAGGGCTGGCCTCTAGGGGGTCCTTTGAGTAGGAGACAGTTGCCTTTTCATATATGCATGAGATTTTGCAAAGAAGGCAAAGATGCTCCTTATTAGAATAGAAAGGGTATTAATAAAGTTTACTTGTTGGTTCTCATTTTCGCCAGGTTCATTGACGATGAGGGGGTTTGGCAGGGTGCCCTAAGTGGGATTCCCTCCCATGTTGCTTCGGCTGCTGGCGGGAGGGCACTGACACACCAGACCCTCTTTCTCTGGCCCCCATATGCCATGGCGGCCTCTGTCGTTCACGTGCGACGAGCACTTCAAGCCGCACTTGGAGACTCCACGGCGGTCGGAGATGAGCTCCGGGGAGGGACGACGCTGCCGCGGTCCCCCCGCGGTCCCCCCACGGTCCCACTGCGCTTCCCCTCGCCCTTCCGCCGTCTGCTTTTGATAATTCAAACAGACCGAGCAGAGAGCGAGCGGCGAACGGCGCAACGTCTCTCTGAACTACCTATATTTACCACTGAAAGTGAATTCTTTATGAGATCACGGATATCAAAGACACGGGGATCAAAGTGGTTTTAATAAGCTACCCACGGTTCTGAGAACCTGAACTTTCATCTGCTGCATTCCGCATGCTTTCTTAATTTGGGGGATTGCGCCAGGGAAGATACTAAAGACAAAAAATCTGTAGTCACATTGTCATCCTCTATTCTTTAATTTGTTAGTGTGTACACCTCTGTAGTGCACAAGCGCCCCAGTGTTACCGCTGCCTACCCCATCTCCTCGCACCATTGCTGCCTGGTTGTCATTTACCACGTCTCCTGATGGTGCACATTCTCTCCTTTCTTACTATGTGTTTTCGGTGCCTGCCTACCGGATTTCGTGGATTTTTAGTGGTAGAGAAGCTCTGTGCCAGTGACAGACAGATCCCGCGGTATCCCCTTTTAAACATTGATGTCAGAGCCATGGACACTTTGTCTGATTGCCTCCATCATTATAAACATATAACCCACTGATTTGGTTTGATAAGGATGTCTGCCAATTTCTGTACAATATAAAAAATTTTGAAAAGCAAAACTAATTTTTGAAATCTATAGGGTGACCAAAGCATTGATATTATTTACATGTGCAGGTAATAAATGTGAAATTAACAGTTTTAAAATTTTTTTTTTTTTTGATGCGGAAAAAAAGGAATTTAAAATGCAGGGAATTTGCTCATTTTCCAGTGGGGGGTTTCCAAATTCCCAGAATTGTAATCTGCTTGTTATCCAGACTTTGTGACTGAAAAGAACCCGGCCCTATAATATGATTCACTGTAAATCTGGAAATGATTTATCATAAAATTCACTACAAGAGAGTTTATAAATATTAATCTGGAAGAATCATAGCAATCGTAGTTATTATTTATTATTTTTACTTTTTTTGAAGGAAGACTATTAATATGCAGGTTATGGCAAAATGATGAAATATCAAATAAATATGCCCAGTACAACTGCGCCTGTCTGTACACCAGAGTCTATCAGGGCAGGTATTCATGAATCTTTAAGTCCCGCAGTCCCGCAGTCCTTAGACCGACCGCACCAACCGCATTGTTTGGGGATTTTTACTCCAACCGTCTTTTCTCATTTTCATTAATTAGCACAATAAATTTTTCAGGCTTAATTTGGTCTTTCAAATAATAAAGAAGGTAGCTCTTTTTATCCTAAAGCTAACATTAGTAGTTGTCAACATATCAAATATAAATATGGATACTTCATCTGTTGAAAGAAAGCGCATTAATGAGACCACTTTGAGGGGCTGTGCTGCAGAGACAGAGAGTGGGGTCCAGGCCTCCATTCATCATACATGTGGGACCCTGCCCATGTGCATCTGCCCTGCTGGCTAAGCAGTCCCAGCAGTCGGCTAACCGGAAGCCCACCCTGGCACTTCCAACGTGAATGCAGCATTCCCAGGAGTGTTGGGTATCCTTGCGGGCCCTGACTCACGAGGCATCTCTGCCTCAGCCTGTACCTGCCTCGGGAGATATTTATCCTCCTTCTCTGTAGTCATTAAATTATTTCCAGAACTCACTTTTGAAATTGTCTATCGTTTAATTGACATTATGTTTGCCTGCTATTATTTAACATGTTTCAGGTACACCTGTAATAATGTTCTGGCTTAAACGTAAACTGAAGAGCAGCCAGTCAGTCAAATTGCCAATTACGTTTTAGTACATACTGTGCATGAAAGTTGATTCAGACTCAACCTACTGCGGGGGTGGATGGGGGGGGTGTTGATTTCTTGGCCAGGTAACACCACTGCTGGAGGCAGGGCGTGGGGGAGAGTCGAAAGCTGGGTAAACATGCTCAATTTGCCTTAAACAAGAGCTGTAACACAAAAGCAGCTCTTAAGATGAAACCTAAGTCCTTCAGGTTAAAATACATGTAGCACTAGTCTGTAATTAAAGACTCTCACGCTGAATAGTCAGTACTCATTATTATATAGCCAGATATTTAACCTCAAGAGTGCTGTTTACTGCCCTGGATGAATGGACAAAGTGTGAAAGTCCCCATTAAATCCTCCATTAATTAAGCGTCATGGGGGATGTTTTGACTATACTTGCTCACTTATGTTATGGAAACTAGAGACCGTAGGCCGCGGGCATTTCTAAATGGCTCAAAGTGCGTTTGTGCTAAGAAACAAACTGTGCGTCTCCTCGACGCGGTTCCTCTTCAAAATAGCACCAAGCGGTGATTGATTAGCCACTGAGTTACTCTTTAGCAGTTAAACATGAATTAGCAGTTATTCCATGATTAATGAACTAATTTAAACATTTCATTAGCTGATGCTTTTATCCAGAGAGATTTATGACAACTGAATATTTCACCAGATTGCTTCTGGTTACCTGGACTCCTCTGGCTCCCGCACGTTAATTAATTTTAGTAATTGAGGGGGAGACACAGAAATGCAGAAAGTCACTTCGTTATTATCCAGGCATCACTGCAAACACTCCAGTCGAAATGTCAGTGATGTCTAACTGTCAGCTATTGTACAGTCCCATTAAAGTGTAATTGGCAGCTCGCTTAACCCCATTATGAGGGGCTTTCTGAAAGTCATAGGACACCGGCCCAAGGTCCCGGGCCCAGTCAAGGGCAAGTGAGTAATGGGGCCGCCCATATTTGGCCAGAGGCACGGGAGCGGCCCATGTTCAGCGGAGGGGTGGAGGTAGCTCTAATTGAGTCCTCTGTAGAGTCTTTTAAACATTGTCTCTTCAAACATCACTGTAATTGAAATAGCTGGCAATTAAAGGCCACGCAGGCAGCCCAGTAAAAGCACGCGACTTCTGGACCTCCCCGTTGGTTGCACGGATGATTAAAATTTAATGCTAATGATAGGTTTATGTATGGAGTAATAGAGTAGGGTTAAGTAATAATAATAACAGGCTTCCCCCAATGACAGCTATAATAATGTTGTATGGAGCTGTACGTAAGGGCGGGTACATGGCCTGCATTCGGGAAGATTTACTGCAGGGGGCTGCGTAGGCTTGTCCATTTTTTTCAGGGGGGGTTCCACACACCGGAGCGCATTCCAGACAAGAATAATTACAAATCACTGTACAGAGTCCTGCTACCACCACGAGCTTACAGACTCCCTCCGGTTAATTCCTCGCACTCACATGTCACCGCCTGATCTCCGCTCCTCACGAGCCGTTTCTGAGCACAGGATCACACACCACTCTCTGAGTAACCCTTAATTATCACCGTTAATTCCGTATTTCAGATTGCACAAGGAAGAACATGGGCTCTGTGGCTGATAAACACTGTGGTAACCAGAGTAGTGGTGTTACCTGTATGCCATTCTGGGATGGACGTCTGGGCACGTTTGGTGGGAACCAGTGTTCACATTGTGTCTGAGGTATTGGGGGGGTTTATGTTCCATTAGGTGCCAACCCACTGCCCACCCATAGCCACACCCCTGCCTCTCTCATAGCCATGCCCCTGACCCAGAGGCCAGGGCCAGGCCAGACTCATGCCCAAACAGGTTCAGAACCCGGGATAGACTTTCATCAAACCCTTTGACTTCATACTAATCTTGAAAGACATGGGTCCGTATTCAGCTGTATAAATAAGGGGAATAATATTTGAGCTGATATGGCACACGTTTCGCGTGGGGAAGCTCTCCCGGATACCCCATACACCTTCCTGCTTCCCACTGGCAAACCGCGCGAAGTGACAGTCCTGCTAATTCCCTCATCCGAGTTACGACTTGTAGTTCGTGCGCTCTCGCGGAAGCTTCACTTTCTTCCCCCCCGCGAGCTCTTCTTGACATTGTGCGGCAAGCTTGATGCACTCTATTGAGATTACATTTCATCATGGCAGCTGGGGAACGGAACCGAGCATGTGACAGGAAGGCAGCAGGCTCACACCATGCTAGTCCACTATGCTAATCTAATAATTAGCATAGAAAGAAAGGTTAGTGTGCAGACCTTCTTCAGGAAGCGTACCCAGATGTGGGGAGCAGTCCTGGCATTTCATCAGATAGCACCGTCCGTTTCAGTCTTATTGCATGGTGCCCTCTTCTAACTTTAATATTCCAGCCAAGCTGAATGAATGCGTGGGAACAGAGATGGGATTGAGATGGAGCCATGAAGCGGCCTATGCAAAAAGAGCTATCTTTTTTCACCCTGGGTTTAATCATTCATGGCTACATTCTTTCAGTCCGATGGGGCAGGGGGAAAATAAAACAATCCCGGGCCCAGTCTCCTGAAATAATAAAAGGGGCTCAGTGATAATAATTAACTATAAAATATTGATGAGCAAAGGCGTTCGCTGAAATCCTGTAGGAGACCGTCAGGGTGTGTGTTATGGAGCCGAACCATGCTCGCCGGGGTCCTTCAGGACCTTTTCTACAACACGGTCTGTATGTGAGCCTGGTTTATGGTCATGCTCTGTAGTCCCGGACTCACCCGGCATTACATCATCCAGATCTAAACAATATTTTCCTTCCTATAAACATGCTATTTCTCTGACGTACTAACGGGTTTGTTTCGAGCCTTGCGGCGGAGTGGCTCTCGCTGAGGCTCATACTGTTGCTTTTTCCTCATAAGCTACCGTTGATTTATTCTTCTGTCTTGTTTCCCTAAAGTGACACTGGATTCATGGTGTCCTCCACTCTCTCTAGACTTCCTGCTGTTACGGGAATTGTGGCATCCTTATGCAGGCTAACCTGACCTGTTAACTTCACCCGTCTCTCGGTAATCTGATCTGCCCGGCACCCTAGCCTGACCTGTGCCCCCACCACGTCAGCGGGCCCCTCATCTGTCCTGAGGCTCTCACTGAGATGGAGCCTGGTCCTCAGTCGTGCGGCTCTGCGCGGCCGCCTGGCACCTCCAGGGCTGGGAGCCGCAATCCAGCCCAGCATGTGTGCTTTGTGAGCACTTCCCACGTTTCTATACATTTCTTGCCTCAGTCCCAAAGACAGGTTAGGCTCCAGGTCACCAGGATTAGGATATGCAGTCACTGAAACTAACTAAATATTCGGGAAACGGGCCAGATCCAATTATGGACATTAGACACTACACCCATGGTGACATCACAGAAACTTCTTTATACCATAATTCCATTTTCAAAGTATTTCATTGTTTTGGCCTGAAAAAAAAATTAAAAAAAAAATATATATATATATCGCACTGAAAAATTATACCCAGTGAAATATCAGACAAGGGTCCGGAAGGAGGCACAGGTGTGCCCTCGCTCTGAGCTGTCACCACACCCAGAGCGGGTTAGAAGCAGGTTGGCAGAAGTGGGCGACAGCCTCGGCCACGCTTTGTGTGAGCGAGATCTGGATTGCGCAATCACACCCATCGGTTAGGACTTGTTAACAAAGCTGTCAGGACACAACCACGAGCGAGGCCCTTCTCTCTGATAACACGGCTCTCTCCTCCACCGACGAGGCTTGCCACACAGTTCTGCTGATATCCTTTCATGTTGACGTCTCTCTATCCATCACCCCCCCCCCCACAGACACACACACCCCACTCACCTTCCTGTGAAATGGCAGATCCCCAGTCGTTAAGTTTCATCGGCAGGCCTGGATTACCTCATAGCTAATTAATCCTGATTGGCCTAGCCTACGCTGAAAGCTGGGAGGTGGGGGGGGGGTCCAGACAGCAGTGATGGCGGCGGGGTGACGGATGTCGCTCTGTGAGCTCCTCCTTTGCAATCTTACAGCTGCTAACTGGGGTGAAGGGGGGGGGGGGTCGCTGAGGAGTGCTCCAGGGTGCCCCACATATCTCTCTGTGGGACCTGGTGGAAGGTATCATCAAAAAGATATCATTAGGCGAGGCAGATGGGACCAGGCACTCACTGGGGGTGTCACTGGACCCTTAAAAAGGAAGTGTCTAGATTGGGGGGGAGAGCATCGGTCAGAGGACGACTTTGCTTTGTGGGTCACTTTTGTGGGAGGATCAGGCAGGATTGTTACAATCAGACAAGTCCAAGACAATCACAGTTATCGCAGACTCATTTTTGTCCCTCCATTCATTAAATAAACTACATAAACTTCTTTCACATTATCTGTTTTAAGCGGTTCAGAGTTTAAAATCAGTATTTGGCACAAAGCTTCTTGCTTAGGATTAAAGCACCGTTAATAGTCATTAACCGCACAGCTTTGTGGAAGCAATGCATTTGCAATTATCCTATTGAGATGAAAAACTCATTTCAATGATCTTTTTATCTGTTTGTAAAATCAATTGACCAGCAGGTGGTGTTGAAGCAAATTAAAACTCGAGATGTATCGCATTTCCAGATAAGGGCTTTCATAAGGCTTTCTAGAGGGTGTGTGTTATGTGTGTATGTATTTTGTGTGTAGTGGAGGTATCAGTTAGGTTAAACTAGCTGTATTTGGTCAAGTAGAGTTTTCATTGCAAATGCAATTTTTTGATTCGCATGTATGTAGACACAGAAGGCTGGGGGGGTGGTGAGGAATGTCAGGATTCCCAAAGTGGGTTAGGTGCTGCCGTAAATGGGGGTGGGCGTCGGTAGCTGACACCAAAAGGACATCTTTGACATTCCGGCTCGCTGGCACATGACGCCATTAAACCAAGAAACTGACATGAAAGGACAGTCGATAAACATACGGCAATTAATGAAACATTCTGACTGCTTTCAGTAAGGGGGGGGGGGTTCTCATGCAGATGGAATAATAAAAATCAACAGAGGATTCAGTACAAATGGAAACTTGCAATTACCTGTTTGGGAAACTATCATGGATCTGGAGCCGGGCAAGCTCAGCCCCCCCCCCCCCCCCCCCCCCCCCCCCCCCACCCCGGCCAGGGGGGGGAGGTGGGGGGGGGGTGGAAACCGGGCGGCGGCGGAACGGGGCGAGAACGCAC
>JAODKN010000008.1:11020344-11039556 GCA_026774425.1 Petrocephalus zakoni | reverse complement strand
GTGAAGTGGGGGCAACTGTGATGAAGCTGTGTGCATTGGTACAGTGGATGGGAATGTGAAGTGGGGCCAACTGTGATGAAGCTGTGTGCATTGGTAAAGTGGATGGGAATGTGAACAAGGGCCAGCTGTGATGAAGCTGTGTGCATTGGTACAGTGGATGGGAATGTGAAGAGGGGCCAACTGTGATGAAGCTGTGTGCACTGGTACAGTGGATGGGAATGTGAAGTGGGGGCAACTGTGATGAAGCTGTGTGCATTGGTACAGTGGATGGGAATGTGAAGTGGGGCCAACTGTGATAAAGCCTTGTGACAGGATACAGTGGAGGGGAATGTACAGTAGGGCCAGCTGTGATGAAGCACATGGTTCACTGAATGGCAATATAAAGCAGGACTCACTGTGGCCTTCCCTGTATTACCTTGTAAGCTGTAGGATGGTCCCTTCATCATTAAATGGTGGCCACTACTGCTCCCCATACTGCCCTTAGAGTAGAGGAAGGTTTCTCTCCAACTCAAAGCTTAGTCACACCTCCCCTCAGAAAGATGGGCTTTGAAGGCCAGTCCTCCGGGACGTCCCTCCCAGCTCTCCTCAGCTGCTGGAGGTTTATAAACCTCACACAGGTCAGATCGAGCCCCAGACGCGTCCTCACTTGTTCTCATCTTCTCTGTTACCATGGAGACGGCACACTCCTGCCCCCCCCCCGAGGAGCCACCCGCATGGCCAACACAGGTCCGCTAGAGTCAGAACTGGGCCAACGGGTCACAGCCAACAAGCAATGAATTAACTCACTTGGCAGAGTTGTTGTTGTATTCCTTTTTATTTTTGTTGTTTTGGTTGGATGATATCCTTGATAGCAGCTTATTCAGTTGCAGAAAGTAAAAAATACATATATACTGAGCGTGAATAATGAATAGACCCATGATCTAAAGAGCCCCCCCCAATGCAGTAATGGTACCCACCAGCTACAATAAAACCATGTGGCCGCCTTGCCCAGAACACTAAACTGCCATCAATCTTGCCTAGGCTTTCGACAAAACAAACACTTTCCAGGAAGCAGAGCCTAAAATCCGAACACAAATCAAAACAAGTGCTGTGTAGGGCGATAAAACAGTTGTAATAGTCTAACTTGGGGGCTGGAAGGGACACAGCAGGGTAATGGAGTGCCCCCTATTGACCATAGGCTGGCAGTGCATGGGTAACAGCCACCCACTCCCTACATTGATGGCCAGTGGGAGGCCTTGGGACTGAATTTATGATTGTCGTAAAACTGCTTCTCACTGCATCGCCATCAGCCTTCTTATGACAAAATAATACAAATGGAAAAGTATTAAAATATCAGCTACAGATAAACAGCACGCACTGCAAGGAAGTAACACAAGTCCGGCATTCTGCAGTGACTCCTGTAATCACAAGGGGGCACTATTTTCACAGCACCCATCCCCCCCCCCACCCAACCCAACCCATTCCAATGAGAAGCACTCATTAAAACGTCGGGATGGAATCGACTATATCCGTGTGAGATTTGCCTTCCCAGAATGCCGAGCGAGACGAAAGATAGCAATGCTTCCACATAAGGGCCTATTGTGCTTTTAGCTGAGCTGAGTTCACACACGTGAACTCCTCATCATAAACGTTACCCCCTTCTAACATTTCAAAGTTGGGAGTGGTGTTAAAGGTTGGACCTGTGGGGATACTTCCAGAAGCATCTGCTTTGTGTGTTTAAAAGTGTATACCCTGGGGAGTCCTCTGCCAGAACTCATAACTTCTTTGGCATACGAGGACTCAACAATGAGAGACAGCTAGTACTTCTTTTGGGGGTGGGGGGGGGTTATATATAGGCCAAAACAGAGTCTATTTTGATCGTTCAAATACCATTTCCGTGGTGAAACTGGGGGAAACCTCAACAAATGCAGGCTTGATAAAATCTGGAGCGACGTGATAAAAATTTATGAGAGTAAGGGGAGTTTTTTTTTTATCGTTCAGGAATATATTGAGATCATGAGTTTCATGTTACTGCATGATCTGTGGCACAACAGACATTCCGAAAGCGACAGCTTAAAAGAAAAGCACCGCAATTATGCCGACCTGAGAGTTTCCTTACATGTCTGGATTTGTGCGATTTAAATGACACATGTATCGTTCCCTCCTCATTGAGCTATTTTTTCTCGCTATTTAAACAATTCAAATTAGTATAAATTGGCCAAAAAATAGCTCATAATCCTTGCTACCTGATTTATTTATTTTTTTGGCTGCTATCTTTAGGTTTGGTTTACGTTTTCCTGTTCATACGATGACATCCTGTTTGTTGTCATCATGCATGATTAGCCGTTTTCAAATAAAAGGCTGAGTTTAGAGAGGGCGGATGGGCGAGGGGGTGGGGGCAGGCTGGGGGGAGTGGCAAAGCCCTGTGATTCCATAAGTGTGTCGGGCCATAATGGGGCGTTCTGCGTCACGCCCTAAATATGACCCTAAAGAGTGCGGCCCGTTAAACAAAGCAGCAGGCCTAAGAGCAGCTTTCAGACCGACGGGCCCCCCCCCCCTTCTGTCTGAACACGCCGGCAGCACTGTCAGGGAAAAAAAAGAAGTGAATTTAACCTTTCATCCAGAGTGCGTGGAGGGTCACAGGAGGGGGGGGGGGACAGTACAGAGCGAAAGGTCACAGCCCCCCCTGGCAGCCTCCGGCCTCGCCAGGTTCTCGGGGCTGACACCCTTCAAACGGACGTGGGTCCAGGCTATCCGAAAAGGCAAGCCTGAAATGCAAAGCGGACAAACAGATGAATAAAGTCCTTCTTTTGTCTCGTCCAGTGACCTTTGTGGGGTAGCCACACCAGCTCCTGACGCCCTGGACGAGGAGGCCACCATGGAGTCCTGTAGAACTCGAGTTCAAACTGCGGGATTCCATTAAATTTCACTTCTTAACTGTGGATGATTCATCGATCTTCCATAACCACCATCTAGTACAGGGACACGGCGTCAGTCAACGGCGAACTGTTTATCAGATACACTTTAATTTCGTACTGCTGTCATGCAAGCCTTGTTTTACTAAGTAAAGTTAAACTCTTGGCTCAAGTTCACAAAATAAGAAGTGGAATTAGAAAGGAACTTTGAAGTGTTTTTACACAAGGGTACGCTAAAGTCCTTCTTAGAACAGTTCTGCTCTTAACGATACATTTTAAAGACTTCACAGCATTTCTGGCAGTTCAACAGGAATACTGCAAGTGGTTTAGCAAAAAAAAAAAAACATCTGACTACAAATCTCAGGGTGCTCTCTCTAACTTTTTGGTTGTTGTGCTTGGATTCAGGAAAGCCAGATTTGTTTACCCTCAAAAGTGAAGCCAGTTTTATTTGGTGTCCACAGAGAAATTTCGGTCATCGATGTGGATAGAGTTCCCATCCAAACTAAACAAAACAACATTAATGACCTTCCATTCAACTCCAGAATAAAAAAAAGGTACACACAGAGGATTAGGAATGTAACTTCATATGTGCGGCTGTTTGATGTCCGCAGAGGAAGTGGCAGCTTTCGGGGGTCCAGCTTGGGCACAGTTGGCCAGTGACTTGGGGCTTCACCCTACCCCATGTGTTGCACGGGGTTTCAGTTCTTTGGTTTTGTTTTTTCTTTTTGCCTGAATGATTTTGTTTCTATGGAGGGGGAGGTGAATTTGGAAATAAGGAGCTTACATATCTCTCAGGGTCACAAGTCATACAGTTCACTATTACCACCTCCCTCCCAAACCCCATTGTATGACTCAGTCCCACCCTACTTACTGTACACTCCGCCCCTGGTACCTGCCCCTCCTGCTCCTGGTTTAGCACCTATGCACGGGTGCAGAAGCCCATCACTTTGACTATGCCTCCCCGTGAACAGCGACTATGCGGAACATGTGAAACCTTAGAGACCAGGCACTCAGGTAGCAGATCACTGTATAGCAGTCTTTCCCAATCTGGTCCACGTTCTTACTCCCTCCCAGCTTCCACAAAAACATGGACCGACTCTGAGTCCCCGAGGACCGAATTAGGAAACACTGATGTACAGTATGACTACAGTGGGACTGGGGTGTTTGAAAAAAGTTCATAAATCACTGTACAATAAGATTAATAATATGGGCTGTGGGCCATTATGGTAAATGGTATTGTTACCAGTTTACTGTACAATAATCCTAATGGGGGGTCTTTACAGGAAACAGCAATGCATTTAAGAAATCACTGTACAATTAGGCTAATCATTGGGGCTGGGCTTAGGGTCTTCATGGGAAACAGCAGTAAAGTTAACAGTTTACTGTAAGATAATAGCATTAAACAGTTACAGGAGTACACTGAATATACAGAAGCATCTGGCATCGGGGGTGGTCCCTCCACCATATGTTACCGGTGGATTTGTCAAGCAATTGCCCATGTCACAACCGCCCCTGGCAAACACAAACCCGTTTACATCAAAATGTTTAGGTTACCTGCCAATAAAGCTGACCGCCCACCCCCAACACTGTATAATCGGTCATACAGATGCTTAGAGGCCAGGTCTTATTGATTCACGCTTATAAGTGAACTCTGCTCTGGATTCTCCTGACCATAGAATTTAAAATGTTTTATTGTGTTACAATACCAAAGACCTGCCATGCTTCTACGCAGCCCTTCCTGGGAAGATCTGCAGCCTGGCCGGCCATCGATTTTCGGGGCATTGTGAGAGGCACCAACAGCGGAGGAGAAACAGTCAGCGGCGCTCCCGGGAATGTTTACTCAGCCAAATCAAAACAGAGACGAGAGACGAGAGAAGCCAACAGGAATAATGGGAAGAGGCGGAACACGAGTGCTACTCCTCTGCCGCGGCATTAAAAACAACGGCAAGGAGCGTGTACTTTGTTATCGATTTTCAGCGTTTCAAAGCGAGCGGGCGACTGGCAGCAGGAGCTGTAAAACTCCGCCTGGCTTCTTGATCTACGCTGTGCCCATAAACTTGGCTTTATTAAGAATTCCCGGCTTTGTAAATGGATAAATCGCGTCTCTGTTTGGGGCGGGGGTTCTGCATAGCAACAAAAATAAGGAAATAAAACAAACAACGCTTTCGTCTATTTTTATCGCCTAATGCCTAAATCTGAGACTTGAATGTAAGCGTCGCAGACAGAGACCTGAGAAATTCTTCCCGTACGAATGGTGAAGTGAATCAGTGGAAATGATGAAATTGGATTAACACTTCGGAGAGTTAAATGTGTTTACATTTACCGCTCACATGTGCAGCGGCCAGAGGTGTTGAAACACCAACATACCGGGTTTGCTCAGGAATAAACAGCTTTGCAGGCTCACAGACATGGTTGTCATAACTGATCAATTTATTTATTAAGTTTCTCTACAGCTTGTGGGACGTAAATGATGTCTGTTTCAAAGTGTTGCAAAGTTTACATTTTAATCACAAGATCAGGTTGCCCAAAACTTAGGATGCGGGTAACAGGCCGTGAACACCTTTGTGTTGTTTGGGAGCTGTTCGTATGCTTTCAAACAGGCTTTAAACTTCACAACCGGCCCATCTGTCTATTCCCGACATATTCCATTATTTCAAATTTATTTAACCAACGGCGGTAGGTGCGTTTTTTTAAACATATGGTTATGACACAGTGTTACCGCATGTTCCTAACGATGTGAAGGTGGTGTGACAGGATGCAGGGGGGTGACATTCCAGACAAAAGGTAAATGAAAAGAGAGAAGGGAATCCACATTCGCCTGTGGTACATTGCAGGATTCAAAGTGTGGTGGTGGGAGATGGAAATGTGTAGTGAGAGATCAGACAGTTTGAGGAAGGGGGAAAATGCAAACAGAGATAGAGACTAGGATGGGGGATGGGGGATGGGGGGGGGGGTCCATGAAAATGCCCTGCAGATGATGCATTGGGGCAGGACTTCTCAGCTTCTCAGTAGCTGTTATGTATGTGGTGTCACCAATGGCCCTGGATACATCCCCCAACCAAACACTCATAGTTGAGGTTTTTGCAAGATCTAAACTGACAGGTCAGTATAAGGAATAAGAGTATTAAATAAAATCAAGCACACAAGATCATAATCCATAAGAATGCTTCAGCAGGTGCTGCAAAACTACAAACAAGAGATCTTAAGATACATAAAGGCATTTCCATACACTGGATGAGAAATGAACTGCACCCCCTACTGGATAGGAGGACATGCTGCTTCTTCACAGGCTCACTGGCAGACAATTACCAATGACCCTATAGCCAGAAAAAACATAACATTTAAGCATTCCTCTTGGCATCACCTAGTAATCTGTCTCAGCAAACCTTCCGCGTCGACAGGATCCTTGCTGGACAGAAGACCTTGGAATAATGGGGTCATTTTCTGTGGTGAGCCTCTTTTATTTTCCCATTTAGTATAACGATAGGTCGGCAGGATTCAAAGTAACAATAACATGGGAAAACAAAGTAGCACGGCATCATCTGTGCGCCAGACTGTCACTAATATTGAGGGTCACACCCAATACTGGAGCCAGAAATCATAGCGGGGATTATTATCTGCTGAGCATTGTTTTATCGTACTGTAGACTGTGAATGCTGAATGGATGGACCCAACTTCCATCTCGGTGGGCCCAGGACCACCCACACCTACCCATGCTACTGGGGTGGGTGGTCAGTTCTACCCGTGGTAGAACTTCCCCCTTTCTAGAGTGACATTTAGCATACAGGAAAGAGACAAGTGGAGGACAGCGTTCAGGCAGGACAAGCACTTCTGAGCCATAACCGTGCTCACAGCACGACTTCAGCTCCTCACCTGCTCATATCCGACCAATTCCCCTGATTAAGGGTTTACAAGAGCCCACCAGAAAGCCTCTCTGGTGCTTTATTTACTTACTTATATAAGCCAAGAACAGTAATAAGGGGAATTCACCGTACATTCAACTTCTGTTTACCCTGTCCGGTCATATATCCCACATGTGATGAGTATAACCCCACACACAGTAAACAGAAGGAAGGGTCTAAACGAAACCCATTTTGGACTGCTCCTCTGAACCACCCCATGTCCGCTACTTCTGTGGGTCTGCTGGTGCTTTTCAAAATTGCAGGCTTTTGAAGGCCTTCTTCAGAAATGACCATCATTATACGGTTGGTTCTTGACACAAAGGCCGGCTAATTCTGAGCACAATGTAATCGGTTCTATGCTTTATCTTCCTATTACGAGAGCATTATGAGCCGGGCCCGCCTCGCCAAACAGGCATATGTTTCATGAGAACGAGAAAGAGGATTACCGGCAGCCACAAGCGACACTGCGTCATGGGGAGTGATAACCCGCTCAACGAAGTGCTCAATGCTCTCATGCAAAAAGCAACCTGACTGCCCATCCAACCCTACCTGAAAGAGGTTCAACCAGCCACTGTGATTTTTGATGGGGGCGCAGCAGAGACCATGTGGCATGCAGAGCCAACAGAAATTGCTGAAAGGCTGAGAAGTTGCTGGCCTCACTGGATCCGCACGGCGCCGCTGTCCGTAATATCGAGCCACTGCGATATTGTGTGGCGAGTTCCGGTCCGCGGGGGTTGGGGGCACTCAGGCATGCATAAAACATAAGGGGTCAAATTTAATTGCATCGCAGAGAGGCGATGAGACAAGACTAATTATCTTTATGGCTTGACAGCAATATTTTATTTGACTTTAGCACTGGGCGCTGCTAACTTGGCTGGCGGGCACAAGCAAGGGAGATTTATTCCCACTAGACTTGAGTCAGCTCATATGGCATCTTTGATTCCCCCAACAGCTGAAATGACCGAGGTAATTCACCGTCATGATTTATTCATACTGTTGTCATATTTCAAACACCAAAAAGCCTTGACACTCCTATTTTTCATGCCTTAGTGTAATATCTATTTTTCCATGTGTCGAAGTGTTTTTATTTCCATCGGGACACTTGGCTGGTTTAAGGGTTATCTCTGTGACGGAATTCCGAGGCCAGTCTCTCAGGGAAGGGCTAGTCGGGGGAAAAGAGGTGAATCCCGCTGTAAAATGAAAATAAAATCGAATTAGAAACAACAGAGGGAAGGAGGCAAACACCCGGGGAGTAGGGGGAGGCTGGTGAGCGGTCCAATCGGGTCTCTGGCCTACCACTCTGGCTTTATCAAAGGAGCACTTGAAAGGGTTTCTGAGGTATTAAACAGGTAGGCAGAGTGCAGAGAGAATGGAGGAACAGAGAGAGGGGGAGAGAGATGGGGGGGGGCAGTTCTGCACACTCCACACCGCCTCACCTCACCTTGCCCCCCCCCTCCCTCCCTCAGCCCAGCAAGCCCCCGGGGTGGTCCCTCAGGGCCCAAGCCTACTTCAAGGGCTTGGGCTGGGAGGACGGCAAACGGGCCAGCATCATCCATGTGCAAAAGTCGAGTGTTTTACTAGCAGACCAAAGTAAAGGTATAGGCTAAAATTGACCACGCACCACTCCCCCCCCACCCCCACCCCCCCATGTTAGAGAGTGCAGTAAATAACATTGCCTCAGCTACAGTGTCCTACCCTATCTCTCAAACAACCCCAAGATGTCCCTACAGAAAGATGATGAAGAAATTTAAAGTTTTAATCTAACCTGGGTTACCTATGTCTTCAACTTAGGGGGCGGATGAAGCCCCCTTCCACATATAAGGGTACGTTTTGAACTATAACAATATAATGTATTGCCTAGTTACTATGCTCTGTAATAGTAAAATCCATTCATCTATTTTACTTATGCTTTCAAATGACATGTGGCTCAGTGGGTTAAGCCTCTGTGCTTGTGATGGGAAGGTTGCTGGTTTGAGCCTGGCTTCAGCAGGATAGTCACCTGTCTGTGGGCTCTTGAGAAGTGCCCTTGACCTCCAGCTCCATGGGTGCTGCTGTTGCATATGTCTGTAGACAGCATGATGGGGCAGGTGAGAATTTCCCCACAGGGATCAATACAAGTATTATTATTATCATCTTGGTCAGTGCTATAGAGTGTATTTTGCATTGTATCCCAAGCGACATAGGGCATAAGGCAAAGGAAGACCCTTGACAGGATCCGGGTGCATCAGAGGAAGCACACACTTCTTCAAAAATCCTAGTGATAAGTGAGATCAATTCTTCGTCAATAAAGTGTCAATATAGCCTTTTCGGCCAGAGATCAGAGACCAGTTGCCAGAGGCTGGATTATGAAAATCCACTACAGAATGTCAGACTGCCTACGCGTCTTGTTGGGCGGCTCAGAGGCATAGCCTGTTAAAGTACAAATTACCAGGCGTTAAACACTTCCAGCAAGGCGTCCTGGAGTCAGGAGCTGGGCCTGAAGATGACTTCTCCTGCTGTTTGAACTGCACTGGAGAGAAAAGATAAGGGGAAGTGTGTAGGCTACCACACAAGTTCTGTGTTGCTCTGTCGCCCGGGAGAGAAGTGTCTACTTTAATAAGTAAATAATGTGCTGTATTGTAAGCTACAGCATGCTCACCCATTCATCTGTACTTTTCTCCCTGTGATACTTTCCTACATTAACTATACATCAAGAAAACAGTTGGAGTTTTAAACTCCTTCTTTCTCTGAAGCATCGTCTGTCTGCGATTCAAGCTCGATCCACACACACTCTTTTGAAAAAGTTTCTTCGGAGCCGGGCAGCCGAACCGCAGGCATCTCCAAAAACTTTTTCCACAGCTACGCGGTGAAGCGAATGCGGATTTAGCCCTTTCCCGTACCCTCTAGGAAATTTTAATGGAGAAAATCCTGTTTCAATTTTATAAATCCTACAGGGTCTTCAGACTTTTTTTTTTCTCCTTCAAACAAGCCTTTCATTGCGGGCCGGTCCCGGTCTGGGTGCTGCTCAAAGATGGAGTAAAAAAACAGAGTATTGTGTTGGGACACAGGCGTGCTGAATAATGGATCTACGTCTTCCTCCATCTTCACCATCCCTGGGAAAAGCTTGTATTTATTCTCAGGTTTGTCGTATTAAACAAAAGTCCAGACGAAACAGAAAAAAAACAGATGCACGCCCACACCTCGTTTGTTTGTTATAAACACAGTTTAAAAGATGGTAATAAAACAAAAGTTTCTCCTCCAGTCTTTACAGACATTTTCCTGCACATCCCTCTGTCGTGACACAATCATTACAAATCGATTGCAAAATAGCTAACAATCATGATTAAATCATTAAACTCTTGTCTACGCTTCAAAGAATGGGGAGAAAATTAACTTCCCACCAACCTCATTTTTTTCCCCCCCGAACATGAAATAATGATTTTCTGCCAGTCTAATTACAAAGCCAACATCTGATCAAGCCGGCATCCAGAGGGGATTATCACATGCGCAAGTATTAGACCTCATTACCAGCTTGAGTGCAAAATTATTACATCTTGTAATTGGATGGTGAGATTTATATACAGATCGGGCCGGTTTCTCTAAGATTGTAATTACAAGCTTCGTTGGGTAGCCACTTATCACTCAGTGCAGGCGAGATGGGTATAAGCAACTGAAAGAGCATTTCATTAACCTCTAACCCTTTCGGGGGAAAACCACTGTAACTTCCATGTCTGCATTAGGGAAAACAGCTAAATTCACAGATGAAACAATTTACTACTCCTCAGTAAATAAGGCTTTATTTTGTTTAACCCCCAATGAACTATTTGGGCAAATTTGTACAAATAAACCATTCATTTTATTGTTGACTAGGATCCATTTTCTAATTATCAGGAGTAAGTGTTTGGAATAAGCACTCATCTGCTTAGTTGTGGATTGCAGGGGAAACAGCGCTCTGTAGCCCAGCCAGAGCTGCATTTCTGCACAAAGGGAAAATGCACCAAAAAAATGAATGCGCGGCTCATCTGTTACCCCCCCGAGCGGGCTCTGGAGAAGGAAAAAAAAACGCAGCAGAAATTATACTTTTAAAGGGTTTTTTAGCTCAATAAATTATTAACTGAGCTTTTGGAATTAATGTGCGGACGCAACTTAAACGACCTGATTCTGTGACACAAATCTGCCAGCTGTGATTAGAGAGGGCAGCAGCCATCGGACTCTTATTCACTGCTGCAGCTCTGAAGCAACTCGTCACGTCAGAGACTTTTTTAAAAAACAGTAATCAATCAGCTAAAGGATCATCATGGCTGTGCCACAACCCAAGTCAGAATAAAATCACTATATATACACTCAGTGGCCACATTATTAGGTATTTCTATATTGCACCAGGTTTCTGCTCATCTATTTCAAGGGCTGACAAGTTGTGCATTCATAGATGTCGTTCTTCTCACCCCCGTTGTACTGAGCTGTTATTTTTGCACTTGCCTGTTAGCATATTTTTTAATGAATCTCATCTGACCCCTCTTATTAACAAGTTGTTTCTGACACAACAACTCTATGACTATGTTTTTTGCTGCTTGCAATCAACCCACATTTAAAATCACTTAGCTGAACCTCCTGACCCTGTATGTGGGCTGTATGTCCTCATTTTCAGCTGCATGACTTACTGTGTGGAGGAGCAGGCTGCTTGTGCTAATTAGTAGGTATACTTAATAAAGTGGACATTGAGTGTATATAGAGAGTCACGGCAGGGGCAGTTATAGGAATTTACCCATAGGGAGGCTCCACCCTCATTAGGGTTGCTACTGCGATTATGAATAAATACATGATGCCACCACAACACGATGTCAACCATGACCAAATTTGCCAAGGTGAGTACAGAACGTATATGAAAATATGGGACATGAAATTAATTATGAAAAATAATTTAGCTTGGGCAGAGACAAAAAATTGTGGCAGAACCCCCTTCTGCATAAGGTCTTGAATCACCAAAGCCTCAAGGCATGCCAAACCCTGTCACCATCACTACTATCACTAACCCTAACAGCAGCCCTAACCTTAGTTCTAACCTTTAAGCCAAACCTAAAACTAACCCTCTAACCCTAACCTTAAATCTTGCTCTAAGCTTAAAAGCGACGCTAATCCTAACCCTAACTCTAACCCTAAGGGTTGCTACCACTGTTCGAGCTAAGCTTGGGGTTGGCTTAAGGCAAGGCTATTCAAATCAAGGTCCTTGAGGGCCAGGCCTTGCTGATTTTCTAGCCTTCCATTTCCTGTGAGCCAGGTGTGAAGCCTCTGTGGCCAATCAGAAAGTATTACTATTAAACTAACTACCTGACAGAACTGAACACAAGGCCCGGATTCGGAATCAAGGGCCAGATGTGATAAGCCCTAGTTTAAGGATTAGGGATAAGGTTAGAATTAGGTTAGCACCTCAAAAGAAAAATGAGGTTTTTACACTTGATATTTCTAGTGGCGGACAGTAGAACAGTATGAAAAAATTTAAACCACTCAAGCCTAGTGTAGGGGAGGCTAGAGAGAAACGCTGGGGGTGTGAGAGGTGTATGGATTAAATGGGGGAGAGGAGGTGATGGACCCATCCAGGGAATACATTGTTGTTCTGACAACATCTAGCAGTACCCATATTTCTAATGCTAAAAGCAACCCCAGCAGTCCACAGAACTATGAGGCACCACCCCTCCCACAAAAAAAAATGCCAAGCTGTGGGGAGGTGGGACTATATACGGCCTAGAATCGCCGATTGGTCACCTCATCAGCAGACATACCCTCATCTACATGTATGGGAAAAATATTTAGACACAGGAATAGGCTGATGAGGAACAGGATGCTCATTTCATGCAGTCCACTCACATTTCACTCCCATTTACTGCAGCTTAGTGCAGCAACCCCACATATAAGGCCTTGTCACAGATGCCAAACCGCCCTGGATTTATCAACAAAAAAACCTTAATTTCGACTGCGTCAGAGTCGCCTGACGATCAATATCGCCTTACGTCCTGAGACAAGGAGTTAACTTGTTCAATTATGCCACAGACAGCTCTGTTCCTTTGTAACAAGTAATCTGGGTAGTGAAATCGATACTGACAGGGTAGCTGCTTGCTGGCTAATTTTGTATTACATCCAGCCAATGGCAGAGCCTGCAGTAATAGACCTGCAGCTCCACTTCATTATGGAAGGGACTGTGGGTGTGGGGTAGGAATCAATAGCCGCATCACCGAAGGCTGGGTGGTGAGTCAGTGTTTGCTCAGAATTTGTGTTGTTGTGGTGCTGGGGGCTTTCCGGACATATCCATACAAAGACAGATACTCCCTGGCCCCACACCCTATGATTAAATCACTTATTGACTTTTTAAAACAACTTTTGCTTTTCTTAAATAATTGGTTCCAGAACTTTTGGTTTGTCATCAGTTTTCTGGGTTTCTGTTGGGCTGGAGTTAAGAATGATCATTTGCATTTAAATGCGAGTCGAGAGGATGTCCCCTGTAAGACAGAAATCCAAAATTGTGTTCAAGTGTGTGTCCCTGCATTGCTCTTGGATAACTCATTAAATACTCAGGTAAAGGAAATCTTGTAGGAGATTAAAAAAAAAAAAAGCCCAGTTGTACCGTGCTGGGAGGGGGAGGATGGGTGGGTGGTGGTGTTAGGATGATTCCAAGAGCCCAGGAGTAGCAGAGGCCCTAAACATTTGTAACATAATTCGACTGGTCTGGGTTGGGGGCCCAGTATGATGTGGTTTCATTGAGTCAAAAATCTTTAGCAGCACCCCTAGTAAAGCTATCTGAAGGGTGGCACATCAGTACCGCTGCAACCTCACCCATCCAGGGTAGAAGGTTTGAATCCCACCCCTACTGACAGTTTGTGAAGTCTGTGTGCTCTCTCTGTACTGAGTCAGCTTTCTTTAGGTTCTCTAAAGTAATGATCTTCTGATAGGACTTTAGGTAAGGAGCATTCCTAATGGACAATGACTGGCATCTATAGGAGGCCTGTGAGGGACTGGCAGGCAGTCCAAAGTGTACCCTGGGCTTCCAAAGACCCAGGATCACTGTGACGCTGGACTCGATAAACAGCTATGGGGGAAGGACAGATGATTGATTCTCCTTTCCACAAATCCTTTGTGAAACAGCCTGTAATTTTTCTGTCTTGCACATCTCTTTGCACTTGCACTACCACTTTTACCACTTACATTTATGGCATTTAGCTGACACTCTTATCCAGAGTGACTTACAGTATATTACAGGGATTACAATCTCCCTGGAGCAACTTGGGGTTAATTTGAACCCCCATCCCCCATCATCCCCCATTCTACCATTGGCAAATACTGTGATTAGTATTCTTAGCATTAGGTGATTAGTATTCTTTCATCAGTACTATTATCCTTAGGTATTGCTAGTGTTATTAGTGTTAGTATTCTTTATCCTTCTTATAATAATTCTATTGCATAGTGGTCTATTATATGTATAAGCTATTGAATGCCTACATTTCCGTTGGAATCAATAAATTACCATCAATCTATCCATCCATCCATCCATCCATCTATCCCTCCATCCATGCATCCATCTATTTATATACAGTAGGGGAAATAAGTACTGAACGTGTCAACAGTTCTTTTTTTTTTTTGGTAAATATATTTCCAGTGAAGCTATTCACATGAAATTTTCACCAGACAAGACATCCACAAATATAAAGAATTCCGAACATTAAAGTCCTGAAACAAAGTTACGTGTCACAGGGAAAAAGTATTGAAGACACTAACTGAAATTTAATACTTAGTGGAGAAGCCTTTTTATTTGCGATGACAGCTCCGAGACGCTCCCTGTATGAAGAGACTAATCGCAAGTAGTGCTCAGGTGTGGTTTTGACCCATCCGTCTAAACAGATTGTCTCTAAATCTTGGAGATTCTGGGGAGCCCTATTTTGAGCCCTGATCTTTAGTTCTTTCACAAATTTTCAATTGGATTTAAGTCATGTGACTGACTGAGCCATTCTACAATTAGATTTTCCATCTCTGAAACCAACTAAAAGTTTCCCTAGCTGTACGTTTTGGATCGTTGTCCTGCAGGAAGGTCCACCCACGTCTTACCCTCATAAACCTGGTGGATGGCAGCAGATTCATTTCAAGAATCTCTCAGTACATGGCCCCATTCGTCCTTCCTTCAGTCATATGAAGTCTGCCAGAACCACGGGATGAGAAGCAGCCCCACACCGTGATGCTTCCACCTCCAAACTTCACTGTTAGTATGGTGCTTTCCGGTGATGTACAGTATTCCAAACAGCAGAAAGTTCCAGTATTTCATAGGTTTGTCCCAGTGTTGTGTCTTGCTGGGTGAGCGTGCACAGAGGCCATGCCAGTGGAGTGAACTGACTGTTGTTTTCTCTGTAACGATTGTGCCTGCTGCCTCCAAGTGTTTCTGGAGCTCTCTCTTAGTGGTCCTTGGCATTTAGGCTACTCTTCTGCCTTTCCTTCTGACTCCCTGGTCAGAAATCTTGCGAGGAGCTCCTGTGTGTGGCCCGTTCATGGTGGGGTGATGTTCCTTTCACTTGTGGATAATGGCTCCGTTGGTGCTTACTGGAAGATTATGTCTGTAACCAGTTGCTTTGGTATGTTTTGCAACAATCAGGTTGCGAAGGTCTTGAGAGGGCTCTTTGCTTTTTGTGTGACACCTTGGTAACAAAAGACCTTTTTATAGCCCATCAATATGTAGTTCCCCAGCTGAGGTTAATTTTACAGACAGAAGGTAGAAGTACTTTCTAACTACTTGTGGATTTCAGCTGGCTCCTTGCCTTTCCTTGCATGTCTGCATTTTCTTAGTGAGTTCAGTACTTTTTCTTTGTGTCATTCCACTTTTATTACATATAACTCTATTTATGGACTTTAATGTTGTGAATTCTTTATATTTGTGGATTACTTGAACTAATAGCAATGCCTACAAAAAATTTCATGTGAATAGCACTCAATACTTATTTCCTCCACCGTATACACACACACACACATATTAGTAATTATATAGCACTCTCCATTCATTTCTATGGGGAAAACTGTAATCCCAACATGAAAACCTTAACCCCTACCCAGCCCTAACCTTAACCATAAGTAACCAAACAAAGTACAAGACTTTTGGCATTTTTAGTTTTTCTGATTGCATTTACAGATCTCCAGTGTCAATATAAAAGGTTTTTATCGCATTGTGGGGGACATTTGGCCCCCACAATGAAATATAAACAAAACCCGCGCGCACACACACACACGCACACATAGTATTAGATTGGGATTAACAAACTAAAGCAGGACTATTTAGCTGTCCCTTTTACAGGAGGAAAAACAGACAAGATTTAAACAAATAATAGCAAATGAATGTATAAGCTGAGCCCCGATGATTACTGTGGACTCATCACACCAGCAGTTCATGCAAAAGTAAACAAACTAAATTCTCATTAAGGCTTATGTCATTTTTTTCCATGGCTTCCATTAGAATAATGCAGCCTTATTGCGCTCGTTAATAATAGTGACAATTTACATGTAGCGAATGGTGACAGCAATAACGTTTAGTTAGTACAGCACCAAGAGGACGGGCAATTCAAGAGGACCAAATCAGGCTTAACCCGAAGACCCGAGAACTTGGGTTTGTGAGATTCACCGCCGCATTGGGTCAGAATTCCCATTCTGTACACTGGAGACGCATCACACATCACGCGGCTCACGTGAGTTCTCCTGATGCAATCACCAGATGTAAAGACCACCGGACCTCCTAGTCAAAACTAGTTCCTTGAGCATGTGGGATGAGTGGAATGCCTGTATGTCCAGTGAGAGCTTCACCTGTCCGTCTCTGAATCCATTCCAATCCAATCCGTTACACCTCAGCCACAGGTAGATCAGTGGAGGTGGGATAATGCGATAAATAAGACACCATATTAGCACAGAAATCCAGCCCCAATCTCCCTCCGCCCTCCAAGCCCAGTCTCTACAATGGAAAAAGAATAGGTGTTTTGGTCATATGGCCGACTCGTGCACATGGTATTAAATTTGTGAGCATGTTGCCAAGTAAAACTACTTCATTATGGGAGGCTTACACTGACCATTAATTTTGTGGTGCCGCTGGATCCCACTAGCAGTGGATTTATTCAGGCCTGGAGTTATCCATTTCATTAGTTGTTTGATGGGTTTACTCTCTCAATGGCCTCTTTAAGGCTAATGAATGCCCCCACTCACATAGACATACAGTATACAGAAATAGGCTCAGACAAACACCACACTGGTATCAACACCACCAAGTACAGTGGCAGTAGATGGTGCCCTGTGTTTGAACCTGAAGCCTTCTTTGCCCTGGTCACTCTTTTCAGGCCTGGTCAGGAGAAGCTACATAATTCCACAGGATCGCCTGCAGCCCAGTCGGGTCCCCTTGGTAAATGTAGTACTGAGCCCCCTGCTGTGATAGGCCCTGTGGTGGACCCCTCCCGACACACCTCCAACCTGCTACTGATTTATGTTACTACATAGGTCTTGCTCTTAAAATCTCATAAGTTGGATACATCAAAATCACTGAAAACAAAAGGGCCATTTAACAATAAACCACATCCCCTGGCTGATCTGGCAGTAAAAGGGTTTTCTTAAGGTGTAAATCTTTCCCTGTGTAATAGGTGAAACATAGCATGCAACATGAGCAGTACGTCTGAATCCTCAGCATGGGTGAGATGGTAGGTGAACAGTACCCAGATGACGTACTATATCCCGCAAAATTGCAAAATTTGCAACCAAGGGGCGCTACGCTATCCCACAAGGCCACTGGAGCTACAACCAGTCATTGTCATTGTCCAAACAAATAGGCTGTAGAGTGTGGAAGCCAGCAGAGCACAGACTGAAGAAGTACCCTGCAGATATTGGCAGCTCAAAATGAATTTTGACTAGCCCAAATAAAAAAGACCATTAAACTTGTATGTGTATACTTAAAAGTGAAATGGAAACAACTCCTTATCCTTTCACATGCAGTAAGCCAGTCCCTACATATGACAGAGGCAACTTCAACTGGGCACCAACAGCGAACTTGGGACACAGCAGTCTGTCAGCATCACAGACATCAAGAGAGGGAAGCAGAGAGACACAGCTCCTTAGATAGTCCCTGCAGCCACACATTCAGGGGTAAAATTAGCCAATAAACAATTTGCCCTTAAACAAATTCAATTAATGTGCGATCAAACCAGATTAGTTGTAATAACTACAACAGGCACAGCACTGTAACATTAACATTACAGCACAGAGCAATGTAATTGCTTAACGTAACCATTACATTACGAAAATAATATGACAATAAACAATATATCATAAGAAATGATGGATAATAAGCATAAGATTTATTTATTTGGACTTTTTGAATACACCAAAATATTTTGTACACACATTTTCCTCCACAATTTTTGTACCCAGCCAGAAATAAAGAAATTGAACCTCTAGACTCTTAGTCTTTCTCTTGCTTTAGTGTTACCCGCCACGTTTGAATAACCCGACAATTAATAATATCCTCATAAATAAAAGCTCACAGCCATTTTGCTTTCACTGTATATGGGTACCATCCAATAATGTCCATTTTCTCTTTATCTCGATTGCTTTTAATTTGCATTTATCGTAAGTCTTTCTGATGCAAATCCGTACTCGCTCCGTACTTGCTCTATTACCATAACTGACAATGCACCAAGATGGCGGGGCAAACCTCTCCTACAAACAAGGCTTTAAGCATGCACTTCCATGCAGACAAGCTATCATTACGGGGCTGCCGGCTCTCACGCACCTCGTCTGACACTGACGCTTTCAGGCTCTCAGGCTCATGCGAGTAATCTTATGGCAAATCCAAATTACACCTTTGCACTTAAAATTAGCTACATAAAAAGCGTTGGGGTCGTTTGCGAACCTTACAGACTATTTACAAGCTAATAAAACTGTTACATACATGTACACGTGTGTGCAGACTCACGGCAGGCTACTGGCCAAAGTTGGCAGCCCTGTCATCCCCAAGAGTCTTTCCTCCAAACAGCAAGAGAAAGAAAGAATAGCTCTTTCTGAAGAGCTCAGTGAATTCAAGCTTGGTGCTGTCAGAGGCTGCCGCCGCCGCAGCTAGGCTTTCTTTTTAGCAAGATATTTCACAGTCAACTGTATGTGGTATTATTGCAAAGTGGGAGTGATTAGGAGTGTGAGTGTGCTGAGTGTGCTGAGTGTGCGGAGTGTGCTGAGACACACAGTGTGTGAAAGTCACCAAAGCTCTGCTGGCGCTGGGAGTCCCATGGAATGGGCTTCCACGGCCAAGCAGATGCATGCAAGCCTCCCGTCAGTAAGCGCAGTGCCGTGCATTAGATAGAGTGATGTAACGCACCCTCCCATCACTAAGCGCAGTACCGTGCATTAGATAGAGTGGTGTAACGCACCCTCCCATCACT
>JAODKN010000008.1:10982167-11011201 GCA_026774425.1 Petrocephalus zakoni | reverse complement strand
CCCCCCCCCCCCCCCCCCCCCCCCCCCCCCCCCCCCCCCCCCCCCCCCGCCCCCCCCCCCCCCCCCCCCCCCCCGGGGGGGCGCGGTTGACACAGCTGCGCTCATATCTGGATGGGCCTGCCCCTGTTTGGTGCCGACCGCCCTTGCGCGGATGAAGGCGGGCTTTCAAGGTCCTTCAAATTGATTCTCATGAGGGGGACAAAAAAATGTCCCCTTCCTCGATCGAGTGACATAATTTATGACGTTAAAAAGCTTGGAAACAGGAAAAGGTTGCTGTAGGAATAGCATTAAAGGGCGCGGCGTAGCACGCATGCCGCTGTTAAACAAAGTGCCAATCAATAGCTCTTTTATTAGCCGCAATCAATGCACGCTTGGCGGAGCGGGCCAATTAACGGTATCGACCGGCCAGGCGGGGGCTGGAAGCATTCATTCTGCAAGTTTTATTTTTTTTCCCCCTCTTCCTCCGGGTGAGAGGCTGTCCCGGCCACTTCTTTATCTCCGGATTCCCACAAAGGGGTTTCACGCTGGACGACAGCCTGACACACAGCAGAGTTTCCCCAGCCTTCTGGCAGGAAGAGCTTACCGGGAAGCACTCGGCAAGCCCCCCCCCCCCCCACCCCACCAGCGCCTCTCCGGCACAGGCCTGGGCTGGACGCTCGGCTTCTGAATTTTATTTTTCAGAGGAAAGATTGTTGATGTTAATAACTGCTGACATCACACACCCATTTCCAGTTTCCAAGAGCCTAACTTTCACTATTTTCTCAGCAGGCTGGCTTTGGAAAATTACATAATCCTATGAAGTAAGATGAGAAACATCATACTGTAGAGCTGAGAGTATCTATGGTATGAAATATTTTATGTTCATAAGAGTCATAATTACATTTTCATGTTGTTTTTTGTCATTTTCAGGTAGGTGCACCGAATACTTGGTACAAATTAGTAACTGCCTGTTCATCTGTTGGTAAGCAGTTATATTGGCATGACAACTACAAAGACTAACATAATAAAACGATGTGTCATTGTTTGTTACGACACAGTACATTAATCTGCATAAATCTGTAAAATCTTTAAGAAAGACCTGTTCTGAAACTGGTGGCAGAAACTGCGATGATTCATGGCTTTGCGTTTTTTGCCACAGTGTTAATTATAAAGCTTCCTCAGTCATGGAAGCTGCAACCTTTGACTGCTAGATAATTAGCATCACAGCAAGCCTCCACGGCTTCCAAATGCAGGGCCCACTGCTGTGGGGAACTTCCACTTAACTGTGTATGTAGGCCACCGTGACTTTCCAGGTGTCATCTTCTCCAGTGGGACATTCAAGCCGACGGGTAAAAACACATCTGTTTTGCGTCAGATTGCGGAGGGGAAGAGCTTATCACATAGGGTTATCGGCTCTCTGATATCTGACCCAGGGTTTAGAACGGACTGTGGTGTCCCGGTGAGGGTTTACAGAGCTGACGCAGAGACGGAGGAAGGGAAAGAGAGATGTGGGATTCCTGGAGGTGACGGCACTCCTTGCAGGGAGATAAGGGGAGAGCGTGGAGCTCCGGAACGCTCTAAAACACATCCTGTTAAACTCAACACAAGTCAACGTTATGGAATAGTGGCACTGCCGTGTGACTCGGGCCCCATTCTGAAGAAAAGCCTATTCCCAAAACTGGAATGTTGACTCTGACACATATGTCCCACTATAAAAACCTGACAGACACACACCAGATGAAAACGCCACTCCTGAGCACTAGCATACCGTAAGCACGTGCAGCGGCTCCGTCTAAAATGCAGGCCTTTCGGATTCACCGTGGAACATGGGACTGACTCAGTTAATAAGAAAAATCGATGCAGCTGATGGAGGAAACAAAGACAAAAAGCTGGCAGAATACATCTTGAAATCTAATCGAGGAGCTGACCCCACAATGGCAACAAGCAGTGGGAGGCGGTAGAAAACGCTCTGAGTGCAACGCAAACATCAGCGAGATTTGTTTACATACCTAACGATACCTAATGCGCACTGGGCATCGAATTGTCTTTTTTCCATCTTCAGCGGGTGAAGGATCTTCAACAGTTCGATTTAAAGGCTTTCAAAGATTTGTCTTGCTTGCTACCAAATGAATAACTTGTTCACTGGCCATGAAAGTTTAACCCGGCCTCCTCATTTAGAGGCATTCTTTGATGAATTAAAGACGATCAGAGTTTATTCTCAGATTTCAGAAGATGGGCTTACCTTTCCGTGGCACTGAAATTTTAATGTGTGGGATCCATTCTATTCTGAAGGGCTTCGCCGAGAGTGTCAGACTACTTACACAGAGCTACTCTGTAATCTGAGATTTGATATGTGGTCCACCAAGAAGGCCCTTTACATGTTTCCAACAGCATCACTGTTTACTTATTTATCTGCTGCCTTCTGGGTTTCTCTGGAATATTGTGAATGAGATGTACGGCATGCTATAGGTGGTAATAATGTGACCACATTTCGTACAGCCTTTGATCAGAAAGTCAGAATTCTCTGGTAGCCCCTCGGACCATAACCCTCACATTGCAGGCGTGCAACTTTCAAAGGTAACTAAGTTTTCCGCATTCCACAGCTTGGAGCTTGAGCACACTGTGCCATTTTATTCCAAAGGCAAGTTGCTGCTATTGTTGAGTGCTGTTGGCTCTACCCACACTCAGCACCCAGGAGTATCACCTCCAGGTGAAGGGGAATCCCTCACAGAGGGGCTAATTGTGCAGGAGGTATTATCCTACTCCAACAGCTCGACTTTCCCCCTCCCTACCGCCTCCTCACTACCACTAGTTTGCATCTCCACTCCCTGCCCAGATTGAGTAGATGCACCCAAAGCCCAGACCGACTCAACACATTGACTCAAGGGCATTGTCAGGCGGAGGTGGAAAGTTCAAGTTCAGAAAGTACAAATCCAGACCAAGATTTTGTTTCAACCAACCAGTTGAATATAAAGAGTTACATTCATAGAGTACTCAACTGGTTGGTTGAAACAATATCTTGGTCTGGATTTGTGCTTTCTAAACCTGAACTTTCCACCTCTATTGCCAGGTTCCTTGTAATAAAGGACCAGAACAACTCAGACGTAACAAGCCCTAAACCCCAGGGTAAGTGCTCAGATTATATGACAATTATACTGTGGCAAAGATCTCCCTACCAGCATACCTCTTTATTTACAATCTCAAGGACTTTAGTAAGAAAGCCACAGTAACTATCCCAGGAAAGCAGTAACGGTCCTAGTCAGAACAATTCAAGGGACTTCAGAGAGCTCTGGAGAAGTTTTCTTGTTTTCCCTGAGAGCAGACGACAGGTCTGCAAACATATCCTTCCTTGCCTCCGAAAAATAAAACATAAAAACTGCAATCCAAAACCAGAAGTCATAGACTAAACCCGTACACCTGTTCGGTGCATAAACGTACACATGTCGCTGTGAGTGCAGGCCCTGGAATAGCTTAAGTAGTGCTCATTTGAAACTCCGCACTTTTCAAACGCCATAAATCTGAATTAGGTGTGAGAGCTTTCACAGCCGGTTGGCTCCTCTCTAGAATCAGCCCCTGGCAGTACACAGAAATAACTCAGAATTAGCAATCATTTACACCGTTAAAAATGCAGGGTGAAGCAAACTGTGCTACAGCAGCTCATCAGGGGTAACCAGATCATTATGTTAAATTACATTGCTTAGAAATAGGTTTTATCCAAAGTGACTTGCACCAATTAGATGTGTGCATGTTTTTTTTATGTACAATTGGACATTTTATTTATTAATTTGTGTGTGTGTGTGTGTGTTTGTTTATGTATTTATTTATGTATGTATTTCATTCAAGTGAGGTGTGTAACTCCAGGGAGAAACAGCAGGACTTCATAGGAGTGTCTGCCAGAGAAAGTCAATGAATCACAGGATAGTCATAACAAAATTAGTCACTTCCGAGCTCCTGTGAGATGTCCAAGGGTGCCGTCCAAATTCAAAGGACAAAATGTTTGTTTGGCCAGAAAACACAAGTGCATCTGCGTTTCCTCTTTCCAGGTTGCTGCGGCATCATGTGCTGGAATTCAACGTCTCAATTAACAAGCATGACCAGACTGATAAGTCGAGCAAAGACGAGAAGGGTCTGCCATCCAGCTCATTGCCCACAGATGTCACTATGTACCACAGTCAAAGACGACTGATAAAATATCACATATTCGCGTGTTTGGAAAAGAGAAATGACTTGTTGATTTAACACAATCCTCTGCTGTTAGATGTCAGGTCTGTATCCTGCAAGTCTGAAATTCCTACTGCCAGAGAGAGGCTGAAACTGATTTTGAAATCCCATGATGTCACTGGCAATGCAAAAATAGTCAAAGGTCATGCTAAAGCAATGTTATGAACTAGTTTACAATAACCAATAACTACAGCAATCAAAGGTATATAATTTCACCTTTTATATGCTTAACGAGACCTTTGATGTTGGCAGCAATACAACATCTGCCTTTAGGTTTAAAAGGTTTGCTTGGGCTATATTAGAGACAGGTTCAGATTCCATAAAAGCAGAAAATAACTTTGGTCAGACCCAGTTGTCGACAGACTATGTGATTTGAATGGAAAATAAAAATTAAGATAAATATCCATGTCAGTATGAAAACCTGACAGACAGCTATTGCATAAAAAACCAACATCTTTCAAATTACACAAAAAAGAAATCTTTTAGGAATGGCTGACATTTAAGTTGAATTTTATTGCCGTGAAATGACATCAGGGCTCTGTTAGGAATTAAAGCGAATGAAAGTTGTCTTTTAGTGTTGGTTGGTGTACTGTAAGTGGTACTAAGTGTAAACACAGGCCACTTCATATGTAACAAATTCACCTCTGTGCCAAAATCCAAAGGAACAGCAACAGGAACGTGTATCATGTGAAACAGCCAATGGCATTTAACTAGGGAGATGAGCAGCCAATCCCTGCCTTCTTTTACTGTCAGCTGATCACTGATCATGCACTTAGTTTAGCCTCAATGTCTGAACACAGTGCCCAAGAATTCTGCGAGGGAGGAACAGCTCTATTGGCCAAAAACAGGCACAGACCAAGTCCCCTGCCTTGGGGTGACAGCAGGGACATGGCACTTTTTATAAAAACCTCCGCCATGAAGCTTTAATGACTGGAACGTGCCAGTTCTGGAGGGTGGGGGGAATCTAGGATGGAGAGACGAACTGGAACACAGGCCGAAAGGCACTGACGATATATTTAGCCTCATCTGGGTTACGTTTGCAAGCGGCCATCCAAAGGCCCAAGTGTGTGTGTAGCAAATAAGGAACAGGGCCCTCCTCAATTTCAACTGTCATCAATATGGATGCTCTGCAAAGGTTTGGCCCCTGTACCGGCCTGTTCCGAATTACCCTTCGCCTGCAGAATTACCTGGAGATGAAAGCAGCCGGATCACTTTTCCAAAACCTGTGGAACAACCGCGGCTAAGCAAAGCTGACAGCCAATTGGTCACTTTAATTCAGCCATTTGAAAACCTTGGGGACAAAATGCAACATGTGCAATAATGAATTCATGTTTTCTTTTCATTTCCCCCCCCCTCACATGTAACACAAGTCTCATTTTAGCTTGGAAACAATTATCCTGTCCTGCGCACCATGATGTTGTACCAAGTACTGAGTGCGTGCAGAACAGATGCTTAAATCTTATATTAGGGCTTATTTGTGTATGTGTTTTTTTTCTCTTTTGTACAGCACGGGAAGAGTCTCTTTTTGAAGTCATATCAGGTGGTAAAGTAAGTCTCACGGTACCAGGTGCACAGGTCTGCCGCTCCCCTGCTGTTGGAGAGTGGGGCATCCTAATCCATATCCCAGTGACGCTCCTCCAACACACGTCAGCTGCTCTGTACGGTACCCCCCCACCAACCCCCCAGCTGCTCACCTGAGTTCGCATTGAAAATAGTTGGGGGAGAGAACGAGAGCCTGCAGTTCGACTGACGCCTGACGCCGCTGCCAACTTAGCGAGGATTATTCTCCTTCCACCGGCTCCGGCCTCCAGGGACTAATCCTCCTGAAACTCCTCGCAAAGCCTCTCAAAACAGTTTATGCAAACAAACATCAAGCAGAGCTATTTGTATTGGCATGGCTTTTCACTTAGCTGCCGTCAACGAGGACCAGATGGCCCACTCCAAACCCGGCGAGGGGAGGGCGCGGGGGCACCGCGGTGCGCGCTGTGGCGGCGATTGCAGGCCCCCCTTTGTTAATTTCATTATGCTCTTGTTTTATGTCAGCTGGGTAGGGAAGTCGAAGGGTGAAAGCCTTGTCCTGCATCTGATTTAGGGCTTCACAACAAATGGGGCGGGGAGGGGGGTTTGAGACAGCCTGTTTTGGGATCGGACCCCCCCCCCCCCTCAACCTTATCAAGGTGCATGGCACCATTGTTTTCCACAAACAGGAATCCCAAAATTTTTCAGGCAGAGATTAGACACTGAATGGCATTTCGAGACCTCGCTAATTACATCTCCGATTGCTGCTGCTCTCGTTGCTTGTGGTTTTGGGGAGGGGGGGGTTGTTTTGACGACGTGAGCCAACACAGCAAGATGTGTGGGGCGTAGAAGACATCAAAATATGTTCGCTGCCATCAGTGTGTGGCACCATCACAGACAAGGAAAGGGCTTTGAATGAAAGTAATGCAAATAGCAATGATGTGGCTGGAACAGACAAAAACGCTTCCACAGATTACAGCTTAGGTGAGCTGGATCCTTCAAAGGTACAGGAGCACTTCCCACCAGAGGAGCCAATCCTGTGACACCCTGGATCATGAAGCCAGGTCTTTACACGTGGGAGCAAGACCTCTCAGGCTACTCCCCTTCCCCTAGAGCCAGTGAAACTGGAGATGATGGTGGAGTTTGCGCTGGGCCCCCTGCCCCCCAGGCCCCCTTATGGGGGTAGGGGGGCTCAGCTTGAAGACGAGGAGAAGCTTGAAGGATAGACAGAAAGAGAGAGAGTGGGGCTGAGGGAGAGGGAGAAGCAGAGAGAGAGAGAGGCCTCTCTGTCACTAGTCATTTTCCAGTGTGGCTGCCAACACGCACTTTCTGTGACAGGCTACAAATCCCTGACACCACCACTGATGATAGCTTTGCAGCAGAGCCTTCCAAGACCTCAGCCCGCACAATGAACTTCTGTGTCCTCCCCAGAGCTCCGCACGAGGGGACAGAACTCCTCACCCTGCTACGTCAGTCAACCACCTCTATATCTGCCAATCAGACACCTTCATTCGAATCAGACACCTTTGTTCGCCAATAAGACACCTTCATTCTAATCATTCTGCTTCATCTGCCAATCAGACACCTTTATTCTAATCATACTCTTCCAGCTGTTTGGCATAACAATACATACTAGATGCAGGCATCCACCAGAACTCCCCTTGACGCAGATACCCACCAAATGGATAATGGCTATCACAGCTTTTGGGCCCCTGTAGTCTGTGTTCACCAGACCGCGGAAGCAGTGACTACTAGACTGGTCAATCACACTAATTTATAGATGTCCAGCAGAACCTCTGCTCTTCATTGTTTTATTGCAGTAATTGTTTGGGTAGTAAATCACTGTGCTTGAGGTGAAGGCACTAATTAAAATGTATTTCCACACCAGGAGTAACTTCCCTCTGTCTATGTCTTTATAATTCACCCATTCAGACATTATAGGCTTGTTTATGTCCGGCCACTTCCAAGTTTACAGTTATTATGGTATGTATTTGGCTGGAGGCTTGAGTGCAGTCACCTCTGATGCTCCCCTGGCCGAACAAAAGAGCTTCCAGCACAAGGACCTTAGCCCCAGGTGTGATGGCCTGGGGGGTGTTGTTGCACTGCAGTCAGATGACCCCGCCCCCCCCCCCTTCCAGGACAGGAAACCAGAGAGGACACGACACTCTGTAAGTGACAGAAGACATAATGTCCACCCCCTCTCATTTAATGCCCCCTCCCCTAAATACCCGTGAGCATTGATATGGCTGAAGGGTTCAGGAGACCGAATGCACCTTCCTCCAGACGCACCCTCTTGGGTCCCCCCGAACTTCATTTCAAAATGAGAGAGATAGAGACACAGTGGCAAGTTCTTCCCCTTCGGATCTTTATTGGAAAGATATATTTAAATTCCGTCAAGGATAACATGGTTACAGCCCAACTCCCCACTTATGCGGGTGGCATACGCTTAACAGCTTCCCGTGTTGTGGTCAATTTATTCACAAGTGCACATAAGTTTGTTTTAGATTTAATTGGGCACCCATATGACTGCATTCATAATAATTCCGGCATTAAGTGAGTTCTCATTAGAATATTTATTACTTTCTTTCAATTTTGGATAATTTAACGTGGTTGTGAGGCCTTCAGCACTCACACATCTCCCAGATTGAAACCTTTGTAATAAGAGTGGATCACACGTACTGTAGATTCACTGGAATATATCAATCCACATTAATGAGATTGTTCTGCTCTGCACTTCAGCTGTTTCCTCCTCCCTTTCTGTCTGTCATTATTATTATTTCATAAAAGCCCTGATCTATTTTATGAAAAACCAGCAAACCTTTGTGAAATTCATTAAATCAGCATAAAAAATGTATCATATAAGTAAATTGCACTTGCTGCTCCTGTTCACGCGATTGGCCTCAACGCGGAGCAGGGCTCTGTGTTGGTTTAACTTTTCCAGTGGGCAGGCTGACAGCCGAGGTGAGAGTCGCCCGGGCCTGTTCTTACATGTGGATGGCGGAGGACCTCCCTTTTCGGGAACTGGAATCCCACTTAGGAGCACAGGTCCACCCAGAGCCAGTGCATGCCACTTCCTTTAAACAGACTTAAGTTCATGTTTATAGTGTGTCTGGAGCAGAGGTAACAGCAGTAATGGAATCGCGGCTCCTTGTCACCGCTGGCAGAGAAGCGCTCTCTGCACAGGAGTTCATGTTTTTCATGACTGAAGAGATGCTGTTAAGTCAGCAAAGCATCTCGTATGCCGTCGTATTATATATGTTTTATTGCCAATTTACACTATTTGATGTCTTCTGCACCCCACACATCTTGCTGTGTTGAATTCGCCCTTGGCTCACGTCGCCAAAACACCATTTACTGAAATCTATCAAGTTTCGCACTGTCATACTGGCACAACAGCTGAAGCCTTCTGGGAGCTGAACCTTAAACCTACTGCTTTTAATTACCAAATGACACTTGGTCTAGAGTACCACACACCACAAACAAGCAAGTGTGGTGGGCTGTTTTGTTTCGTTTTTTTTTTGTCATAAATGTTTGCTGTTTTCCAGACGATGACGGGCAGGACGGTGCAGAAGTGAGGCTGGATGTGGTGGGAGCGCGTCACCATTCAGGGACTTCACAGGAGCGGGTCAGCCGGATGTGTCATTACGATTAATGTTCAAATAGGGGAGCGTCAGATGGGTCCGTGTTGGTACTTTCGGATGAATAATGCATGTGCCTGTCCAGGGGACAGCTGCGTCCGCATGCATACACCAGTGGAAAATAAATAAATAAACACACACATACACACACACACAAATATATGTGTGCATATATATATATATATATATATATATATACACATACACACACACACACACACACACACATATCTCAAACTAATACTACGGTAATGTTTATGCCCATTTGTTTACAAAATTTTACTTTTGCTGCCAGTGAACGACTCTCCCCCCAAAGAATGAGTAATGACATATCACTAAAATTAGGGAATCTTCGAATGGGCCAGATAAAACACTGTAGATTGAGAAGTGGGGATATTCGCGCATAGGCGATAAATAAAACTAAAAGCACACTGCGGTGGTTTATTTCTAAACATGTGTACATAATCCCAAGTGGAACAGGAGCATAGTTTATGATACCTGTCTCCGGTATTATATGCTTTTAATCCATTTATGTGTAACTAAACAGACGTCGTGGTAGTTTTAGGTGCACATTAGTTTAAATGTGTGCGGGGGACTCCAGAAAATAAAATACATTCGGTACAAATCTTCACATTAGTCTGTCACAGTTATTCAAAGGCGGCTACTCAAAGGCATTTGTATATTTACATTCATTTTGTTTAGAAATGCTTAGTTAGAAGTCGCATATAAAAATAATAATAATAATAATTAATCCCTTTGCTCGTTTTTTGTCGTCTGCTACAAGAAACGTCCAAATCCGGATATTGACTTAAATTACACTGGAGAAAAAAAACAGAACATGTATTGGGAAATGTTTTCTGGTATATTTCTAAGTAACAGTTTTTAAAAGCATGTATCCTCTGAATTCGTATTTGGTTCAAATGTGTACCCCATACTAGTGCGGTTTATTCTGCCGTTAATTAATACAGAACCAATTAACTTGACTTACACTCACGCTGCGTCACTATATGAGAACTAACAGCTCTGTTAAAAACGTTGCCATTAAAAACGTCGCCAGCCGCAATTTGTTGTGCTGAATTTAAAGTTATAGTTTAAGAAATTTCCGAGAAGACGCGAGGGTTTAAATAACCACCTGACAGGGGGAAAATATTCTTTATTCGGAGGATACAAGTAGTAAGTAACATCTCTGTCGTAAATAAGTGAGCAGTATAAAAATAATATATCCTGGGAGCCTTTGCATTGTTTAATTTTGTCCAGTATTAGCAGATCGCATAGTGACGATGAAATGAAAAAGAAGATGTGCATATAATATTTATATATATATTCCAGGCCAGTTTCATGGCCAACTTATTGAATTACACGTCAGATTATGCCTACTTTTAAATTTGGTACTCGGGTAAAACAGACTATAGTCGATATCTCACAAATGACGTTTGGGCTTGCGTCCAGCATTCTTGGCAGCCCCCCTGCCAGCCCAGTCCGAAAGTCCCACCTCAGTCGGGGTCAGCGCTTCCGTGTCGCACCGTGACCGGGAGTGGAAATGCCAACTTCCAAAGGCCAGACGCTTGTCAAGGCGCGGTAAGTTACACGGGGATGCGCGATCGCTGTGGTATAGCCTTTGCCATTAACTTTTAATGAGTAACAAGGCGCTCGCCGTGCGGCTTATCGCTGCCGCCTTCCTGCTCTTATCCGCAGACGGGATCCGCGCCTGTTTCCCGCAGCTCTCTGGCGCCACTCGAAGAGAAAGCCCGCAACTGCAGGCGCGTCCCCCAGGACTCGTCTCGCTTTTCATCAAGGGCGAAGGCAATGAAATATACGCCCCATATTCTCCTTGGTGCTAGCTCGGATTCAGACGGGGAGGGGGCACGCCGCTCCAGAGACGCTGCAGCTGGATAGTGTACCTGTTAAAGGGTAATTCCGGACGACATGACAACCGGTGAATGGTTATTACAACTTATTTTGCATTCTCATAATTGACACATGTTTTTAAACCAACTGGCTAAAGCACTCCACTGGTGTGAGTTGATTAGTCAAGGTCATGAAAACTTATTTTTGTGAAAAAGTACAGGTAGCACATCAGACAAATATAGCCAGTTCACCGTCGAGAAAAATAAAGATGAATCACTAAATGCGCGTCTTCTCTGTCTTTCAAGTGTGCATCAATTTAAAGGATTTCTTAAACTTTTATATTACTGGACATTAACAAAGATATTGCAGCAGTTGTGTTTTCCGCACTAAGAATTTCTCCTTGCAGGCACATTTGCTGTGTAACTCGTTCGTTAAACACGGGCAAAGCCATTTGTTAATTGATGCAATTACACGTTACTTGTAATGGTCAGGTTGGTCTCCAGGCAGACATCAATCAGACTTCTATTGACCTGCCAAACTCCTTTTCAGTCATTCCTGTTGGGACTATTCCTGACTCTAATAGGGAAAAATGGGAACATCATCAGCATTAATTTAGGGCCGGACCTCTGGTCGGGACGGCCGGCATCGGAAAGGCGTTGGGAAAGTGTCAATCTGGGAAAAGCGCCCCGAGGGAGCAGCGCACTGTTTGCTCAACTTATTTTCTGCTTCCCACTGAATGAAAACAAAACTGTACCTTTAAGGTTACTTTGACCTGAGTCAGTTAAAGCACGATCTGGCGTCCCAAAGCGTCTGTCCCTTCTCTGACACACCGCCCCCGCTACTGCACCGTTATTAGTAATTTATTAGTAATTAACAGCTTGACACATGCGCGGATAAAGATATTTTAAAAGCGTACAGATCTGAATCGATGCGTCAGGCAGTCTGTCATTAAAAAAAACTTTACGATTACAATAATAAAAATATAGCGTCGATAGATAACATTTGTTTGATATCCACATCATCATTTAAACAAACGGGCGTATTTGTATGGCGATGCGCTTTCACGGGGAAACTTGCATTGTGTTTACTGAACAGTTTCTAGTAGCCGTCGGTGCATTTTCTTAATTCGCGAATTTCTGCCGGAAAGGAGCGTGTCATATTAAGTTAGCGGGATGCGCACCTTAAGGAAGCGCGATGTTAGATGCGATTGGTAAAGACATTATTCTATCCGTGCCGCCGCGCCGTTCCGGGATTACAGTGACGTCACATTGATACCCTTGCATGGATGAATGCTAAAGAACTATAGAGGCACAAATAATAGCAGGAGCAGAGTCCATATCTTGCAAGTCTTAGGATATCCTTTAAGCCCTCTTCAGTCAAGCCACAATAATATTTTTTTCGTGGCTGGTGCAGTTTCATATTGTTTGCTTATCTTTTTCTTTGGAGGATTATCTGCATACGTGTGTGCATGTGAAAACTATTTGCTGCTTTAAACAGCTTCAAGCCTTCTTCTTAAGTGCAGTCATCTATTATTGACAAAAGGCCGTGCGTGGAAATGTCTGTGAGAATGTGCATTTGAAGTGCATTTGGCAAAAATCGATCAAAGGGAAGATAATTGCTGATGGTAACAAAGGACGCAGCCATGTCTTTCTCGCAGTATGGATATCCATATAATACAACTTCACAGGTAAGGGCTAATATAATATTGTGTTATTGTGTCATTACACCTGAAGCCGCCAGGTATTCGGTCTATTATTGACGATGATTATATTTATATTAGATTAATATTAGATTTTACACAAGTTAATGTTAGAAGTGCATTAAAACACAGGGTATTTAAAAATACTTAATTATCGCTAAGGCATTTATGCTTAAGCAGATATTCCGGTGGTTAAAAAAAAAAACTTGAGAGCGATTTATAAAAGTAAAAATATTTATGCTGCCACCAAGGCAGCAACTAACTTCAAGCACAGCTCGCCATTTAGCCTGTTAGCTGTTGCGCTTATTAACACTGCCTTCGGCGTATTTTAATAAATTTAAACACATTTTGAAATTATGCAGTATTGCCTGTATTGCCTTACAAGTTCGATTTATCGGACCGCCGATCAACACACATCATAGTGGGACTTTACGGGATACATTATTTGAAGAGAACTTTTTTTCAAAGTTTAAACCCTAACTTATGCCAACTCTTTCCGCACATGGCTTCGGCAAAGACAAACGGTTTCTCTCGTTCATTAGCACGTATTGTCGTGAAATAAGATGCATAAGTTCACATCATCCCATTGTTACCCGAGTTATATGACATCTTCCATTTAAGATCTGTAATTTCATGAAAAGCATACAAGATTAAAAAAAGGCCATGTTGTTTTGCATGTAATTATTCCTTAAATCTATAACATGATCTAATATACTGCTCACCTCTGTGGCCTTTCTCTAAAATATTTTAGAGACAGACCATTTATGAAGAGAATATAGCCTACAGCCCACACGACTGACATGTGTATCAAAATTCTCTTTACGCAGTTTTTCGTGTCGGCAAACCCCAGTACGACTTGCTGCGATTCGATTTCCAGGTCGGTCTCTGATGGGTCCGGCGGTTCCCAGACTGCAGCTGCCTTCTGCTGCCCTCCCTACGAGAACCGGCTGCTGGCGAGCACACGGGGCGAGCTGAACGCGGCTCTCGGCATGTACGGCTCGCCGTACGCGGCGGCGGCCGGCCAGAACTACGCCAACTACTTCCCGTACAGCACCGAGCCGTCGGCGCTCTACTCCACGCTGGTAAGGGCGCGCTTACATCCCACTCATCGATCCTTTTCGACGTGCCTATCGATCCGCATTGTCTTAATAATGTTCCTGCCTCTGTCTTCAGCTTTAACTACAGTCACTTGCTGACGCTTAACAAGTACATAGGCGCTTTCAACGCGATGAATAACTAATGGTTTAAATATGATTGTTTGCTCTGAAGTTGGGGAAGATACAATGATTAGAAGGAATGTGCCACTTAATTCCAATGGTATTAATGTAGAGAATGTGGGGCAAAATATGCATAACTGAAGCAGCTGTCGCTGATTCCAACTTAAAATATAATTTAATAAACCGAGCATGTTTAAGTGTAACACTCCCCACCGCGCACTGAGACGTTACTGTAACAGTGCATAAGCTTGTCTGTAATGCTTTTTAAGTTAAACGGTTTAGCGTTTAAAGGGTGACACACAAACCTGCGTCTAGCCTTGAATTGTGACAGCTCTTACGGTTTTAGACTCCACAGTACGACATCAAGGATGGCGCTGGGAATCTGCACTCCACTATCACCCAATCGGCTGCATATTATCCCTACGATCACTCTCTGGGGCAGTACCAGTACGACAGGTACACACCTATCATTCTTATCTTAATTACAACTGCCCTGTTAATGGCAGCACAGTCCAGCTATTAAAATATGCCAGAAAACTAAGGAATGTGTTTTTAAGAAATGAAATAGTTTTACATTATAACATTTCCAAGAATATCAGATTTTGTGGTTATATTGTGACGTATAGGCACAAGATATAATGCATGTAATTCGACCGTTCTGTGACTGATGCTGATGGGTTCCATTTACAATTGTAACGGCAGGTACGGAACCGTAGACTTCAATGGGTCGTCCAGGAGGAAGAATGCCACACGGGAAACCACCAGCACCTTAAAAACTTGGCTGTACGAGCACCGCAAGAACCCGTACCCCACCAAGGGCGAGAAGATCATGCTGGCCATCATCACCAAAATGACCCTCACCCAAGTGTCCACCTGGTTCGCCAACGCCAGGCGGAGGCTGAAGAAGGAGAACAAGATGACATGGTCTCCCAAGAATAAAGCTGGGGAGGACAGGAAGGATGACCTTGAGAAAAGTGAGCAGGAGTGTGTCAGCAAAGGTGAGAATCTCTGCATGTATCAGTCAGGAATAAACAGTGGGATTTTAAGAACATTAGCATATAAAAGGCTATGCCTTCAGAGGAGTAATAATCCAACATGTCATAGTCTTGTGTTTTTAATGTACAGCCACCCAGTCAGTTCTTCCAGTTAAAAAAATCATAACCCATGCAACACACAGGTTCTTTGCACTTCCTGTAGCTTGCCTGGTAGCCACAGGCTACTTCAATATGCCCCCCCCATGCCTTCATCTTGTGACACTAATAGCCAATTAGCCTTTTCCCTCAGTCTTTGCCTTTGTTTATGCCTAGACTCCAAGGTATGTAAGGAAGACAAGGGCCTACGGTTGAGTGACTTGGAAGACATGGATGATGAAGACTGCGACAAGCTGGGTGACGACTGTGAGAAGGGCCCCCGCGAACAGCAGGACCTTACTCCCAGTTTGCCCGGGGAGCCCGCAAAGAGGGACTATGGCAGCGCCCTGACTTTCCCCAGCGGCTTTCACACATTCGGCAGCAATAATAGGGGCACTGCGGCAACAGCGTCCGACTTCCTGGGCCCCTGCGTAGGCAAGGTGCCGGCCGCGGCCCTGCCGCTGTTTCAGGCGGCGGGGAAGTCCCTCATCTGGTCGCCGGCACGGACCGCAAACGCTAGCGTACCACCAGGCTCCTCGCACGACGGCGACCTGATAAGCGGGGCTCTCGGGATGGACTGCCGGCTCCAGGCGAGCCGGCCCTCTGCTTCCAGTGCCGGCCAGAGTGGCGACGCAGCCAGCCGCCGGGATGCCGGGACTCTAGCCCCCGCAGCGAGCTCCTTCCACGAGGGACCGTCCTCCCACAGCAAGAGCTACGGCCACTCCAGCTTCAGCCGGAAGAGCCTGCAGAGCAGCTCCTACCCTCTGCTCCCAGACACATGTCAGTACTTATCAATGGATGGAGCACCAAGAACATCAGCTCGCTAGCCAGCACCCACACCAGGAGCCCCAACCACACGCATCTGCCCTGTCTGTTCACTTTACACTTAAGATGCAAATACTTGCTCCTCTGACACTTTCTCATTGCCGACTCCTGCAACATCCCCCAAACTAATATTTTGGAACTTTTTTGTCTTGGACCCCCTTAATCGGAAAAGATAGGATGTATATTATTGGCAAACACCTATCAACTTTATTCAAGTACTAGATTCTTCCTTAGTAGTACTTTACACAACACTTTAATTTGACTTTGTTAAATCAAATCAGCATTCAAAAATTCCAGTGTATTCTAACTATGGATATCTAAATATATTTGTCTCTGTGTCAAATATGCAGATATAATCAAGTAGATACCTGCACGCTCAGGCAAATCCACACACTGAATTAGCTTTGACTTACTCCTGATTTTAATGCAGTTACTGATTCCTTAACCCATCAAGCAGGCAGAATTATTTAATTAAAATGCATTTTAAATTCAATGTTGACGAAACCTTTCTTTCAGCGCTCGTCAGTATATGAAAACGATTCAAATACATCGCAAACACGTTTGAAGGATTGCTTACACCTTGGAATGAATTAAAAGTTTAAAACTTTATTTACATATATAGACCCACAGCACACCCTAAAATCAAATGACGGATTTAGGTTTTCGAGAAGGTCCATTAAATGCGTTTTTTAAAAAGGGGGTCAAGGTGAATTACGGAAAAACACAATCATGCTCATGAACATCGTGTATTTAATTTAACAGAATAACTAATCTGCTTCCGGCGGCCTGCAGTCTCAAGTTCGCAGTTGCTGCTGAATCTTTATATAAATAATATGTGACTTTTTCCTTTACTATTTTGGCCAACGTGCAGTTGTCAAACGGTGGGACACTAGTACAAATTATGCACTGTGGACCGGCGATTGAGAGGCGATCTTCCAAGCCGTCAGCTGTGAACTCTTGAAACATTTTGAACGCTGTCAGTGTTAGACGTTTCTTGCGACTGTAGACGCAGCCACGACTTTTGCACAACGTTGTTTTTACGGTTATGTGGACTGTGTGAAAGATATATATTTAAAAAAAACGACAGATTTCTGATGTATGCACTTGGCAATCGTAGTTGGGCAGTTTGAACAATTAATTTATTTAATTTATGAACCATTTTGTAATGTGTTTTAAGTTGTAAAGATTTGCATTGTTTCAGAGTTGCGTACATGTGATAAGTGTTATTTGTTTCAATTTGATTGTTAGCTTATATTCCAGGTACTTTTGTTTGTTGTTGCATATGGAATGGTATACTGTACTATATTGCCTGTCAATGTATAAAATAATATCTGTGTTTATTTTGGTTGTGGGAAAACATTTTGGCCATGTCGGAAATATTTTATAACAATGCATTTTACAAGACACAAGCTTCTGGGTCGTGATTTCAGGGTTCACGTCGAATTAAAGGATGTGGAAGATTTCCTTGATCAAAGTTCGTTGTCAGGTGGCTGCCAAACTAGAGCATTGCGGGAAGGTCATAATCCAGTCAGAGGCATGATGCACTTTACATGGCAGGGCGAAAAGGAAACGTCGTCTCTTCATTGTTTATATTTAATTGGAAGTGACATCAAACATTTTGTTACTGTTCGGGCTAACAACGTAGCAAGAATAAGGGATGAATACATCTTTGTGTCTGGAACCGGGGACCCGTTGCAGTAATTTAATAATTGTGGCAACCGAGAGGTCGCTTATAGATCAACCCGATAAGAACAATTCTCATGGTTCTCCAGGCCACCATTCATTTTAACCGTTTTGTAGTTGATCAATCAAATGACCCCTTAAAGTCCGCCAATTTTGTAATATTCATTATGATACTAACAGGCAGGCAAAATATGCTAAATAGCTACGCGAAAAAAGCATTAAAACCCACTGTCACAAAAACGGTTAAGAAAAACTTTACCATTTATTTTAAAGGACCCCGATACTTGCATAGGGGGAGGCTATCTGTTGATTGTTCATGGATTTTGTTTAACATATTTCTTTGATTATCTGTTAACGTGAACAGGTTTTGATACAATTGTGACCAAAAATAGGCATCTTTATTTAGGAATTACATACATTTACAATAAGATTAAAATAATTGCATACGTTTTCCGACGTTGCCACCTGATGTATTAATTTTCAAACTTAAGTCGACTTATTCTGCACATTTTCTTAAATGAAGCACATACATCATTGTAACCGTTATATTGATTTACTTTTATTTATCGACACTGCCGATGCGACAGATCCAATAGCGTGTGACGGCTCCTAATGTTTGTGCAGTGAAGGATTTAGACAAACATGAGGACCCTCTGAAGAAACTTCATTCCTGTGTAATAAAGAGAATCGTGGGGTCCTGCGCGAATGACCCGCGGCTTATACGAGCACAAATTAAACTACGAGAAGATAGACATTATTTCAGGTCGGATTTTTGAGATTAGTGTTTGTAATAAAGAGCATTATGTCTGTTCGAAGGCGTTATCCGCTTGGTAACTTGTGCCACTGGCCTTTTGGGACGCGTAGCAGAGAAATCTGTCGCACCGAAACGCTTCTGACTACACAGGAAAGCAGATGAAATTGCACCGAGGATGCCCGAGCGAATTATATAGGATAACCGTAGCAAATATTTGCAATTTCTATTCCCAAGTTGTTTTCTAAAGTGTAAGAATCTATTTTCTTTTTTTTTCTTTTTCCAATTTTCCTGGTTGTAATAATACCAGGTGACCGCTATAAATAAAGCTTAATGAGTGCTATAAATAAGTGACGCAATAAAACATTGTTCTGCAATATACAAATAGATAACTTTGCAGGCCTGCAAATTGAAAAAAATATCACTGCATAGTTTCATTGCAAAATCCCCTTTTAACACCTTTTAAATAGTAAGTTTTGGATATCTGGCTTGCCCTTACAAAGCTACCCACAGTTAAAACCTGGAGATAATCAAGTATAGAACCCGCAGAAATAATGAGCAGATGTAATACTTATTGTCCTGGACACACATTGTTTTTCTGTTGTGCATCGCTTACTGTGTGTGTGACCAGAGTGTATGTGTGTATGGTCTGGGGGGGGCTTTATGCCTCATTTTTGGGCAAGAAATATTGCTTTCTATCTTCCCAAGTGAAAGCAACATTGGGGGGAGTTGAGCTGGTTTTTTTTTTTTTTATGTGGGGGTCAGTTCACCGTGATTCAAGATTATCCAGCCAGACCGGCATTGTTCCACAATCTGCCATGTCGGTGAGATCTGTATCGCAAATCGCCCTAAATATAATCTTCTGGAATCATATTCTGAATACTGTTTTGATTAAAACTTGAAGACGGACACAACGGTCAATGACATGGAAAAGAATTTCAGGCCACAGCATTAGTACGTAATGAAAACGGGTCGCCATGGCTTGCAAATCCACTGCACAGGATTGGCGTTGCCAGTGGTGTTGACTGATGTTACTAACATCCCTGGACATTTGTAATTAAGCAGTTACAGTCACCTCTTTTACGTGGATGCATATGGCACGAGTTAAATATGAAAGAGCCAAGACATCATTTACAACTGTTGAGTTACAGCAAGTCTCCGTGTTCAGTATGTTTAATTTTGGTTACTGAAATTGTGCCTTGTGGTCAGGAACCAGCCTGCCGCCCAAGCCCTACTCACGAACATGAAGACGTTTGGAGGTATATTAAATATTTAGATGGAGGTTAATTAAAGCTGGAGCAGCAAGGAGAAGCAGCCAAACATTATTGAAGGTAATGATGCATACAGAATGGGATTACCACGGTAACACGATACCTGAGGGGACAGCAAGCAGCGGACAGCAGTGCCGGCGATCCTCTGCACTCGTCTCAAGCCCGTCTGTTTAACGGCCGATAGACAGTATGAACTCCGAAACCTCCTGTGCCAGTTCTGACTGCCACAGAAGCACGCGGCTGTGCTGAGATTGCCCCCCCACCCCCAAGGAGAAAATGACAACAGCCTGTTTACCTGCAGCTTGTGTGGATACACTAATGTGCATTATAATTGTTATTCTCAGATTATAGATATCTGTTTGTGGCTGTGTCCTGCCCTCAGCGGTGTAGAACGTACTGATGTTCGACATATTTCATGCCTAGAGAGAACATATTGTTTAATTAAACTCAGAGTCTGACACTTGAAATGTGGAGAGTACAAAACTTTTAAACTCAGAAATATATTTTTGTCACAGCCAATCACATACATACAAAATCAGTATCATTATAATTTCTAATCCCTTCTCGCATTTTTAATAATTATTTGGAATGGAGACAATTGGGTATTTAATCCAAAACACTCTGTTGAAAATGCTTCCATCAAAAACATTAAGAAAAATAAAATTACAGATGTACAGTGAGTAAGCAAATCAGGAAGAGGTAAAACTGAGTGCTCTGTAAATAGGCGGAGAGTGGCAGCTTTATCTAGACCTTCGTGATATAAAAAGCAGTCACTTGAACCAACCTGAGCCCTCATTAGGCCGAGTTACCAGCTGGTGTCAAGTGGGGTGTGGCCAGCGCAGACTTAGCAGAGCACACGCCGGCGGACCAGATTAGGCGGTGCGCAGATCCACAAGTGTGCAATCGGCCTCCTGCTGTCAGGCTTTCCCAGCCAGGCCAAGGCTGTTAGCAGTTTGCCCTTTCTGAGGACGGGGGCCCCTTTTAAGCCAAACAGCCTTACATTCAGCACTCTGCCCTACCTTCGAAGGGCACACTTAGCACTTCAAAGTGCTACAGACACACACCAAAGCTTGTCTGTGACTCAGACAAAGGAGAGGACAATGAAACATGCACTTACAATCGAAAACTTGAAACAGAACACAATATAAAAACAAGTTATATTGGTTTTTTTTCCCTTATTACCATTCCTAACCATATTATCATCCCACTGTGGGTAGTTCTTTAGCCTCACACCCTGTTCCCCCACCTCCGTTCATGTGAATCCCTCCTCTCCTGTGTTTTGTGCGGGTCTCATGTCACTCCATGAAGCCATAAGGTTTCCTCTGGGTACTGCCTTTTCCTTCCTGCAGTTCAGAAACATGTAATAAGGCTAAGCAGTGTCTCTGAATTGCCCATTGAGTGTGATTCCATGTGTAAGTCAGTGCAAGCTTGTGCCCTGTGATGGACTGGCATCCCCTAGGTGATATTCACCAGCCTTGTACCCTGCGTTAGGATCCAGGCAACCCTGACTAGGAAGAGTGGTTAAATAATGACAGACAGAAAGACACCAAAGCTTGATAGACAGACAGGCAGGCAGGCAGATAGACAGACAAATTTTTCACTTGACTGCCAATAATAACACCACCTCATATTTCAGTACAGCTGCAAGATCTGAAGATTAAAAGAAGGTCAGAAAGAGCAGCCAGCATTTTTTTCCCAGTCACTATTTTATATGGGACGCCTTTGTTTGTTATAAAACATTTTCGGCTTTGTATGTCATAGAGCAGGAGGCGGGGTGAGCAGTGTTACCCTGGGTATTTAGGAAAGGCAGGAAAAATCAATCATCCAGTTTAGCCAGTCAGTGGAAGTTTTATTTAAAAATAAAAGTGACTATACATGGGCAGTTACACCATAATAGTATCTGTTCAGTGTTTGTTTCTGCTTTGTGGTGTCTGTTATGCACACTATTACTACTGAAAATGGACAAACTACTTCTTCCATAGTACTAATTCACTATGAAGGGGGCAACTAATTTAAAAGTAATATGAGGCTTTAAAATAAATAATTGAAATGATTCCCAGCAAGGTTACGAAGTACAAAATAATTTGCTTAACATGTTTTCTCCTCACCCACATAAGCCACGGAAGGAAATGTCAATAACAAAATGATAATTATTCCTGGTAATGTTGTCCGGTGACATCACAATGGCGAGTTAGCTGAAAGAATCCAATTGTGACATAAACTGCACTGGCGCTGCAACAGTATGTAATTAATGCTAATAAGAGCCTTAGCAACAGCAATGCAAATGGCAGTGTACTAGAAGTTTGACAATCGAGCCAAGATAGAGGTGCTATTTGATGTGTCCTACAGTGATCACAGCTCAAATGATGAGGGGGGCAACTCATACACTTCACTGCATCCCGTCAAAGAACGCAGTGAGATTTGGGTTGGATATTGTTCCCGAGGCTTGCCTTCCTCCCACCCGCCCATGTCCTCACAAGGCCCCACTAATGAATTTTGCAGAAGATAATGACGGGCCCAAGGCAGAGGCCAGAGCGCTGATGAAAACCGCCATTGTGCGTGAGGGTAGAGGTTGTGTAGCGACCTCCTGGACTTCCTGTGGCCTTTGTGTGAACCGTGGCACCCCCCCCCCCCCCACTCCAAACAGGGCTTCTGGGTGTACTTCCCTCACCTGTATTCCACCCAGGACCCCTGCCATCCAATCATTAGCTTTGACTAAAACAGGATTAAAAAAAAAAAACAAATAAATGGGGGATGTATACGTCTCTCAAGGGGGAAGAGAGCCTGACTGTGTTGACATGAATCACTCAAAGATCTCGTTACACTGAGCCCATACAGCACCCTGACAGCAATCCCACGGTAGACGTGACGTTACAGATCTGAGGCTGCTGCTTAGCATCAGTACTGCGCCTCATTTGATCGGGCTGACGAGTCACTGGGCTTTGGTCCGCTGTAGGTGCTGTGGAGGGAAACCCGGCAGCGAGGCCCCCTCCTCGTCTACGTGTAATTCAAGAGAAGGGCCCTGACTTACCATAACACATTACATCATATTCCCAGCTGTGTTTTGGGGCACCCACAAGATGTAAATCAGAGAAGGACCATAGCTGCACTCTGTTAAGAGGACCCTTGAAAATATTCTACAGCTGTCACTAGATAACTGCTCTTTTTTGCCACCTCCCACCCTCCCATTTGGAGACAAGCAGAAAAAAATGGATTTCCTAAGAGATTCCTCCATTTAGGCACATTCCAAATAAATGAAGTAACGGGGAATAACTTAAATAACTATATAAATTAAAATTTGCCTCTGTCAGACTTCTCCTGGGCCCAGGGTAGCTGATGTGAGCTTCAGTCTGTGACCTTGCCCACACATGGACAGTATCTGTATAATCTTCTGTGTCATTTTAATACCCTCCGGTAATCCCCATTTTTATTTAATCTCCACTTTACTTCTGCTTTTCCTCTGCCTTATCGGAGTCATCTGTCCATTTCTTTGTGTGCCTTCTGTTAAACATTAGCCAGCACTTTCTCCGAGGCCGCACTGCGGTCCCATCCGACCATGGTCTCGACGTCAGGGCCCTGCTGGCTGAGGCAGACGGTTAGTAACGGTGCAGACGACCTAAAGATGAGGCAGAGGAGCTCTAACCAGGGCTGGCTGTCAGATGAAAATGCTATTGGAACATATACAGTGCAATAAAATTAAAAGATCTTGGGAAGCTATGTTTGAAAATGCGGCTTGTGTTAGTCATGTTGTGGGTCCAGGTAGAGCTACAGAACTTGCACGTTGAGAAATTTTGATGAAAATAAGACTGTACATCGCTTGGGATTAAAAGATCAGATAACCAATATATATAACCATAATTTATTATGAGTAGGTGCATAACCTGCCTACGAAACCACCTTTCAGTAACAGTATAATCATCATCAGTGTAAAGTTTCACTGATCCACATAAGCAAGTGGACATCTGATGGTCACATTTTTGGACTGACTGTGGGTTCCCAAGGACCGGATTGGGAAACACTGCTCTGGTGTAAAGCTGCAAGTACTCCATATAGAGGGATGCCGAAGAAAAAAAAAATGTCCACCATCAGATTATGCATCCCACACAACGTTCAAGAAATGTTTCGAACCAATTTAATCTCAAGCCTTTGCAAGCTAAACGCGGCTGCCGCGGGCTGGAGAAACGGCTTGCCATCTGATCACCACACACTTCAATTTGTTTGCGTGTCGTTACGATATTTGCTTCGGCCCTCCCGAGTGTACACGCCAGGCAGGAATCACCGGTTTGTGCCACAGACCTTGGGATTTCATGAGCAAAGTCAGCTGCCAAGCATGCGATGGGGCAACGGGGGGCGAGGAGGTGAGTCCTTAGGAGACCTCCTATGATTTACGGTGACAATGGCGCCATGGCAACACGCAGCCGAGCAGGCAGGGCCCGATGTGCGACGCAGCGTCCTCCTGCTACACCGCTGAGCGCGGCAGAGGACTGATGAGGGAGCTCTTCAGCAAGGAGGCCTCAAGCCACACTTATCCTGGCCAGCTGCCTAAGGAAATTTCACACGTGCTGCGATGCGCTCGCTTAAACTTCCTCCATACCTACTACTGGCCATTCCGACTCACTCACACATTAAAATATCACGTCTCACCTCTTACTTACCTACTAGAAAAAAAATCTTCTTACTGTCAGTAAAACTAATACAAACTAAGGAGTTTATACTTTGAACTGCTCTGTATCTCACTGCCTTAGTTTGTACCATATCAAATGCTTATCAGGCCATGCTAACTGAAACCTCATATCACTCTGTTTTTTTACATTCTTTTTTAGCCAACACCAAAGTGTGTTAACACCAGACTCGAACGGGGGGGGGGGGATGCCATAACGAATTTAATCGCCGAGGCATCTCGTTTTGTTGCCACGTCGGCAAACCGGTCCTGACGTCGCTTTTAAATCATCTGCCTCAGCACTGGAGCATCAGAGAGAGAGAGGGAGCCGTGACATGCTCGCACTCGGAAGGGAAGAGGTAAATACCAGAGACCACACGTCGACTGAGTACAGCCTTAAACCCCACACGTGTCATAAAGACCCCATTATTTCCATGCGGGTTTCTTCAGGAGAACAAACGATAAATCTTGAAACCATCTCCATCTCCAGCAGGTTCATCGCCAAAGGTTTTACTGCCTGGCTTGTTATAGCGATTATTAATTTATCTTGTAGCCCTTACATTTTAAATCAGCGCTTTCATGTGTAAACCGCCCGAGAATCCTGGGCCTTTCCATTTTCGAAGGTGGGCTGAGACATATTTACGCCCCGATGCAAACTGCTGTTTTAATCAGCCAGTGCGCTGTGCTCTCGAGGTATTTGCTCTTGCAAAACGCCATTTCCCTGAGTCATAAATGCCCCTTTATGTTACAGCTCTCCTTGATGTGGTTCCACATTAAAAAATGCAAAACATTTGTTTAGAATTGGTCAGGATTGTTATCAAATGTTGTTTTCTGCTGCGAGTGTTTAAAATGCACAGTTTAGCTCCCTCTACAGGACACAGAAATACTGCATGACGTAGCTGTTCAGTCGTGTGGTATTAGACATCAGGACAACACACACAAACTGAATTGTTAACCTGCTAGTGACATCTAAAGGAATGCCACGGCATTGTCCGGCACCGAAGCCTGAGATGATGCTCTTATTCTGAACTGCTGGGTATTTAAATTCAAACTGGGGAGGATCAAAGTGGCCATAACCTTCAGGATGGAGGCCGGCCCGGTATGTGCAGAGTTAGGGAGTTACAGCAACAGGCACACAGACAGGACCTGGAGTATCCACAACATGACCCTTGGTGAAGAAAAAAAAATAAGACATGCGGCAGACATGGGTCCCGTGAAAGCATATCATATTGGGCCCCCAACCTAGACCAATCATATTATGTTCCAAATTTTTGGGGCCCCTGAGTTGGAATCTTCCTAACTGTCTCCCCCCTTTACAGCGCCTCAGGCAGCAGAGCTCTCTAGGGCATGACCGGGGGGACAAATGAAGGGAGTGAAAACAGAACAAAACATCATCAATTTCTGGCGTAATGTCAGGGGGGAGTTACGTCTAATCTGTCCCACTGAGTTCACCGTTTCACAACTTGCCTTGTTCCATAATCCCACAATGTGTTTCATGCTGTCTAGTTTGCAACGTAGATTTATGAAACCAATATGTTCTTTTCCATCCTTTAAAAGACTATAAGGCATTAAGGTTGAGGCCCATTATGGCAAACACACATTTTCCCCAGCATTAGGAGTTATGGGAATAGCCATCCTCAAAATGAAAGCCATAAATCATATTTCTAACTATTATGCCATTAACAAGGGCACACTTCTGTCTTTCAGGTCACGCTAATAGTGTGGGCTCAGGCAGCGGCCGTTTAAGAGCCAGCGCGAAGCCGCGGGCCGCCGGAGGACTCGGCTCCAGCGGTGGCGGCCTGGCGGGATGGACTTTCCCGTCGGTGGTCCCCTCCCCGTGGGCTCCCAGCCCTGGCCGCGCCTCCTCACTGCGGTTTCGCCAGAGGGACCCCACGACGAGGCTGCCGCGTTTCTCCGCAGCCCCCTTTCTGCGGTGTTTGGACGGTGCCGCGGAACATATTAAATTTGTTACTAATTTTAAACTTGGCAGGGCCCGGCTGCGCAGGCGCAGAGTGCAGACGCAGGCGCGGGGCAGCCCGCGTTAGTCACCGAGTTCAAACCGGGCCCTGACCGCAACCGCAAGGCAAACAAAGAGGAGGCGAACGGTAGCTCCCTCCTGTATTCTGGCTGCATGTGTCTGAAAGGGGTATCCTTAAAAAATATCCAGATGTAGTGGAATTAGTGGGAAACGGATGGCGTTGCGGGGGGGGGGGGTCAGGTTTTGGGGTAAGTGCTGTTCTTTTTCATCTCAATCTGAGGTTTTTTGGTGAAAAAAGGCACAGAAAAACGGCATGCGGGAAACTGCAAGTCTCCGGTTACAGTCAGACGTGTCCGGCCCGCGCTTGGCAGACCGCGGGAGGCTGTGTAATCCTCGGGACGGTGTACCGGGCTTTGTACCTAAAGCCTAAATTAACAGGTCATTTGGAAGAGGGCAGACAGCTCAGAAAAAAAATAAAGGTATAAACGCCTTTTACTGGGAAACACACAATACCCTTTATTGAGCATTGAGTGTAAAGACCGGACAGCCTCTCCTTTGAAAGTCCGCTCCCCCATGCAGCTGCGCTCCCTGGAAGCATGGTGTCCGCAGGCATGCACTGGGTTCATTGGGATGCGCCGGGTCGGGTCGGCTCGCCAAGATCCCAGTGACAAGGTCAGGTGAATGTTTTTTTTTTTTTATTGTTTTTGTTGTTGTTTTTTTTTTTTGCCTTCCTGACAGCACCTTTCGGAGAGGCATTTGATTCCCCCCCCCCCGCCCCCCCCCATTGTCTGAGAGGCTGTGTTGACGCAGGACCCCAGCTGCCTCTGTCACCCATGGAACTGCAGTGACCTCTAGAGACCGTTTCACCCACGTGCAGCGCGACAGATGCCCAGCGCAGGATGACAGCGCGGTAATTACGGCCCAGGTTGAAGGGTGCCGCGAGCAGGAGAGATTGTGGCCATTGCCCCCCCCCAGCCCGACCCCCACTAAGACTGCAAGAAAAAAAATTACTCACTGCAGTGAACCAGAACTTAGCAAATCACCCCAGGCGCAAGTGAGCATGTGGGGCTGCATTAACACACAGAGCCAGTTAGAGATGGCTGCTCATGTTTGTACGGCCCTAAGTACTCCAACACATATGTCTCTGCCTTAGCAGCTAAGACACAGGCCTCCCAAAAATGGCCACGGGTTCGAGCTCGGTGCTTCCATCGATTACCAAGCACTAAAGTTTAAAGGTACAACATCAAACGCCACACTCACGCTCTAGAGCACCGCCGCCTAGCAGTGCAACTGAGCGTCGAGATCTTCAGTGGAATCTGAGCGCTCCATCCCGAGTGGCTCTCATGCGAAAATGCCGTGGGGACGCGTCACGTCTTGTGGCCCTTCTGACGCGCAAATCAAATCTAAACAGCCAAACTTCTTTTCTCCAGGCCCCGCCATCCTGTCGGAAGGGGATCACTGCCAGGCTGTAACGACAGAGCTGAAAATGTTACTCAGAACAGCAGCTATGCTTTGATAAGCCAGAAGATAGGCGTGCCGGAGTTTCCAGACCGGCACCGGCGCGCAGACCCAAAGCGAGAACCCTGACATCCCCGCGGGCATGCATGTGCTTAGGAACAGGTTGCTGGCAGCTGAAGAAGAATTTTTACAGGCCTGGTATCTTTATAGTCGCCCTGTGTGTGCCCGATTCACTGTTGGAATGCCTTATAACAGGAGAGATCCTTACTATATAAAAAGAAAACTTATTTTTTTAATGCTCTGCTTCAAGCCTGTACAATAAAAATTAAAGTCCCAGGCAGAGAAGATTTAAGAGCACTTTTACCGTGTAATATACTGCGGGAGCTGGTTGGCCTGCAAGCTTGTGGTACCTTATGAAAAATTCATTCAGTCGCGCAGGTGGTGTGAAGTTATTTTTATTCAGTGGTTTTTATTATCATTGCTGTCATTATTCAGAAAGTGCTGTAGTATGGTAGATGATGGATGGGGCACTGGGGCTGGGGGCTGTAAATAAATGCTATGACTAGAGCAGTAAAGTTACTCAATCCCCCAGTAACAGAAAGAGAAAAAAAACACACACACTTAACCTCTGTACACTGTGCATCTGAAAGACTATGTGGTGGAGGAATGTTTAAGGACAGGTCTGAGCCCAAGAAAGGCTGTCGGTGATGTTGGATTCTTCAGTGCGATATAAAATATAAACCCTAAATTGTGTTACAGTAATCGCCACCAGCTAAATGGGAAATTAGGTAAAAAGTCAGCCACATTAAATAAAATCACGTGTTAACGTCCAGAGTGTTAGCAGCATTTCTGAAAGCACACATGAGGGATCTAATGAAGGAACTCAGCCCAAGGATGGCAAGGGTACCACGACATCATTTTGGTGGGTAACCTCTGACAGTTATATTCTCAGACTGGGCTATGACCGAGACCCAAGCCGGGCATGCTCACCAATGGCAGCCAATGGCTCACCAGAACAGAAGTTTCTCCAGCCAATCAAATCATAGCATGAAGAGGAAATATGTCCAGAGACAGGGTAGGAGGAGAATCAGAAGACTGAGGCATGAATATTCGTTTCCGGAGTGGGGGGGGGGGGGGGGGTTGCCGGAGGGGAAGGGC
>JAODKN010000008.1:10957710-10971099 GCA_026774425.1 Petrocephalus zakoni | reverse complement strand
CTCTTGGTTAAATCATTCACAGTATGAATAAACCACTTGGCACGTGACAGGGTTGGTTTTTTTTTTTTTTACACACCCCCCCCCCCCATCCCATGTGAAGCTTGGCGAGTTCATACACATCCCACCCCCCCGGCATACGGGCAAAGCGATTGGAGAGGGCCCGTTCCAGCTACGCCATTAATCTTTCTTCTGTATCTCCTGACACGTGAACTGGATCCACCCACGGGCCCTCAAACGGCCTCTTTCTGCGACTGATAAGATCTGAGCCTGAAGCCCGGTGGCTCAACGCGGTGGAGTTACCGCAGATCAGCGCTCCCCGGCGCTATGAGGTGAAACCTGATCCCTCCCCAGCCGGCTTCCACGGCTGTGGTTCAGATGTCGGCAGAGAAGGGGGCAGGGGGGGCAGGGCGCAGGGCACACACCCCCCCCCCAATACTCACCTATGGGCGAAGGAGGACAAGACGACGTTAACTGGAGAAGTTCACCTGGAAATAGAACTGTTGAAAAGCTGTGTCAACAATGTCTGTTTTTTTTTCTTTTTAAACATTTCCTTCGCCCCTTCAGGGACACATCTTCTCTGAAACTGGGCTCGAGTTTCAAACAAACAGTTCAGAAACTGAAGTAATACCATTGATGTGACAACCCGTTTAAAGGAAAATTAACAACTACTGTAAATATATCAGAGACAGTGTGCAGTTAGTAATAATGGGGTCAGTGCGCATCGCAGATATCCCATGGAAATCAACATAGCTTTGGATTGTTCCATATACTAAAAGGTATGTTGCATTATGTTAAAATATTTTTAATGCCACTGTAACGTAAAAATACCTCATTATTAATTTACCATCTCAAACAAATTTTTGAAGACCCCCATGTTTAAGCTACAGCATAGACAGACATAAAGGTCCACTACTGAAGGAAAACTCAGGATGTGTGGAAGTGTCATATGAGGGAACCAGAATGGAATAAGCGCCGTGTGCAGGGTGATTAGCCATTCCAAGGAGCATGTCCAACTTTCCATGTAAAATGCTCCTGGAGACAGGAGGGGTGTGGTCAAGTGGGCCAAACAGAGGGGTTAGTGAGCAAATGTCTTCAACAACTTGGGCCTCCTTCCACGCATACAGGCAGTTCACAGGTTATGAACAAGATCCGTTCCCTAAGTCTATCTTTAAGTTAAATTTGAAGGCAGCTCGTAAAAATAATGATAGAGTAACAAAGTACTTACAGTAACGTACTGTACCCATAGCGAATGAAGCGGGGAAGTGCTTATCGCAAGCTATAGTATTTAACCCATATTTTTAATACAATAGGTTCTATGGCAGTGGCATTGGCAAGTACAAGTTTTCCATAAGTCGGACATTCGTAAACCCAGGGGACTGCCTGTAATTAAATTCATTCATTAGGCCGGACCACCACAGGGCAAACGGTACATATGCACGAAATGCCTGATAGTTCTATAGAGGAAGATTCCTCCGGTAGATGGGAGCAGGTCCCATCTTAGGGAAGTGGCATAGTGGAGGAGAGGTGGCAACCCGGCCTGCTCCCAGAAGCCATCTCCGCTGGTGCGTGGCACCTTGTCCCAGTCACTGAACTGGACCGGAATCCAGCCGGTGCCTCGAAGGAGGACGACAGCACTTTGCCATTAGTGAGGAAGACAGCCACCAGCAGACCCAGCGAGGCGGCCAGACGCGGCGTTTTTAATGCGACAGATGCACGCGCCGTTGCGATCCGCAGCCCTTTCATGTGCCCGCTGCCAGAACCACACAGATTTGTAGAAATCTCCACGCATCTGTGCCGCCATCCAGCAAAATCATTATCTTAATCTGGGAGTCAGGGTGCATTTCGTGTGATTTCTCTTTTAAAATGGGCAGAGAGGAAGGCCGACATCAAAGGCGTGCGCCGCACGGCTGCTAATTTTTCAGGCCGTCGAATGTGGCGAGGAGCTCGGATTTGAGGCTCTCCACCACTTCAAAGCAGGGCGCCTTAAAAAGGTCTGGGTTTATTTTGACACGGATCTGCAGAGGTGAATGGGAATCAAGCAGGCAGTGCAGACCCTTAAGAAGTCAGACTCCTTCCCCCCTCCCCGCTTTGACAAAGAGAGAAAGAAAAACAGAGAAAATTCAATAATGCCTTTGAGAGGCAGGATTACCTGAGGAGACGTCTGTGCTGTTATGCCGCCAGTGAATTCTCAAGTGCCCCCCCCCCTCCGCCCCTCTCCGGCTAGGCTAAAGGCAGCGCTCAAAAACGCACATCAAAACTCGCCTTTGAAGCAACGGCAGGCAATTAACCTCTCGAGTCTGAAATTAGGAGCCGCTGCGGATGTGACATCACCCGTCCCGCGCGTTTGTTTGTTTGTTTGCTTGTTTGTTTGCTTGTTTGTTTGCTTGTTTGTTTTAAGGGGGGGGGCTACTTTTCCTTAATGCCAGCCAACCTACTTCTGTCAGTGTGCGGCCGACGCGGGCTAAAAGCCCTCAGGAGGAAATGCGCGCCAAACAAAAGGGCGCGCCGCCTCGCGCATCCCGGCCGAGGAGCGCGAGCAGTGAGAACAATGCGCTCGCGGACGGGCGCGCGGCTCGTGCCCTCCCCCACCACCCGCGCGCTTTGCATAAAAATAATTAGGCTGGCAGAGGCGAGCACGAGCGGCGGAGGGGCCAGATGGTTCCCTTCGGCCGTCGGATATTAACAATGGCCGAGCGCGGTGTGACGGGGGACGCTCCCGCGCGGCACGAGGCCATCGAGGAGCCACCGCATGCCGTCCGCGGCCGGGCGCGCACATCTTTAGAACCGCCCTCCGGAAACGTCTCACCGAGAGCGACTTATAAAAAAAAATATATATTGCACTTTCATATCGGCGCTGTCTTGCGCGAGCTGGAGGGGGGTGGGTGGGATCACGGAGGATTAACACACCTGAGACTCAGTTGTGCTTTATCGTTTTCCCCTCCGTCGCGCACACCTCCCTTGATGTCAGCGCGCAGCTGACAAGATGTCACCTGGCGGCAGCTTCTCCTGGTGCAGCGCCAGCAGCCGGGCTAAAACAACCATCGCTGCAGCGCGGCGGTGCGCAGTCATCCCGTCTCACTGGCGGGGGGGTTAGACAGACAGGAGTGCAGTGGGGTGGCTGCACTAAAATTACCCAGCAAACAGACCCTCTCCTCAAACAAACACCTAGCTCTGTGATTTGAACAATTAAAAGAGAAAACTGCATTTCACAGCAATTTTGTATCTTTCACGGAAAACCAATGATTCATTTCAAAGAAGATTTACCGCCCTTTAATCCTGAAGGGTACACAGAAGATTCTGATCTTTTCAAGATATTGTTTTATGGCAGGATTTTAACTCGCTCTCCCGTGGCAGACGCCAAGATTACACAGTGATTATGAGCGACTCAATATTGTATGACAGCCCTTCCATGTGAGGGACTTACAATCATGTTTCATTAATTCGGCTTGAATGAAGCCTCATTTCAGGCCTCAAGGAGCTTATGATTTATGTGAAATTAATAACATAACAGATGTCTTCACAATTTGGCTCCTCTGGAAAGAAAAACTGATTACCTCAAAAACGTTGACGTGATAAAACGCGGACCATCAAGGGCTGTACACCTGAGTAAAATGTTATTCGCTTAAATCATTCATATGCAAAAGACGTGGAGGAATCCAAATGCCAGGTTCCCATAAACCAATGACACTCACTTTTGTGCTGCCGTAAACAGAGATGACTAACTCCATCACATGATTTGAAGCCCTTGGATCTATAGATAGATGTATAGATACAGTAAGATGAACTTTATTGATCCCATGGGGAAATTAGACTTATTGATTAATAGATTTTTATACATTCCAATTTTAAATTGTATGGGTTGGGGACAGGGGTATAGATAATCTAAGGAAAACATGACGCATCTGTACTTGTACAAATTTCAATATCCCTGACAAGATGTATTTGCGTGTAGCACACAGACACCATGAGCTAAGGGCTTTCTGAGCAGGACGTTATTCCAATATTCATTTCCTTTATCTGAGCTTTGCTGTGAAAGAGGAATTTTAATGGCTGCACGAAACGGATTGCCATCAGCTACTGCTTCTTGGAATGAGTAAAAAAAACATACAAGAGAATGTGGTTCCTTGGTTTGTTTGGTAAACAGGTCATCAAGGGATCACAGCAGCGTTTCCTACTGTTTTTGTCATGGCAATATGTGGATGCTACCAGCCTCTGACCATTTGTTTATGCATATTCATCAAAGAATCTGCGCATTTTAAATGACATTGCGGTCAAACGTCTATTCAAAATGATCATGTGCTGTGTCAAATATTAAAGCGGTCGCTCAGAGCAGGCCAGGTTTATTTAGAGAAAGAAGTTTTTGTCCATTTCCATTTGTATACCTGCTTCGAATGAGAAGATTTTCTGATTTTTGTTGTAATTTTCATCAATGTCAAGTAAGAAGATACCCGCTAACAACAGCCTTGCAAAAGGCTGCATTGAGAAGATTTAAATTACTCATTTATCAAACCAACGGCACTAGCAATTAGGGGTACGTTTATTATTGCATGGATCTCGAGCAGAATTAATTGTTTTTGAATCCAATTTAAACTTGGTTTTGAACCCAAATGACCACCCAAACTTGTCTGAGTTATCACCAGTAGACATATTGGTTTGTTTTCTATGTGTAATTATACCTAGTGTAGCTCAACCCCTGGTTCTTGTTGCGCGTCAAGGCCCACCAGTTCTAAAAACCCGTTAGAAGGTAACTTAAAATACTATTATATTCCCTGGGAATTTTTGCCATGGATCGCAAACAATCTTAATTGCAGTAGCTATTCCCAAAACGGCAGCCCGGACGACATAATACATTTCCAAATGAAAGTTAAACTGGAAAGGAAGCTGGAAATAGCTGCTTTTTAAAATCATAGTTAATTAAATATTCACATTTTTTCAGTTGGCCAAAGTATGAATTCCTCTATGGTTTTTTTCCCCCTTTCATCCAGCACATATTTTAATACTTCTGCAGTCTTACTTTGTCACTGCGTGGGCGTGTGTCTTTCTTCGGGACTGCGACGAAATCCATTTTTTGTTACATGCTGAGCTAGGAAAGTCAGCTATTAATGAAAACAGAAGAACAATAGAAGGATTGAATATCACGGGATAGGCTATAACTCTCCCTCAGTCCACCAGAAAAATCATTGTTCAGCCCCGAAAGTTAAAGCACTGCCATAACTGAAAAACCAATTACATCTTTCATTAAATCAAATCAACACTGAAAGAAGCTATTGGATGAATAAGGGTGAACTAATTTAATATTCAAATTGTAGTCTTCTTTTTTCATTTTCACATGAGACCTGTTTAAAATGGGAAATGCTCTTAAAGACCACATTATTATTAACTTGAGGGCTACGGACTTGAAAAGTGTTTTCCAGCTAAATATAAACCCTTGTACTGTTTCCTTCTGCCTGTAACTCACCACTTAAATAGGCCTATTAGTTAACCAACCCATGCATCAAATTCAACACTACAGTCCAAAGCTTTTATGAGTGTAAAACAATAACTGAAATCAGAAATGTATAAAATGCCTGAGATTATAACACTTTGTTAACAAGTCTTACAAGCTTTCTCGGTCATTCAGATAAAACTGTACACTATCATGCAAAGATGTTTAAAAATACCATGATGGTCACGAAGGGAACCTTTGTCCATATATATTAACAGAGGATTGGAAGCAAACTTTTCTAATCCATTATAACGCCATGCTGGACCGGTGATCATTCATTGTTTATTTTAGATTCAGAAAGTTATGAAAGTTTCTCTTTTTTCGTTGGCTCGTTTGTCTTTGAGCTGAAACCACAAAGGTTTCTTTGGGTCCAACACACAGGTTCCGAAGCCTACACATGATGTGAGAAGATCTTGACCATCAACAGCGCTAACTGTACTTATTACACTCATCCCACAACAAGAGCATCAATCTCCAGCCCCTGCCTGACACTTAATTTATAACTGCATTCATTTGTAATGTCCCCTGTCGCCCAAATGAATAGGAGCTTCAGCCCGTGATGGATAGCGTTTCTAATTAAGACCAGAGAAAAGATCCGTGCTCCACTCGAGATGCCATTCCTCCTTCCATTTTACTTTTCTTGTTCTCCTAATAGGAGAATCAGCTTTTTCCGGGCTCTCTGAGTGCTTCACGGACTCCGTCTGTCTGCTGTAGGTCACTCAACAGGAAGTCAGCAGGAGAAGGCGGCTTACACTCAAGATGATGCATCATCTTCCTTGTTTGCCAATGTTGTAGTGTTGGGAGTTCCATCCAAAGCACCCCCCCCCAAGGAGGTTTGTTAAATAAAGGCATGCAAATCACATGGCAGTGTGCCGGGGTACAATGGGGCTACATTTCCTCCAATACCCCTTAATTACCTAATTTCAGAATAACTACCCTGGTGTTTTATTATTACAATACATTCAGAAAGCAGTAATAAGAAATATTAATTTCTGTTTATATTTCCCGTCATTTAAGTCAGACAGTATAATGGTCTTTTCATAAGTGTCTGAAAGATTATGGGTCAGCTTTGGGTCAGAGGCATTATTGAATATTAAAAGAATTGGCAGACATTGAGGCTGGAAGTACACTGTAGAAAAGATTGATTTCCAATATTATAACAGTCATAATTAAGCAGCCACATGTTTATGAGCAGAAAAACTTATTTATTTTAGAGATATGTGTATTTTATGTTTTGGAGGAGTGCTAAGCAGCCTGTGAGCATGTCTCCTTACTTATGTGTCTGCGTGTGCCGTTTTACATAGATATAGACACTTTACATAATATAGGTTAATATTTGTAAAAAGGGCATAGGACCATATTGTGTGCCACGTGTTTTCAACCAAGTGAAAGGTCTCCTAGACATAAACAGGTAGATGCAGCATGCCTTGGTATACACCTCCCACGTGGCTCCATCAGCCACGCCCTGTTACACCTTATCTGAGCCTCCATATGGCGAAAACGGCACAAGACACGCCCAAATGCATCAGCCAATCAGGTAAGGGCACCACAGCCAAGGACAGTGTTAATATGCTGTCCGGGGGAATATGGGCAGATTTTCTTTATGGGAGGATGGAGGCGTTGCGTGAGGATTAGCGGAGATTGAGAAGGAAAAGAAGGCGCAGGCTCAGGCATTAGCCAGCACGGCCAAGATGGAAGAGCAAATCCACCACTAGGAAATCATTTCTGGGGGGGGGGCATTAAGAGGCTGGCTAGAATTACACGCAAAAAGGGGGGTATTTACAGAATTAAGCAGAGTGTGACATCGCAATGTGACCATGTTTTAACCAGGGCAAGGAGAGGTGAGGAGCCCAAGAACGATAAGCTGGGAATGGATCCTATTCCTGTAAATGCATCGGAGCCATCCATGCATGAAACACATCACATATCTCAGCTGTACAGCGGGTGCCTCCAGTTCTGCGTCGGTAGTGGGACGGCCTTCCCGAAAATTCCTGGGAGCTGTCCCTTTTATTCCGCAAATGAACTGTAGCAATGAAAAAAATCCAAATCTAAAGCCATTAGAACATTGAAGTGATTTGCCACAGAAGTACAAACGAATCATTTACACCCGACGGCTGGAAACCGGACGGTATCTCCCCTAACGCAGAGGCGTGTTCAGCAGTGTCCTGCAGCAAGCTGGCATCGGACCTTGAAATCATAGAGAGAAGAAAGGCACATTCGATCTGAGCAACAATGTAAGCGATGTGCAGCTCGACCCTGGCCGGCCAGCACTCATTCACATCCACAGGGAGAGCAGAGACACCCACATGGAGCTTATCCTGTCCATCCACAGTGGGAATGTCCTCAGCGCCACACCCACAATGCACCTCAAATGCAGCTGATATGTGCACATTACGCACAGCACTGCCAAATGAGTAGCAATTACAAATCCATGTGCTGTGTTTAGCACAAAACTGTTTGTTTTGTTGTGGCTTGTATTAGGATCAGGTAGTCTAATAATATAGTCCAATGCAAAAGTCTTAGGCATGCAAAGAAAATGTTTACGGTTATTTAGCTGGATATAGTAAGTGTTACTTTTCACAACAAGCTCAATGAATTAATTGACACTTAATTAACTCAGTGACATATTGATTCGTCAGACAATGTGGGGAATAGTTAAATAATTCATGGGTGTTTTGGACAGTTGTGCAAATACTACTGTGATTTAGGAAAACTTTTAAAATAGCTAACACTATGAAAGACATAATATTAACTTTTATATCAACATGAAGATCATTTAAACCTTAATTTCTTTGCCCAAGACTAAGACTTTTGCAAAGTACTGCAAATATCATGCAATTGACTACATGCACATACACACATGCACATACAACGGACTGGGAAAATGTAATGGTGCAATATCTCAATATTGTCCTTATATGAACATTTCTGCTGTTATTTTGTTTGTTTTTTAATATATATATATTAGATATATAACATACATATGTGTGTATTATGTAATTTGTCACCAATTTTTATTGTTATCGTTCCTGCTGCTGTAACAATGCAGATATATACTCTGAATTGTTCAATATTGTTCACATATGCCAGAAAACAGTCATTCTGACACAATCTGTGTCCTGTTTGCTTTAAATGTGTGTGGGGGGGGTGGTGTCCTTAATCCACCATCCACAGTAATACATAAAAAATAATGACTTACTGAACACTGACTAAACCTTTTGCAAGATGTTTCTTTTTTCTGAATAAAGCATCTATATTTATTGCAGGGAAATGAGGATAAAGACCAAGATGGAGGCTCCCCATGATTTGTGCTTTTCTCGGTGTTTATAACTTGGCTAGATCAGACACAAATATTGTGAAAAGTCTAACAGAAGAAGCCTGTGTGCATGAGGTCAGCAGACAGCTTTTCTTTTTCACACGGCTTTGGCCTGCAGCCCCGTGCTAACTGGGCAAACGCCTGTTTCTGAAGGACACCTGTCCCTCCTCCAGCACAGACCTGTTTGTGCCGCGCTGATCAGACTGCTCGCAAGTGACGACCGCACAGAAGTTTATGCAACAAAAGCAGTGGCCCAGTCTCCTTTGTTAAATGGAATAGAGTGCAGCAGACGTGCCTTGAAAATGAAGTAATTACATGCTGAATGTGTGCATTTATGGTGATAGCACTCAGAGTGTGGGGTGGAGGGGGGGGGGGCTGTAATCACAGAGCACAGCTCTCTTTACAGTGTGAAGATGGATGTCTCAAAGGTGCTGGGGCTCTCCTCACACACCATCCTATTCAGGTCATGATCCTATGGAAGCTATGCCTCTCGTCTGCCTCAAGGCGCGTGGCGGTGCTGAAGGCGCTCTAAGGCTCAATTCTTTCTTTGACTGCCTAAGACTTTCACAAAGTACTGAAAATATCATGCAGTTGACCACAAGCACACACACACTTGCCAGCACAGATGCAGACACACACCAAGGACGGAGAAAATGTAACGGTGCAGTATCGTAATATTGTCCTTGTATCATCATTTCTGTTATTTTGTTTGTTTTTTTTATAATTCAATTTCTGCTGCTAGGGAAGAGCATTGGCAGGATTGATAGTTTTTCAATCCGATGGGTAGGTCAGGCGTACAGTGTTTAAGGGCTGTAAATCCCCCCAAAAAAGATTTATCTGAGGAAGATCTTCATTTTGATGCTCTACATTGTGGAGCAAGTCACATCACAGCTATTCATGCTGTCTAATTCTCAATTAAACTAATTATTTGTGATTTGGTAGCTTTAACAAGCTAACAAACATTATTTAGACTGTAGACAATCAAGTTCCAGGTAAACTCACTTTACATGACAAACACCCTGCAGTTGATCCAGGATGTTTAAAAATAATTAAAAATAATTAACAATCCATCCATCTCTCAAGTACTTATCCTGGCCAGGATCACGGGAGGCCTTACCCAGGGTGTGACACACGGCTGGATGGAGTGTGCAAGTAATCATGTTTATATTCAGTTTCAGAAGTAATGACAGGGATTCCTGATACATTTCTGACAGTGATTATACTCTGTAAATTACTTTTCTGGGGTCCGTCTCCCACGTCAGTCAGATGTCGCCCCAGATGCATTTCACAGGCCAGTGGCATCTGCACATCTACAGATTGAATGCACCTGCAGAATTCTGCAGCAGCATCTAAACATACGAGGCAGCTGCGTGCTCAGCCCACCACACGCCCCGTAACCAATAAGGGAAGGCGCAGCAGTTAGAGCTCACCTCCAGCATGGCATTCATCTTTCTGGGCCGGGGATTTTTTTTCCCTAAGAAAATCAACATTTTTTTTTTTACTTTTGGCACGGGGATCTGAGTAATATCCCAATTCTGGAAGTAGTAACGGACACATCAGGTTCATAAACACATCTCTGTGGCATCAGCACACGGCTGAGATATTCAAAATTCAAACGAAGGAAGCCAGCTCATTGCAGAACTCTGACAAGGACACGCTCGGGACCTCTCCCCACTGCATTTTGGATTCACCACGGGACTGAAGCATCTGCTTGAGCCCGACAATAACCCCAGTATTCCCATCTGGTCTGGGGACGGAGCTCAGTTCATTGGGTTTGTTTGAGTCATCAGCTGTAACCACACAGAGGCTTTTACGTTTATACTACATTTCCATGACATTTACATGAAATTTACATTCATCCATTTTGCAGGCACTTTTAGGTTAAGATGAAGTTAATAAAATAAAACAAGATTATTGGCTGTGGTCAAGAGCCTGTGCCAAATGCTGTAAATGTTACATTCACAACCATTTCATTACAAATTTTGAACTTCACAACACTACATAGCCATGAAGTAAAGTTACAGGTCTGAACCCCTACTACCCTGGGTAAGAGTTGCCAGCTCACAAGGCCTCATCAGCACTACAGCAGGGTGACGGTTACATACATCCTTCCATCTTTGAATACCGTCACACAGTAACAATACAGTATAGTGATAATATGTAAATACAACATGTAAAGGCTGTAATGGCCATACAACAAGTGTTTATATGACCCAGTGTAATTTTCGGATTTTCAGAGAAAAAACCGTGCAGCCTTCCTAGGGTTCAGGGCATACCACTGATAGCTCTGAAAGGTTTGGTGTGACCTCACGCATGTGAGAGACGCACCCCACCCTACACTCTACACTAGCATATTGTGGCATAGGGTGCCCTGTGCCCAGTAGCGGCCCATTAAAGCACTTATGACCTAACAGTGGGTGTATCCTAGTCTAAAAGCAATCCCCTGCTTAATTCCCCCAAGAACAGGCAGTGCGACGGATGCCCTCATCTTAGGAGCAGAGCGCAGTTCACCAGCAGATTATCACTATGAGCTGTAATATTCCCTCAGCGCCATCTGCGAGCTCCAGGGATTACAGGGTTCCTGGGCGATTACTGATATGGGGGAGAGTGGGAGGGTTTTGGGAAGGGACTAAGGGTGTGTTAGTTGTCAAGGAAGTCTACTGCCTTCATCCAGGAGCCCATGAAACAGAGATGCCTCATCATCCTCACCCCAGGCCCTGTCCATAATTATTTGTTGTTTTAAAATGACACTTGAAAGACCCAATTCCAAAAGGATTGGTTGGCCAGCCTGCCACGACCAATCATGACCCATCAAGTACCAAGACCTGTTAGCACACTGGGGCTCAATATTCCTACTTGAATGTGATTGTGTCCTCGTGTACCTGTCTTATGTCATCCTCTATTGCTGAAGACCCGTTCCAATATAAAGCTCGAATAAGTACAGAGGACGGTAAAAATCCTCGGCCGTTGCTCTTGCCCTGCCTCAGATATCAAGAATACATTGGTTGCATCCTTGCCAAACAAGAACAACACCATGATTCATTGCCCCGCAAGTTCGTTCCTGGAAAGCGAGGTACCGGTCAAGCACGATCTTCGCGCTCTTGTTATTGGAATTCACCCAACGTCAAGCTGCATGCATTACGAAGCCTTACTGATCATTCCCTTGGGATGATATTGAATATGGACACAACACAGCATGTCCACTGCTACATGATGGATTATGACATTTATTTGCTTATTATTTGCAAGACCCCAGTAAACTGGATGGGCGTGGCTGCTGAACATGCTAATGCATAGAAGATAAGGTCAGAGCACCACAGAGAGCAGCGAAATGCCCAGCCCATGAGTTGATGTGATGGATTAACTGAAAAGAAAAAATTGAGGCAAGGCCAGGATAGGCCTGATCAGCAGTGGGATCTGCTGCCTCTTAAAAGCAGGGAGGAATACTGCATCCATATCAGAAAGTCAGGCCCAGGGCAAGGCCTAATACCACGATCATTCTGTGCTAAACGTCTGCAATCTCTGTTTCTTTGATTTTATTTGGATATAAAAACATTAGACGTGCAAAGGTAGCATTTGCTTCGTTTGGGAAGAATTCTGTGTAACAGAGGAGTGATTCTGATTCTGTCATACAGCATATACAATGTCAGTTGTTACTTTTCAGGGGGCCTAACTTCAAGCAAGCTAATGGGCTGTAAGAGTGGGTCAAAGGGCAGGCGCCTTGCACACCCCTAAAAGCAAACCCACACGCGACCTCAGCTTTCTGGTATATGAAGGAATGCATCGCACAGGCGACTCACAGGGCGGTGGCCTGACGTCCATGTTTAAATCCCATGGTGACCTGTACCGTAGGGCGAGGTTTAACCGTGTAAATATAAGCCATTAGGCCTACTACGCATTTCTTACCACCGATAATCAGAAAGATCGGCACCCGTCGGCATTAGGTTTGGGGTGACAGTGGCCCCTCTGCGGGGTCTTCCCCACGCGCCAGCCAGATGAGGAGGCACATGTGCCGGGGGGCAAGGGCTAGAGGTGCTTGAGAGAGGGGGGTGCTTATCCCACTGATATCCCTGTCACCTCGCACAGGAAGCTAAGCGGACAGCGGGGCCTGCCAGCATGCTGTGCCAGTAAGCAAGGCCTAATCAAGGACAGACCAGGAGGCTGGAAAAGGCGTGGGGGGGTGTTCCGAGTTAGGAAGGGCTCAAGCCAGCCTCTCATGTTTGAAGTTATCAGAAGGAGACAGCTAGGACAAGCTATGCTGAAGGCTTGCTTTTTTAGAAAGACGTAAACACTGCTCCCATTTACACCCGGGCCAAAATCACACTGAGAAGAAAGACTGAGCACTTTACAGCTACTGCCTCTCGTGCGGGCTAACGGGTGCCCCCCCCCCCCGATACCCTAGCATCACTACACTAAGGCAACACCGTGTTTAAAACTGCCACTGGCGTCCACTAATCCCACTGGTTCAAACAAGACAGAGGCTCAGTCCCAGCGGTTCGGCCCAAAGCGGATTTTCCACTTAGCCGCTTCCAGAACGCGCCTCGCTATCCGCCAATGAAGGCCCCCAAGGGGGGGTTGGGGGGGGCGG
>JAODKN010000008.1:10897531-10928024 GCA_026774425.1 Petrocephalus zakoni | reverse complement strand
GCAGGTAAGCCCATACTGCATAGAGGCCCAAATTCCCTGGCGGGTTCTCGCTGTAAAATAGTCCTTTATCTGTCAGATTCACTGGGATGGATTTCATCCCAACACTTGTACCTTTTTTATAAATCTGTCCAGAAGAAAAGTTTGGACCATATAACTGTCGAAACGGCTCTTTTGTATCGGTAGCTCTCGTTTCACTAACAATACAGAAGGACTCATGGCACTGGTTGCCTGGAGGTTGTGTGTAGTGTGCTGCATGGTGGGAACAGATCATGAAAGTATTGTTGAATAATCTTTGTATTGTTTCATTATTGTTTGGTTGTTTTTGTGTATTTGAAAATAACTAGGTCTTGATTGCTCTGTGCACTTTGGCAATATTCTTTGTTTGAAAAAAAATGAAATAAAAAACAAAATCAAACCACGTTTATGAAATGCAGTGTCATTCAGGCTGCATAAGCAACATTCTAAGACTTTTTCAGAACCATTTTCTTCGAATGTTTGCATTTTTACTAATATAGACGGTTTATTGATCTCGCGTCTCCCAGTTAATAACGACAGTGTCATTTATCACAATCTTTAGTTTCTACTATTTTATTACATCCTAGGTCGGGAGAATTTCTAATACGCCTTTACAACCCGCATGGAGAAACGAACTCAGCCATTGAAATTGTTCGTAGCAAATGCTGCCACCTAGCGATAGTAGTAAGTATTGCAGAAGAAAGCGACTCGTTCTCAGGTCGCATCTGACATGGAGCGGCGGTATATCACTGTTTCACAAAAAACAAACGCTAAACAAAAACAAGAATTATTATTCATTAAGAAAATAGCCGGCCCAATAGCTTAAAAGGTGTGTTCCGTCTCTACTTGACTACTGCGTATTAATCACCACAAACAACAAAATCAGCGTGCAACTTCATAGACGCGTTAAAATAAATATATAGTATATATTTGTGTAATTAGTGCAACACACTTAGTGCCCGGCCCGTGACACTTAGCACACTGAGAAAGTAGGAAGTGGCCGTGCAGAAAGAGGATTACGCCGGAGGCGTGGCGCAGAAAGTGCCCGCAGTCCGCCCCCCTCCCTTGCGATACGGCGCTCCTGCGGACCGACCTGCTCCGGCTCGGACGGAGGGACACCTGCGGCCGGGCAGGGATGCGCATCGTGAGGGGGTGATTCTATAAGGCTATAACTAATCGATACGAGAACTGACTAAGGCGCCAGCAGGACAGGGTCATCTAATCGGGACAGATAAAGAGAACAGACAGAGACGTAAGCGGCTCTTATTTACTGTACGCCCGGCCTTCTAGAAGGACAAAGACTAACCAGCTGATTAGAGCAAGTGTCAAACAAGGGGGATGCCCAAAAGGGGCTATAATAGGTATAGAGCGGATGCATATGGCAGAGCTCCTTACTGTACATGCTGAATGTATGTCAGATGGTCGCTCACTAATTGCAATCAGTCAGACAATAAACTTGGACCTGCAACTCCTCCACGTCTCAGCTGTGAGTCTCTGCTCATCCACGGACCCGGCGGAGACGGCGATCTCCAGCAATCGGCAGCCTGCCGGCTTAGGGGCGCCCGGGTTCAGCAGCCAGAATGCGGCAGCGCGTCTTCAGCCTGCCGCGGCAGCAGTCGCTGGTGCTGCCCGCCGTGCTTAATCCCTTTGTGCAAGATCTGAAACTCACGGCGGCCCTCAGACTCAAAGTAGGTACCGGACACGCTTTGCTGGGGATGGGAACGCATGCTAGATGGTACAGGTATTGGTCTTACCTGCAAATAAAGCCTTTGAATTGTGCTTGTGAATATTTTTCTTATGGTGCTTTGATTAATTGAACAGTGTTCTACTAAGTAACATATTCAGAAATTACACAACGAACATGTTTCAGATAGAGTTCCTTATGATTGGAATTAGCGGCTGCGGTTCATGGTAAGCCGCTCTGGAGGAATCCGGAAGGTGCTTGGGAGTAGTGGAAACGGCATTCTTTGGCTTTCCTGTTGGTCACTTCGAAGTGCTATAGACGTGCCCCCTTATTGTGTGTGAGTGTGTGTGGGCTTGCATAGATCACTTTTGAGCACCGAAATGTCCCCAAAGTGTGGTAAAACCTGAAATTTCCCTACTTTTGGGGACATCTTTTCAGGTCCCCATTAGGAAAACCTCAATTTTATAAAAATCTGTGATTGGAATCAAAAAAGGAAAAATGCCAAAAGTCTTATATTTGGCTTGGTTACTTATGGTTAAGGTTAGGGCTGAGTAGGGGTTAAAGGTGCCATAGTTGGGATCAGGGTTATGCCCATAGGAATGAATGGTGTGTCCCCATAAAGATGTGTGTGTGTGCCATGAGGTCATGCATATGTAATGACACTTTTAACTTTTATTTTAACATTGGGGACACCATTTTTTTATAAATATCTGTGAATTTAATCAAAAAGCTGAAAATACTGTAAGTCTTGTATTCCGTTTCATTACTTAAAGTTAGGGCTGTGTAGGGGTTAAGGGTGTCATGGCTGGGATTAGGCTTTTTCCCATAGAAATGAATGGATGGCCCTCACAAAGACGTGAAAGACAGGAATACATGTGTGAATGAGTTTCGGGTTATGCCCATAGAAATGAATAGACAGTCCCCATGTAGATAGGTACACTGGTCTGTGTGTGCGTGTGTGTGTGCATGCATTGTGTCCTGCTGTCCTGTCCCAGAGTGCATGCTCCTGGGTGCCTGTATGTCTTACTCTGCAGCCTGTATCCTGATCCCACAGTGCCTCCTTCTCGGTGTCCTGCTGGTCCCCCTCCGCTGTCTCCTCCTGCTCCTCCTGCTACTCCTGGCATGGCCTCTCGCCACTATGGCCACCCTGCTGCATCCGCTGGAGGGGAACGTGGAGCCCATGTCTGGCTGGAGGCGGTAAGTGCTGTGGGGCTGTGGAAGCAGGAGAGATTCCCTCAAACTGCAGTAGATCCACTTTGGGGCTGGAGCCACGAGATGAAAAATGACACTGTAGGAAATGTAGGTGTAGCATATTCTGTACGTTACGGGGATAATGAAGCTTTGTTCTAACATTATATAAAAAGCCCAGCACTTATTGCTGTTTCAGCTTTTTTTTTATAACTCAGCACCTGGTGTTTCAAAACACCTGCGACTAAGCTGCCATTTTTAACTATTAACTATGTGCAGACAGGCACCTTAGACACACCGCTACCCTTCCTACTGACATGGCACAAGAATGAGAAATAAACACCCTTGGGCTGGATTTGTTTGTCAGATGTCTGATGATGGATATTGCAATCCTTAGAGAAGATCCAATTCCTTTCATTTTATTAAACATCTGGGGGGGTTGGGGTCATGTAAAAATAGGATGGAGACATACCCTAAAAATAGATTTTTGACAAGCTATGCCATTGCTCAATACGAACGTCACCAGTTTCATTAACCAGTGGCATCTTTGTCTCCAAATTGAGCGGCTGCGGCAGTAAGCCACCCTGCCCCCACCCGGCCCACCTAACTTTTGCAGCCTTGCACACCAGCAGACCTTTGCATCCTTTTTTCTCTGCAGTCAGCCTCACTGGAACACCACTGCTTTGCAGAAGAAACCTCGCCGACTCAAGATTCAGCCGATAAAACTATAAGCAGAGCGTTAAAAAAAGGAGGGCAGAGGAAAACCACAGAGTTTCGTGCTGCGTCAGACTATCCTCTGATCAGGCCTCAAGTAATGGGTCTGAATGAAAGCTCTGGGGGCAGCTTTTTCCCATGGCAGACATTTCTGCCTCTTCGCTGCGTAGTAGGGTTGAACGATTTTAAGAAAGTATCAAATTGCGATTTATCTGACACATACTGCGATTGCAATTAGATTTTTTTAAAACTCAGTGTTCACTGTGTGTGTATAAAAAACTGTGACTGAGCACAGCCGTACATTGCAATCTCAACTGTGAACTTAAATTCTAACAAAGATTGATATAGAACGTTCATCTAATGAACCATAGAACAATTATCTAGCAACCCAAACATGCTAACGTGGTTGTATTTTTACACGCACATTTTAAGTGCTGCATTTGCAAAAAGCACTCGACCGCTTTTTTTACAACCACGTAAAGTGTTTCCGGAAAGTCCCACATACACAAGGGTCAAATTAGCAGAGAACAATGACGCATAAAACTACTATTACAAAAGACTGTGTTAAGTTAAATAAAGTAAAGAAAATAAAACAATTCCAGTGATAAAAACATTATGGATTAGGGATAACACTGCTTGGACCCCTAATAATAGGACCTTTCTGTAAACAATCTCTGACCATGAAACAGGTAGCTAATTCATTTATGGCTCAGCAGCGGAATCAATATTTTTTTGCACTGTGAATGTAACTTTTTCCTTGGGTTTCACGTGTCTGTTGTTTTTGGGCGTATACGCAGTCAGTTTGGGCTACTTCTGATTGGTGAGCATGACTGGCACTCGAGAAGCACGGCACTTCTGATTGGTGAGACGGACTGTCACACAAGGAGGACGAAATGAATTAGCAACACTGTTCTCAGGACAGTTTTAAAGCCTGGGTCAGACGTGCTGTATAATGCATATCCTAAATCGCAGTCGTTGCAATTTGCTAATTGCATTGTTTAAAATTGTGATTTCGATTTGAAATCGATAAGTCATCCAGCCCTACCTACAGCTTACCGAATCCCACTGGCCATACTGATACATGCGGCCGATTGGGTCAGATCTTTCAAGGGAGCACCCATTGCCTAATTTGCAAGTCTTCCAGTCCTCTCCTGCAGACACTCCCTGTTTGCATCCCCTGCATCTCAGCGAGACGCTTGCCCAATAAGTGAGCTTTCCTACAGGACGTGTCTGATTACGCTTCAATTTTTCCTGCGGCAGGTGCCTGTGCCGGGTGGTGATGGGGGGATTTGGCCGCCTGGCCTTCCTCGTCATGGGTTTCCGGGTGTCCGTGCACGGACGGCGGGCCGCGAGCGCCGAGGCCCCCATACTGGCTGTGGCCCCCCACTCCGGCTACTTCGACACCATCGCGTGCATCGTGGCCGGGCTGCCCTCCACTGTATCCCGCGCGGAAAATCTGTCTGCACCCATCTGCGGACGTGAGTGTTTATCCTGGGTGACTAATGCCAAGCTGGAGCATTGCAGTGCTTACCACGTACATTCGCTTTTTAATACATAGAGTAGCGTTAATTACGTCTTTTTTGTATTCAGTACATCCACCTCTCTTTTATTCGCTCATCCGTACATCCATCCTCGTGTTGCGGCTGCCCTCTGACAGCATAGCACACACGTCTGGGGTTAGCCCCTGGATGGGAGCCCAGTAAATTCAATACAGATTCATTCTGAAGGTACCTTTTAGGCTGTTAATGGGAGGACAGCACCCACCACACATTTTGTGTTGATTATGAAAGGGGGCTGCCACTGCCTCTCACCTCCGGGCTGGGTATTTTATTCCCGTGTTGTCTGGTTTACCTCCTGGGACTTTTGAATTTGGTGAAGGCCATAGATAAGCTTTTAAGCAAGTCGGCTGTTATATATTGCGGTAGTGTGTGTCAGCATGAGTCCTGCTTGTGCTCTGTGTCACATTGCGCTGTAACTCTCTGCTGGGTAAGTGGTCAATCAGCAAACAATAACTATAGCTAGAATAATATGAAATATTACTTATATGAAATGCATTAATTTATTTTAAATATAGAGGGCACTGCAAGAGATTTTGGGCCCCGTGAAGGTATATCATATTGGGCCCCCAATCTGGACCAATCTAATTATGTTCCAAATGTTTTAGGGCTACTGTCACTTAGGGGCCCTTGGAATTGTCCTAAGCTTCTTCTCCTTCCCGCACCCCTCACTTGTATGTGCAGATTTGGGTTGCCAGGTGTTTTGATCCGCTCGGTTCCTCCCGCATTTGCTGTAGGGTTCTTGCGCTGTCTTCAGCCCGTGCTGGTCTCACGCCTGGATCCGGATTCCCGTAAGAACACCATCCTGGAGATTGAACGGCGAGCTACATCTGGGGGCAAATGGCCACAGGTAGGCGAGGTGTGGCTCCACAGACAGGCTGCTGGGATGCACTTGTGCTGTAACTTTCCAGTTCTGTAAGCCCCCCCCCATGTAATACACATCTCTCAGTTCTGGTTTGTCACTGTTGAAACAGCAGCAATCATCGCCTTACAGTAGATGTTACAGCTGTTTGCCTACAGTTCTGCGTGCCAGATGTTGTAAGGACCAGCTTATAAAATGCCAAAATACAACATCTTAACAGATCTGAAGCATGACATCCCATGGTTCCAGAAAAATTAACTCAAAGTGTATGCAATTTTACAAAACCCAGTCCATTTTTTGTACTTTTTGGGATGAGACCACCAAGGTCCTAAAGTCAAGCTTCCTCATTGTATGTTACAGTATTAGGAACCAAAACTAACTCAATCCGTGTTTTGTTGTTTTTGAGAAGAGACAGCCAAGGACCTAAGGTCAAGCTTCCTCATTGTATGTCAAAGTATTGAGGACTAAAACTCATTCAGTCCTTATGTAATCCAATGAAGAATTTTCGTAAAATTTCCAAAACCTACTAAATCCACAGCTATGGTACTTACTGATTTTATCTGGGTTACCGCTTTGGCCAGACACTACGCGTGCTGCATATCAGACTCCATATCTGTCTCTTCGTCTTCTCTAATCGCGGTGGAGTTTGGTTTGCTATTCTCCGCACATGCGGAGACAAGTTCGGCTGAGCCGCACAAAGGAGGCCAGGAAGCAGATCGTTCGCCGTGAGGTCTACTACAGACTTTATGATGAATTCGTGTCATGCACGAAATGACGGGGAATGTGCTAGGTGGCCTTAGATAAAATGACACGCAAGAAATCACTGCCATCAGAAATCATTTGTGTTTTTCAGAAATGTGAATCTCTGAACAAGGGCACGTCTTGCTTTCTGTCTTTTTTTTTGGTTTTCAGTTTATATCGTTAACTCGGGGAATATTACCCAGGAGACGGGAAGCTTGTCACTGCTTTGTCTCTTGACTTGGTGCTTCCAAATGTTTTCCCTCCTCTATATCTTTGCCTTATTCCCGGTACGAACTCTCCACCTTTTATCAGCTTCAAAAGTCAAGGCTCGATTTTGACTCCTGTCACACTAGGGAGGGGGTAGGTAGGCGATCCCCCCCCCTCCCCCCACACACACTTTTTGCCGCAGAGACATCACGACTTCACAAAGAGTCTTCGCGTGGTTTCATCTTCTCTCCCAACCTCACAAACAATCATTCAGTTTGCTATATCGCAGGCCTGGTACCAAAGCACCTCAAAGGCATTTAATCTTGTCAATATGGAGATCATCACAAGTTCAGCACCCACTGTTGATCATAGAGATAGTACTTCGACACCTTCCCGCCAACTTGCCTCGCACAGAAGAGGATGTGCGTAGTTTGAGGAATAAATGAATTTCTTATGGCAAGCTTCTAAAGAAATATGCACATTCAGTCAAAATATTTCTTTATTTTATTTCATTTTTCCAAAGGTCCTAATTTTCCCGGAAGGAACCTGCACGAATCGGTCCTGTCTCATTACTTTCAAGCAAGGTAGGTGCATTTTGCCATGTCAAAGACTGATAGCCATCAATGGAAGATGCAAATGTGCATGCAAATGGGTGAGCAATTTCAGCATGTAAACAATGGTCACATACAGCACTGCCTTCTGACCCCCACCCCAGAAGTTAGAATGTATGGATGGGGGTGGGGTGTCCCTCCCGAAATCTCCCGGAATAGGCAGACTCGACCCAGCCCAGCCATGTGTTTAGATGCCGTGATATAATTTTGCATTTATGACCTGTTTGTGGAAAATGCGTTGCTGGTTAGCGCAGCCTCCTGCAATTCTGGCGCACTCATGCGACCGTACATGCATCAGTCCTGGTAGAAACAGAACAGTGAGCTTCACGTGGGGAACCACATGCCTCGCTGTCTTGCTGTGCGTGTCGGATGTTGCCGTCAGCATCTTCAGAGTCACGTCCTTATCTCGCAGGTGCCTTCATTCCCGGAGTCCCAGTCCAACCAGTGCTACTGCGATACCCCAACAAGCTGGTCTGTACCCTTCTGCCTCAGCCCACCTAGACCCCAGAAAACCACCCAGCGCTCCTTAAAAACTTGGCAGTTTCTTTTTCTATTCAATGGTAGTGTGTTACTGTTATATTTGGCACCAGTCTAGCTCGATACTGACTTTCCACAAACATTTCCCGTTTCCCTAAGGACACGGTGACTTGGACTTGGCAGGGGCCGAAGTGGTAAGTGTGATCTCTGCCAGGATGTTGTGTCAGTTGACTCCGCGCCTCATTCCCAGTACAGTACTGTCATGTTGTGTCCTACAGGTTTGACGTTACACCGGCCCGCTGTATAGGCGTGGAGTTAGGCTGGGCTGCTATGTAGAGGAGAATGAGGGGGAGATATTAGGACGTGTTGGTACAGAACTTCACAATAACATACTCACCCACCCAGGGACCAAAAACTAGATCAGGGTTTGGTTCTAACTGACACTTAAACTTCCGGTGGCTGCCCTAGATTACCCTAGGCTTAACTTTAACTACAGTATATACAGTACATATATACTGTATAATATAAAGTGGTCATTTAGTTAACTATGAGGTCTGGGTAAGATGGTCCGTGGTGGTCTGCCTGTCATAACGAGCCACCATTAGCACTCGCCCGGGGGGCCTCTTCAGGGCAGTAACCAGGGCGTTGCCACATACTTTATGAAATACTTGCCTGAACAAGAACTTCTCCATTTTATGGAATGGTAGACATTCTGCTTTGTACATGAGTCAAAGCCTGAGTTTGGCTGTAAAACATTTGCGACTGCAAAATGTCTACCTGCTGGCTCTTGTTTTGACTCTAGCCAGAGGCCTTCTTCAGGGACGTCGGGAAGGGTGGGGGGGGGTAACAGGGGACCCAAAAATTTATTTACATACTTGGATTGATCTGGGTTGGGGGCCCCAGGCCTCCTTCCTGCTCCTGACTTGAGCGGTTCTCCTTCACAGGAAGACGACGCTTCTCCTTACACTCTGCCAGCTGTACACCAATGTGGAAGTTGAGGTACCAGGCCGTGGTTGTGGACCCTTTGAGCCCCAGCAAGTAACAGCTAAGCACTGATGTTCAGGGAGTTTTCCTAGGGAAAAGTGTTCAGCCTTTAAGGTCACTCAAAGTTCCAGAATCCTTCTGATAATTATTCAAAAACTATGAATTATTAACTGCTAATGAGTTAGTTTTGGATTTATATATTGCTACTGGTAATGGTAAGGAGGCTGTCTTGGTAATCTTTACTCAGGAACACCTCTAAAGCTTCTTTCACATCAGATTTGATTTAGTGATGCTGCTTCATGTCCAGGGTGCCACCCTACTGACTCTTTGTTCTCTGTCCTCCAGTTCCTGCCGCCAGAGATCCCCGGGGAGAAAGAGAAGGCCAACCCCGCGCTGTTTGCAAACGCCGTGCGGAATGTCATGGCCAAGTAAGAACCACCGTCGCTCGACAAATAGCTGTCTGTCTATCTGCCTGTTGCGGTAGGAATATGGCTACATCCTTTTTTCTGTGTATAGTGTATGACTACTTACCCTTTATGTGTATGTGCGCCTGTCTTGTCAGTAAATCTGCATGTCTAACATCTGTAACATGTCTGTTTCCGTAACCGCCTGTGTATATGTGTGTGTGTGTGTGTGTTCCTGCCCATTGCATAATGAATGTATGTGTGTGTGTGTGTGTGTGTGTGTGTGGCCAGGGCCCTGCGAGTCCCGGTGACAGACCACACTTACGAGGACTGCCGGCTAATGATTTCTGCTGGGGAGCTCACCCTGCCCATGGAGGCCGGGCTGGTGGAGTTTACCAAGATCAGCCGCAAGTTGAAGTAAGCTGGATGTATTTGGGGACTGGGGGGGGGTGGATTTGGGAGGCAATCTGTGCAGCAGCCAGTCATTTTGCACTTTGGATTGATGGGTAGTAGCGTCACCTTGCACCTCCAGGGTTGGGCAGTTTGCATCCTTCCTCTGTTCTGTGTGTGTGGAGTTGCACATTCATTCTACGTCACATGGCAACCATTAGTAACCAGATTAGTCCATTTAGCGGTTGATATCATAACCGCTGAGGAGCCTCTTTCCTGGCGGTGTTCGGCAAGCTGCGGGTGAACTTCCGTTGCTGGTTTTGAGAAATGGCTATAGCAAAAGCATGCTTCCTCCTGCTTCAGTCTCAAGTGGGACAACGTGAAGAAGGAGCTGGAGGGGTTCAGCACCATTGCCCAGTCCTGCCAGGGCGGCCGCATCTCCCTGGAGCAGTTTGCCCGCTTCCTGAAGCTGCCTGTCAACCCTGCGCTGGAAGAGCTCTTCGGCCTCTTTGATAGGGTGAATGAGTGTGCACATCACTCCCCCTAGTGGCAGCATACAAGAACTCCATTGCATTTATTTATAATTGTGTTACAGTTGCTTTGCCTTCTCACACTCAGTCTTTAACTAAATGCATGGCCTTGTTTTATGGTAAATGGCTTGTGTATGTGGTTGTATTTGTATTATTCTCCTAAGGTCCTCATGAGTCCTCAGATAATATTGAGGATGCTGGCAGACGTGTTTCTCTTTACGTCCTGCTGAACCTGTGTGGTGATTCTCCCAGTGAGGCACTGTGAAACAGCTGATCTCGCCCCTGTCTCTAGAATGGAGATGGAACTATCGACTTCAGGGAGTACGTCATTGGGGTGACCGTCCTCTGCCGGCCTGCTAACACAGAAGAGACCATCCAGATGGCCTTCAAGGTGCGGTGGGTGTGATTGGGAATGGGGAGGCCGTACCGGGCCCACAGGAAGTCAGAGGCCTCTCTCTAGTTGAGTTTAGAGGGTTGCCCCTTCATTGTCTTACTTGTGCCCGACAGCTCTTATCTGTAGACAGAACTTTGTGAAGTGATGCGTCCTCTTCTTCTGCTCTCTTCCTTCTTTCTGTCTCTCTGCACCAGCTCTTCGACACAGACAAGGACGGTCGCATCACGCACAGTGAGTTCTCGGCCCTGATCCGCTCCGCCCTAGGCACCCCCGAGCTGGACGTGTCCCGGCTCTTCAGCGAGATCGATGCCGACGGCTCCGGACACATCACCTACGGTGAGTGGCTGCCTCAGGAAGGCGGAGCTTTGGGCTGTCCGAGGGAGCAGGGAGCAATTTTTACTCCTTTGTGTTAACCGCATGCAAAGGGTTTAGTTTTTTTTATTTTTGGTTTCAACTACTTCCTTTTCCCAGGGTACCCACAGGGACTTAAAGGTATTTAAGAAGCAGTGAATTTAATATTCTCAAATGAAAATTAATAATAAAAGTATTTTGTTTACAAGGTAGTAAATTTTCTTGGCAAAATTCGTAACGTATTTCTTGTCCTTTCATAGGATAAAATAAATACTATAACATGACAAATAACTGTCAAATGTACACCGGACCTTTTACGTCATAAAAGCCATTCGCCCGTTAAGTTGTGACGGAATTACCTCCAGAAATACTGTTTCTGGTCCAAGATTCTACTGCATTGGCTGAGGCCCTCGTCTTTTCAACATGCCGTAAGGCTGTGTCCAACGAGTTTGAATAGATCTTAGCAATATATTTATATATATATATATATATACACTCACACACCTTTGTAAAGCGCCCTGGGGCAACGCTGTTCTGAAGTGATAAATGTGATAAAATTAAATTGAATTGAACATTAATTTGTCATTCAATCTCTTTGCGTCACCTGATTGCGTGTGACCGCACTGCAGTACTCTTCCATCGTGAGAAATTAATTTCAAGCCCAGTAAACATTTCAGTTTCAGGCATGTGTCGTTAAAGATATTTACACATTTTTTTCATACTTGATAAATGTTGATAAATCACTGCACAAAGGCATTCATTTCATTTTAATTATCTACCATCAGTTAAATAGTGGTGCATTTTATGGGCCACGCTTCATCCGTGTGCTAATAAAGAACTGCATTAAAAAACTTGCTTTGCTGCGTTTACTTTGTTGAACCCTAAAGAAAATAAACAAATGCATTGAATAATATAGAACCACGTCCAGAACCTCCTCTCTCAGCACACGCAGTTCAGTCTGTCTGATCTTTCTAACATGTTTATGAAATGTCTCAGTTCAAACTGTAGTCGTCTCCAGCTCCGTCTCTAGCTTTTGCCAATTTTATATCTGTTTTCCTAAGGCTGGGGGTCGCAGGAAATTTTATTCCGCTTGCCGAATGTTTTTTAAATATGATATTATTAGCTATATTATAGTTCATTTACATAAAATATTATGTGATGTTTTTATATATAATCTTTAAATTAAAGCCCACTTGTTTCTAAAACAAGCACTTAAACAAACATCTAACATATACATCTGTTTTAATTGTCAATTTACATCACGCACCGTTACGCATGGCGTCCGACTTAAATGGCTGATAAGGTGGATAAAATTTTTCTTGTGTATTTATGTCACGATTTCCATCAGTACATTGCTTTACACTCTTGACAGTGGAATGTACGAGAGCCAAATCAGTCAGTTGTTAGGAATGAAAACGAAACATCTGGCACCTGGCTACTAACGGGCTAATGTTAGCTCGTAGCTACAGGATGGGCAAAGGTCGAATGGGTCAAGCCTATTCCAGTACTTGGTGAAGAATTATTTTCTAGGGCTTAAAATCCATACTGATTTTTCAGTATATCCTTCATACTTTTGCCCGCATGGCCGTGAACATGGTATTAAACTAAATTTTAAGTGGTATTAAAATCATCTTAAAAAGACTTAGATTTACCTTGGAGAACACTGGGGGTACCCTGGGAGCTGACTGTTCTGCTTTTTGAAGCTTAATAAAGTAGTTTGTCGTGTCAGTAAATCAGTAAATGTGTGTATGGCGTGGTTTCCGGTATATCGCTATATTTCGCTATATCGATATATTTAGTGTGTCAGTTTATTTAGTCTAATTCTTTAATTAATTAATTTGTTTAGCTCATGAATAATAGCCTGTGCCCTGTTTTGGCACAGGGGTCTGAGACGGTTCTGTCTGGCCCATGCCATGCCTTTTAATCATTACTAAATTCAGCTTGTCAATCAATCAGCTGGTTTCCACAGAGAACGAAAACCTAAGTAAGAGTGGTAACATTTGCTGTGCTTGAATATCTACAGCCATGGCTGCTTCCCTTAAAGCATGTCTGTGCCCCTTGTCAGAGGAGTTCCGGACCTTTGCACTGACCCACCCGGAGTATGCCAAGCTGTTCACCACCTATCTGGAGCTGCAGCGGTACCAAGCCTTACAGGGGATGGACCCTGAGCCTAGCCGACCCACTAACAGCGTCTGCCCAGATGACACCCAGGAAGACAGCACCTCTGACAAAAAAGAGGATTGAGACATTACTGGCGGCAGGAGTGATGGTGCTCAGTCTTGGTGAGACTGGTTGGGGCAATGAAACAACCAGCCGTTTTCCAAGTTGCCCTTTGACCTTTTTCACACAGCTCTTTGACTTCTTTGACACAGCCCCTTGACCTCTGTGACACAACCCTTTGACCTCCTTGACCTCTGTGACACCACCCTTTGACCTCTTTGACACAGCTCCTTGAGCTCTTTGACACAGCCCCTTGATCTCTTTTACATAGGCCCTTGACTTCTTTGACACAGTCCTTTGACCTCTTTGACACAGCCCCATGACATCTTTGACACAGCTCCTGGACCTCTCCGACACAGCCCCGTGACCTCTTTGACACAGGCCCTTGGCTCCTTTGATACAGCCCTTTGACCTCTTTGACACAGCCCTTTGACTTCTTTGACACAGCTCCTTGACCTCTTTGACACAGGCTCTTGACTTCTTTGACACAGCCCCATGACCTCTTTGACACAGACTCTTGACTTCTTTGACACAGCCCCATGATCTCTTTGACTCAGCCCCTTGATTTCATTGATAACTGCCCTTTGTCGTCTTTAACACAGCTCTTTGACCTCTTTGACGTCTTCCATTTTAGGAATGTGCAGTGAATGCTGCTACAGATTTTTTTTCCTCCTAGGACTGTCATCTGTCTCCTGCTGCCCCCTGTGGTCAAGTTCAGGAAGTCTCTATGCATGCTCTGATACTGCACTCCCTGTCTAACTACGCTTTATGCCCTTGCCAACCTTGCAGTGTGTCCTCAGGGCACAGTGACCTATGGCCTGGACCCGTCAAAGTGACAAATTGAGTGTTGCCATAGAAAAAGACGTTTCCGTAATCAGGGCAGCCTGTAAGGGCGGAGAACGGGAAGACCTTCAGGAGGCCAGATACTAGATGGAATCATCAATCCACCAAGTCAACCCCCCCCCCCAGCTGTATCTTTGTGCAGCCCTGTCTGTGATGCGTCTAAGTGTAGGACTCTGGGAAGTGGATAAACGTAGTGTTTCCGAAGCAACACATCAGTGTGAGCGCCTTGATTTAGCGGCTTTCTGGTGTTCTCTCACTTGACAGATGGAGCTGAGTAATTGGTTAACAGACAGACAATGAGCAGTTTTGAAGGAAAAGGGAAATTTTTAAAGATAATGAATGATAATGGCAGGTTTGTGTGTCTTTAGTGAGAGTTTACGCTTCGTTCTGGTGACTGTATAGTGGAACAAAGCAAACAGGTGTATTTTTTTATTTTAATAAGTAGATGCCATTTTCAAAATATTCAAATTTCCAATAAAAACTTTTACACTTTGTATATGTCCGTTTTAGTTTTTCTCTGAAAAGGATCGTGACATCTTACTACATAGTCACATTGTGTCCGCGTCTACATGCTATCAATGCACAGGAAAATGTCATTTGGAGCACCAGCTATTTGGTTTGGCATCACTAGATGGCAGTATCCCTCCACGCGATGTGGCTATTCCTTGAGAGCACTCTGTCTGCCGCGCGACCAGCCCCGATGCACACTTCCGCACCTCCGGCGCATCTAACCCGGACACACGGGGCCAGAGCGCTCAGTAGGGCGACAATGCTCACATCCATCCAGCCGGCCTGCCGGACGTGAGTCGGCCTCGGCGCTCAGCAGTCTCCTGGGATTCTGACTCTCAGAAAAGTAAGTGCAACCCCCAGCGCTGTCATCCTGGGGCGAGCGGAGCAGCCTGTGAGAGTGCTCTGCTCCCTGTCCTGCCTGCTTCTCACTCTGATTGGTCACTTTCTCCATGATGTACATGCTCTTCTTGTGGTACATAGCATTCTCTATGACATATATACTTCAAAACTTAATATTCATGCAAAGTCAATGTATTTGATTACATTTTATTTACTTATTTTAAATGCTTCACATAATCAATAGTATCAGCAGATGTTTGAGCATGGCCTGCAGCCTGTATGGTAATGTGTCTTGTCCATCCATCCATTCATCCATCCAGCCTCTAGCTGCTTGTCCTGGACATAGCTGGTCTGAAGGGGGGCTGCAGTCTCAGGCAACACAGAGCACTATCATAAACTCACGTACAGATGCTGGCTGGCAGCCTGTCTTTGGGCTGCTGGGGTGTGCTAAAATAGCCAGAGGAAACCCTCATGGCACAGCATGTAAACTTGGAGGTAGGGCTGAAACCCTCAATGTTAGACTGCACTGAGCAAGGGGCTTGGGTTTTGGGTATCCCTGTATCGAAAATGGATATTGACTGTGCAGTTATAACACAGGTTCTGGTGGGGCATAAGGGTACTGTGTGACTGGGAACATTCCCTCTTTTGCTGTGGAAATAACGCCTCATATATATATTCAATTTAGTTCAATTAAATTCATTTGTATATAGCGCCCTTCGCAACGTCCCAGGGCACTTTACATGGATGTAAATGTATATGCATGATATACAAACCAGCCGCTTCGTGAATTGCTAAAAATATAATTCCTATGCTATATTTGACACTCACTGTAAAAATGACCTTGTTTTATGAAACGGTCGACTTAAATGAGCAGCAGAGTCAGGGATAAAACATTCACTGCACTATTTGAGACTGAACATATTTTTTATAATTCATAACATCTGTTAACAATTTTTACTTTTTTCCCCCAAAGTACAGCTCTTCTTTGAACATAGATAACTTCATTACATTGTTCTTCAACTAGGAATGACATGATTTAAGTTAATTGGCAGTGAAACATGCAAGATAAATATTTTTAAAAGCCTGGTGTTCGACGTGCGAGTATTGAGTGCTAGATCACGCGGCAAACCTCATATGCTTTACTGGACTATTAGATCAGGATTCCACACACATTTAAAATAAACAAGTTGAGCTGAAGTTGATTAAGTCCGTGCTTTTGGGTAGACTGCCATTATCGACAGTGATTTCCATGCACAATATGTTTTAACCTTTTCAGTGGAGAAAACCCCATTTCAGTTTAATCAGAAGTGATAAGGTTACGGGAAATCAATTAAGTCAGTTTGCTGCTCATTTCTTGGCCGTGTAAGCCCCGATATTACCGTGTCCATTCCGGCTCAGCCCGAGGAGAGCCTGTCCAGTCAGATTGCAGACAATCAACGCCATTAATCCGGTTTACTTTCAGCACCACCTTACAGCAAGCCAATTACCCCTCCGCGCCGCAGACCCCGTAAAACGAATGAGGGGGATTGCATTAAAAAGGTCAGCTTTGACAGCTCGAGCAGCTAGCCGGCGCAGCTTGGAGCAACGGGAAGGCCCCTTGCTAGGAGCAGGATGCTTGCTAATGTTCTCGTTCTCAAGGGGAGGCCCCTACTCAGGGGACTTGCACGGTTCTCCGCAATGGGGATGATGCAAATCTTCTGCAAGTTGTAGACGGAACCATGGGGATGTTCCTTGTGCTGCGATTTGCTAGACAGGCCAGGGGTAGTGTGATCCCTCCTATCCTGTTTAACCTCAGGGCCTCTGTGGCCCCTGGCATCTCAATAATGGGGTCCTTTCACCTATTGTTTTACCCAGTTCAGCCCAGTCATTTGGCCAAATTTCAAAACCTTATCTCATTTTCGGAAATAAATATGTTGCTACGACAGTGGACGATTTTGCACGCCTTTCCCAACACCTGTTTAACACTGACTGAGGCTTTTCCTTGTGTGTTGCAGTCCATATGAAGGCCAGTTTGGGCAGTAAGGGTACAGCGTTAATTACTTGCTTGTCCAAAGCAGGTGCGCAGCAGCTGTGTAGGGACACCACTCCACGTAAGGGTCTCCAGCTAAAGACCAGCCTCCACCCCAAATGCCTCCCCCACCTGTATAAATAAGAATGTCTATAACAGTGGAGCTGGCATGAGGACAGCGACCCAGGAATGGTCTTCCGCTGGTGTTTCTATTGCCACCCTAAAGCCAAAGCCCCATCATTTCTCCCAACAGGTAAGAAATGAGGATGGTCTCATGATGTCGTCTGTCCCCCTACAGCAGCTGGACGTGCTACTGGCCGGCTTTCACCCTCAAAGCTGATTGGCTGCTCTTGGGGCTCAGTTCAATCAATAGCGATGTATGTGCAGTTGACGGGACTCCTTCCATGCATGGGTAAACAGGGCCTGCAGAGAATCATGGGAATTAGAACACTGCCTAAAGTTTTTGAAATTTTAAAGGCCCGCTGGTCATCTTAATGGGCTGCTGCCCCCAGTGTTTCTAGGCAGGGTGTGGCCCAGGGCTTATTACTGGGTACCCTCTGCCTACAGGCCAGACATGCATCCTGAATGCCGGTGTTGGTGATCATTTGCAATCCATGTACTGAGCACTCCGTCTACTGAGCACGCTTGCCGTACTGAGTTCACTCTGTACCGAACACCCCCCTACCAGGCTTCTGCCAGACTACCTCTGTGGTAAGTTCACTCCCATGTACAGAACGGGGCTTCTGTTCCTTCAGAGTTTGAACCTTAATAGATTAAGAAACTTTTAATTCTGTTAGTATGGTAACAGGGTTGGAAGGATACATCTTCATTTGTAGATGCTGTGGTAGGCTTTACAATCCTCTCATCAATAGTCAAGTCAGGATATGGGGACCCACTGACGAGTGTTTGCGCGGATCTTCTCTTACACTGCAGCAGTAATAAATGACTTGGTACGATCTGTCTTAGGGAGTATCGTGCTGTCGTTACTATGTGTTGTGTGAATGTAGAGACAGTCACCTGTTACACAAGCAGTCTGTTACTTCACATATCAAAAGTCTTCTTGGTCTCAATTGCTATATCACTGAATGTTTATCATAAAAGTATAAATACCTTGAAATTTATATTACATTTTTACGGAGCGACTTCTGTTATACATCACCCGGTCACATTTTCAGCGTTTAACAAACACGGCCTTAAATCTGTCGACTATGACTTTAATCTCATGAAGGATGTGTCTTGAAGATCCCAGGCACTCAGATTTGCCGGGCCTATATCACGCTGCTCTGAAGGATCCAAAGACTCCTGAAATGAGTTGCTTGACCACTGGGCCAAAAGCCATATGAGGAACTGGGAGGGAGCCAGATTTTATAGAAGGGAAACCCCTGATTTGTCCATGTAAGTAATGAAGGCTTCATGCTAAGATAACTTTTATCCAAAGCAACTTACAGTTGAAGGAAGGGTTACAATTTATGTGCGTCCCCCCGGGACCTTTGTCTTAGCATCACAATGCCCTGCTTGTCAAGCTACGGGGCCTTTCCTGCTACAAGCGGCCCTTCCTGTCGGTCACCACCAAGGAAAAGCCTTGTGATATTTGCAATGTTGGGGTGAGGGGGGATGCACAGATCTTACCAGTGCTAACCTTGTACAGGGGCCTAAGCAGACCAAAATAGGCTTAGCACAGGTGAGGAGCATTAGAGTCTCAGAAAAGATGTGGAATCAGGTCATACAACAGTATGAAAGGTATATATGGTTTTATATGAGAATAGAGGAGGAGGCCGCAAGCAAGTATCTGTAAATTGATTCCAACTGGGAAATTAAAGCAAAATGTTCGTTTGTCCCTCTGTTGGAGGAACCACACATGAGGAAAGAATGTTCTGCCAAAGGTTTTCATTTCAAGATGAAGATGAAGATGAATTCACCCACTAATGTTATTTGTTGGAAAGACTCTATGGGCGTCCCTCCATGCCAGTTAAAATTCCTTCATGGTTAAAAAGGAGCATTACCATGCGTGGTGCAGCCTCGTGGTGCCGTCTTTGAAGATAATGTCATAAGGTGGAGAGCACTAGGGGTCAGATCCGAATATCTCACCCCCTAACCCCTTAAGGCATTTGTGCAATCACTCTCACCTTTCAGTATGCTCATTGGCCCAGAGACGTAGTTCATGTCTCATACTCAGGTCCAGTGAGAGCTGGGATTTTAGGCGGGGGGGGGGGGGGGGCAAGGGGATTGAGGGGCTGGTCTAGGTGCCAGGAAAGGTTGCCGGCTGGCCCGCCACAGCAAACAGGAAGGGCACCCCGGTCTGCAAGGCAGCCCATCCGGATAGGGTCCTGTCCACAGATCCTGCCACAGGGATAATTGGTTTTGGAATTGATTTAAGGATCTATAGCCACTGCAGGCCTGACGGGCCCGGATAGGGGCCCTCGGTCCGATGTCACTTGTCACTCTGGATACCATGCATGGTACAATGTAGTGACAGTGTAGACCAAAGTGTAGGAAAGCTACTGGGATGCGTCCGCTGAGCTTGGCTAGGTAGTTAGCACTGTTTGGAGGGTCTCCTGATTTCTGTATTGCTGTAACACCACAGTGGGCCTCTTCAGTAACTGTCACAATAATTATTGACAAATTAATTTTGGGTGCTGAATTTAAAATCCTTTAGTCCACAATCAAATGCCAGTAAATGACATCCAAGTTAATCAAAAATTGCATTAACAGACTTGTAACAAGTTGTGGATAATGTAATATTCCAAAGCCGAATTTAAAAATATTGTAAGTGACCTTCTTCACTTTCACTTTAAATTGTGCTTAATGTAGACTGTGTGTTGACATCTTAAACTCGCTTGAATTGAGATAGTTATTTAAAATGCCACATGAGTTATAAACACACAAATAAACAAACAAACAAACAAATAACTAGCAGCAGCTTTTACCATAAATACTATTTGTCTTTTATCGCTATCCCGCGCATCAACAGAAGGACAAAAACAGCCCTTTTAAGGTTTTATAAGAGACGCACTGGAGAGTTTTAAGGGGACTATCACTGACTTTAATACGATGACCTGATCAACCATATCTAATAGAACACATAGCCCGTGGCAAAAGATGGTGAACAATTCGATTATACACGGAACACAACGCTTTTACGGCCTCTTAGAAATCAGTAATTTAATATATTTTGAACAAGAGAAAAGAAACAGATAGATTAAGTCGAAAGTATAATGTTCCTTAAATGTTTGTTTTTTTTGCTTTCTTCTGTATAACGATATATAGTAAACATTCACATCAAGGTTAATTATTAAAGTGTTTAGCAATGAAGGATATTTTATACCGATTTAAGATTCCACCAAAATATTTTTCCCATAGTATTCAATGAGTTTTTAAAAGTGTCTCGCAACGTTTTTTTTTTTTTGCATTTCCTCACTTTAAAGTGGGGTCTCATTTAGCGTGTTTTTCCAGGGTCTAAAGTTGAATAATTTTATCCTGACTTTCGGCGATGGTGACCATCAATGTCCCCATCACATAAATCGACGATGAACCTTAACACGGCTTCGGACGGTGGCTGTAGCGCGGTGAACGGCAAAGGCAGGCGTTTTTGGGGGGTGGGGGGCATGGAGAAAGTGCAATTATAAGATATCACGTGGATAGAGTGGAGCCTGATTTAAAAGCTCTGGATTTACTTCGCCCGCAGCCTCACGGACAGCAGAGACTTAAAGTTTCGCCGGGATGGAGCGTCAGTGCGCAGTTACATCTGGAGAGGGGAAGACGCGCGTGCAGGAGTACGGCTCGCCGCCTCGTGCGCCTCGCTTAATCTCAGCGCATTTTATGTGGCTTTAAAGCGCTGACCGAAATGCGCGTCGTTTATTCAGTTGCATCTTTTGCCCGGTTACTAAGTATAAAAGGATCATCAGCGGGTTCTCTACAGTAGGCACACTGACCACTGGTCACACTAGTAGGACAGTCGAAACGTGTAAACTTAAAAATAGTTTGTTGTTGTTTTTACTTTATTTATTGATTTAATTTAGATATTTTTTCCATTTTTAAAACTTGTTGGTAAGGAGTTGCAGAGGTCTATAAATTACAGGTGTTCAAGGTGACATGCGTATGTAAATGTAGGCTGTACAAAACGGACCTGTTGCATTCATTATCCGACAGTTGTTAGATGAAAAATGAGGTTTTTTGTCATTTTTGTAATTAATTGATGGATATCTATTAACTTTCTGGAATTCTCATGTTATAACTTACTGCAGTAGCACAGTATTTTCCGATTATTAGGAGTCCTGGTCACTCCGCATAGTCACACCCTTTTTTCTGTATGCGTGCCCATTGAATTACTACTGTTTTGTTTTCCTTAGCTGATGGGAGCGGGAGATTCCACTGCACCCCCAGAGGAGAAGCTTGGCCTCAGCGGAGCTGGTGTTTCCTCATCAGCAGCATCATCGTTGTCATTATCACCTTCACTAACGTCTTAATCACAACGAGCTGCTGCATCTCCCAGCTTCGAACCGGTGCGAGGATGAACATCCAAGTCCTGTCAGACCACAAACTCTCATCGGTCGCCCCATTGAAACCGTACAGCAATGTGGAAAAGAAGGAAGTGGAACTGATCCTGGTGAAGGACCAGAACGGGGTCCAGTACACCAGCTCCTCCATCATCGGTGCCCCCGGCGGCCACGTCCATCCGTCGGGCTCCCTGTGCGAGGAGGACCGGGAGACCTGGGGCAAGAAGATAGACTTTCTGTTGTCTGTCATTGGCTTTGCCGTGGACTTAGCGAACGTCTGGAGGTTCCCTTATTTATGCTACAAAAACGGAGGGGGTAAGGAGAAGTCCTTCAGTCTATGTGTGCTTTGGCAATTTAGTTCTTAGCGCAGTAAATTATTTACCTATTAGTAATAAACAAAGTTATACAAAAATGTAAATATAAATCCACACTGTACTAACTATTTAGCATTTTATAGAAAGGTTCAAAATTAATATTTTACTGGGATTTACTCCTACTTTTTGAAAATTTCGTCGTTTTGCGTCGAACGGATTTTTAAACACAGAAGAGGTTCGACTGAGGTCTTGCAAGCAGAAAGTGTCTTACCGCAAATCTGTTTAACTTAACCTGCGCCTAGTGATGATTTAGCAGCTAATGGTGTTTTTACAACAGTGGCCGAGCCGTTCTATACACGTGATTTAAGTGTTGACGAAGCCGCTTCGCCTCTGTCTATTATCATTTATTCCACGTCTGAGGTTTCAGGCTGGACATTATAAATTATTGACAAAAAGGGATGTGTATTTATTGCATTTTAAGTCAAGCGCTGATCCCTTCAAAAGTTAAATTTTACCAGCGTTTACTCACTCTGTTCTTAATTACCAGGCTTCCGCCTGCTTGTTTATGAAAGTTTGTGTGGTCCATATACGTGTTTGAAACTAAAGCAAAAAAACTAAGACACAAAGAATGATTTTCCATTTCACGTCATCGTATTATTACCATGGTAGTTGGTCACCCTAATGTCATTTTTTCTTAGTCACAAAAATCTGTGAGAGAAATATATCAAGTTATGAGGCATTAAATTAATGAGGCACTTATCCAAATGAGGACACAAGAAAGGCATCCTTAAGGGCTTTTTTCAAAACAGCTATTATTCAGGATGCCCTGAGTGGTTTCGGAAATGGATGGGCCTGACACTGCATCTCTACCAGAAAATCCGTCAGCTACACTGGATTCGCTTTTTCAGAGGACACCAGTCACACCTGCCTTTCATCTGTATGTTGGGCAGCAGGTAACTTTTAGTGCTGAAAAGGTCAAAGGCTTGCCGGTGCAAATCGCAGGAGGGGACTGGCTGTTTTACCCTTGAGGAACAGAACGTAGGCTTAGTGGATTCAGTAAAGTTGGGAAAAAAAGGAACTAGGTGTTCGGTTGTAAGACGGAAGAGGAGCTTCTGTAAGTGAAGGCTTCATTTTAGGGGCAATACAAACAGTTTAATAAACCATCCGTCCATCTGTCCATATCGTTCTTTATATCCATAAAGCACCAGGCACCAGGTAACTAATAAATCTTATCAACTGCTCATTAATTTCTATCTTGTGGCTAAATTCCTGCTAAAATCTATTTGTAGAGTTTGAAAGTGACCCAGTTGATGCTTGTTTATGTGCTGAGGCAATTCTTTCTGAATCACTGACTGTGCCACTTCCATTGTGTTATTGAGATGCTTAGCATTTGAGGTGGTCCTTTGTGCTCCCACCATGATCTGTCACACCGCAGTTTTCGCGAGGCTAAATACTTGAGCAGCAGAGTCTTTTGGCTTTTAGGAAAGCGTTAACGAAGCCCTTCTCTCTCGGCAGGGGCCTTCCTGATCCCCTACACTCTCTTTTTGCTTATTGCTGGGATGCCCCTGTTTTACATGGAGCTGGCTTTGGGACAGTACAACAGGGAGGGAGCTGCCACGGTCTGGAAGATCTGCCCTGTTTTCAAAGGTAAGGGATGAGACCACCTCTTCCGGCACAGTTGCGGCACAGGAGGCAAGGCACAGCTGCGGCACAGGCAGCAAGGCACAGCAAGGCACAGGCAGCAAGGCACAGCTGCGGCACAGGCAGCAAGGCACAGCAAGGCACAGGCAGCAAGGCACAGCTGCGGCACAGGCGGCAAGGCACAGCAAGGCACAGGCAGCAAGGCACAGCTGCGGCACAGGCGGCAAGGCACTCCAGGGGCAGCCCTAGGTTTTTGGCCCCCGGTGGTTCCCGGTGCTTCATAAAGGAAGAAAATTTAAGATTTTACATTGATTCAGGTTTCTTTGAAAATTTCGAAAGACAGAAGTGTCTGCCTGTCAGGATCTCTTCGGGGCCAGATTGCTTATTAGATTACTAATTAGAGACAGAAAACTGGCTGAAAAGTCCTTACACCTGGGTTTAAATAGCTCACCGAAAGGTTATCCCAAAAACCTGCATACACACTGGCCCTCTGCGGATAAGATTACTCTGCCCTGCTTATCACACTGACCAGAAATGTTAGATAACAGACATGGAAATGTGTATAAAGCTGCACATTTTGTCCCAGTGAAGCCTCCCATAGCTGCCTAGAGGTTCAAGCGTACTTTACGCTTAATGACAAGCATCGCAGAAGCCTGTGGTCTTTGGTGAAACATGCGTAGGTGTTTGTGCGTAGGGAATCCTTAGCTAACACAAGAGCCCACGTGAAACTGTGATCAATTATTTGCACAAACATAGCATATGTGTCATAATATGAGAAATTTGTGCACGGCTGTAATTCAGGCTGGTTTTGGCAAAGCCTGCTCTACCTATTTTTGACCTTTTTCTTGTTGCGGTCGCTTCCTCTGTCCTTCCTTCCCGCAGGCGTGGGCTACACTGTGATAGTCATCGCACTCTATGTGGGCTTCTACTACAACGTCATCATAGCCTGGTCGCTCTACTACCTGTACTCCTCGTTCACCAGCGAGCTACCCTGGTTGCACTGTGGGAACAGCTGGAACAGCGAAAACTGCACCAACGCCCAGCAGGCCAACAGCTCCTGTCTGGACCACAACACCACCACCACGTATTCCAAGTGCAAGAACACCCCCGCTGCCGAGTTCTATGAGTGAGTGCCCGGCTTCCCATGGCAACTGCGAAAAGGAACTGACTCAGGCTTCTCATTTGTTTAAAGGTGGATTGTGGGTGGGGCATCTTAGTGGGTGGGGCATGGCTCAACCTGTTGATTGACATGAGGCAATAACCCCACCCACCAGGGGATTTCAACAGCTCATGTCTCTCATTAATACCAAAAATAAACTTGTACTATGATAGTCATCAAATTATCATTTGATGACCACAGACAGGCATATGCTGAGCCCATTTAAAATTAACGAGCAAACCTTGCCGGGTCGATCAGCATGCCAAATAAGTTTAGCCGTTTCAGTTTTTTCAGATGTGATCAGAACATGTGAACATCAGGGCTCATAAAACAGTTATAAAATTTATAATTTCATTTTTTAAATTAACCAACCCCTCCTCCAAACCGTCAGCGTCCTGTGGCCCTGTAGGAGACCTGTAATGCATATTACAGGGTTAAATGCTGATGCGTGTCAGTCATGGCCTCTCCTTACCAGTGCTGGCCTGAACTCAGTTGTTGTACCAATGTCGTCTCAATGTGGTGCGTTCTGTACACTAAGTGAAAGCGCCGTAACTAGGCACCCCACTGCCATGTGCTGTATGTTTGTTTGCACGACAAACGCAGTATGACCTCGGAAGTATGGCCTCATGTACATTATGATGAAGTCCTCAAAGTAACAGGCATGGGCTCTACCCCCTGAGAATGTGGGCGGAGTTTCGCTGTCCCCGCCCACTGGCAAGCCATTGGTGGCCTAGAATTTTCATCATGCCCTGGATGTCTGTGACTGTCAGATCCCTCCTTGTTTTTCATTTGAAAACCAAAGGCTGTAATATGGGTATTCTCTTTCTTAGGCTTAACGTTGGACATGCTGTAATCTTGATAACAGTTAAATGGTCTTACAGTATGTCTGCATTAGATAGCAGAAACAAGGCAGGTACTGGAGACTGATACGTTAATTGTTTTTCCCCTTTAGGGACCTGCATAGGTTGTACATGATACAGCGTTGGCTGGCTTATAGGCAGATGGTCGGTACCATTGTTACAGTGCGGATTTCCTAACTCTTACCACCACTGAACAACTTAGCTTTCAGGAGATATGTCAGTCAGCAGGGATGATTATCTATATGTAGGTCTGTACTGCAGACCAAGTTAGGAGAGAAACATGTTAGTCACATTAACTCTGAGGTGAGCACTTCGAAATGGGACCTTCTGGTCCATATACATGGGTCACCAGCATAGAAACAGTACACTGATATCCCCCAGGAAGACCCTTCTCTGTCTGACATATAGCAGGCTATCAAATAAGTTCAAGTTCATGGGAAAATAGGGACATCCGTTTGTATTTCACAGAGGTGTAATTTTAAAAAAGTTACTTCTGCTGTGCTTGAGGAAGTCAGCGAAAAGGCACGGACAATATTGGGGACTGTCCGACCCAGACCAGCAAAAGCTGCTTCCGGCTTCTTCCGTGACCGTCGCTGAGGTCCCTCGGGTTTCTGGAGAACTCCTTCTACTTGGCACAGCGTTAGCAGGAAACTAGCTAACTTGCTTCTTCAAGCTCGCCTCCACAGCCCGTACACGCCAACGGCCTTCAGTTTCTGCCCTGCCCAGCCCGGGGGTGTCCCTGTGAGATGTAGGGATGGAGACAGGTTCTGTGCTGTTTTAGCCCAAGACCCCCCCCCCCCTCCCAGCACTGGTCTGATGTCATGGACACTATAGCTTCTGTCAGGCCCCCTCCAGATTTGGCTGTTTTTATTCACAAGAACAATACCAGGTTGGGCACCAGGAATCTGCCAGGCCTTTCTGGCCTTTAAATGTAGCATGTTGCTAATGCCATTGAAACCATGCTGGATCTTGGTGTTCTAGACTGGGCAGTGGCACAGTTGGCACCGGGTATTTTGCCAGTTAGCTGTATAATAGCCATGCTGTGAAGAGTAGCTGAGGCTACAGGATAGTGGTATCAAACTCAGTGCCTAGCAAGCCATGTCTCCACCGGCGTTCACAGACCAGTCTCTCTTAATCAGTTCAATTAAAACTTAATCACCTTAAAGACTTAAAATGAGATGCAATTCTATGAGTAGTTTATAATGTATGCGTGTTAAAATCTCCTTGTTGTATCAAGATGATGAAATCCTCTGGGTTCAGACATGGATTCTCCGGTGCTTACAGGTTATTTAAGTTCAGGCTTAAGTTCAGAGAACCCGGAATGTTCTGCCACTGGGAACGATATTAATATTTCGACATACAAAAAAAAAAAATAGAAGATGAGCTTGATTTGCTTGGTCAGTGAAATAGATCTTGATGATTAAATGTTAGCCTGAGTGGCCCTATGCCCTTAGAGAGGTGGCCGGGGGAGTGTCCCTGGCATTTAATCACATTTAAAAAATGGCAGTGTCTGCCATGGTCTCTCAGGCACTCTGACCTGAGCCCTGGGATGCCCCTTATGACTTAGCTGCAGATAACCAAGCAATGGATTGATGTGTGGCCTGCAGGGAGAGGAGAGAGATTAATGATTATGTTTGAGTCGCACGCATCAGGACTTCATCACTGCAGTTACTGCAGGTGGCAGTCTTTCCGTTTGGGAGGGGCTCCTCAGCCATTTTGCCCAAAGAACCAGTGCACTCTGGTCCTCTCACAATAATGCTGTGGTCTGTAATTTTCCTTACAGCCACGGTTAGGCCTTCATTTCCTCTCCAAATCGCCACCCAGGGCCTTGTCATTATCCTCAGCGATGAGCTAGGCGGACGGAACAGTGTCGCTCGTTAATGAGGGACCGGAGTGCAATTATTGCGATTAAGTTTTCAGAGGCCTCTCTTTGAGTTGGATGTTTGTGGGGATGTGGGGGGTAAGCAGGTGCCACTCTGTATTTGGGTTCATTAGCAGCAAATGTCCAAATAACCTAGTGATCCATAAAGCCTTGCTGTCCACCGTTACTCAAAATGTAGGTTTTCCATCCCCGAAGATGGCATCATCAGGACAGGGGTTATGAACCCCATTGTGAGATATATAGACAGATGGATGCATAGTGCACCATGTTTAAAGAGCTGTTCACTTATGGTTTATCTATGTGTTTGTGTCAAGGAGTTTTCTGTTAAAGAAACAACAGCAGGGCCATTTTTGGGATATAAATTCTTCAGGTCAAAGTTTTAAAAAGCCATAAATCTATTTGACACATTTTATACTTAGTGTTAAATGAACAATCCAGAAAGTACTATTGGACAATGAATAGGTCAATTTTAGAATGATTAACAGCGTTTGCTGTTCTATTTTGGAATTGCGGTAAAAAAGGAACTGATATTAGCCGAATAAATTTTAACGAATGAACTGTCTGAACAGACTCTAAACATGCAAAATGTTGTAGTGCCGTTGCAATCAGCCGATAAAATACTTTAGATGCAGAAGGTAAATTTAGAAAATGACTATAATGGGCATGACTTTTCCAGTGTGCATGGTTTGAGCTGCATTTTAAAGTTCCAGAAGGTAGCTAGGCAAGTGAAGTATGGCCTCACTTTGCTTGTAATTAGTCTCCAAGGGCTGGAAGGTGTATTGTCACTATATTTAGTGGGATTTACACCATATTAAAAAGTAACCACTAAGAATGAGTGACATTTTCAGGAGACCTGCTAGATTATCAAGTTTGCCATGTCCATATTTTGGTGGAGCAATCTGCTGTTAGTTTGCTAAAAGATTAAACCATAGTTGTGTCATGTGACCTGCATTTTATGTGGGCCACTCTGCTGGGTATGAGATCAGCAGCTTAAGTGGTGCCTTAGTCTAGACATACTTATGTCTCAGAGTCTCCTGATGTCTTATAAAACTGGACCTGTTTACGAGTCTTCTCTGGTCGCATTAGTCTATGACGATATTTGAAAGGCTTCTCTGTCGGTAGCTACTCAGAATTTGTGGAAATACATTCCAAAGTTTCTCATGGCCTAAAAGCATAGATCAACTTCTTTTTGAAATGGCAGAAGTCTGGAAACCTCACGGTTCAATGCTTTTGCGCAGGATGGCAGGGTTCCGAAAGCCAAGAATCTATCAACAAAATGCAGCGCGTAAAATGGGGTGATGGGTGTTTGTAAAACGGAACTCACTCCAGATTCTCAAGTCCTCACTTTGGATCCACCAAGTTAGCCTTCTTTATCTTTAACCATAATCAATCCAGTGAGACCTAGATGGGGTTTAATATTTAAGGCATCTGCAGGTGCACCATAAACACAGCAGACCAGCCCAATCCATTGGTCTGTCTCCTGCCTACTTACGTCAGCATGCAAAGCTCATATAAATATATATGTATATATAAACACCAAGTCATTTAATAACCTATAGGAAGTAGGGAAAGGACGACACTGAGTACATTACTCTGCTGTCCACTCAAGCGAGAAAAAGAATTTAAATTAATTGGTAGAAACATCCTGTGTTTAACGAGTGGAATTTAGTTTTATTTTGCCACATCTGGGTCTTGGGCTTAGGAGTCGAAACCAAACAGCTGGAGCTGTGATTTGCCTGGCACCCTTGTAATGTAAATCATTTGTCATGTTAGAAAAGGAGAAAAAAAATTACTGGCTACTTTATCGTAACAGAATAGAAGCACCCCACCATTTATAAAAAAAAAGCTTTCAGGCAGCCCCTGTTTATGTTTTTATATAATGATTTGCTATATAATATTAGCATAGTGTCACGCCAGGTGCGGGATTTACGACCCATAGATGCGGTTGCAGGGTTGAGCCCTGCAAAGGGGTTACACAGGGTGGAAACAGTGGACAAGACGGGAGCGAGCATGACTGCTAGCGTACAAGGCTTAGACAGCGACGTAGACATAGACAAAACCCGACGGGGAGGACAGGACTAGGGCGGACTAAATACAAGAAACGCTGATTGCAAAACACAAAACAGCTGGGAACAGGAGGATCTGCACGAGGAAAATGAGGGGGCGTGGCACACAGGAGGATCCGACGGGCAGGGCATGACAGAACCCCCCCCCCCCAAAGGCGCGCCCAAGAGGAGGGCAAAGACGAGACCGGGGACCTGGAAAACAAGAACAAGACCAGTCAACGGGACACAGGGAACAGGACCGAGACACAGAAAAGGCAGACAGGGAGCAGGACGGACAACAGGTGGCACATAACAGGCAGGGCAAGCAGACACAGAGGAAGCAAAACAGGGGAGACAGGAGGCACAGAGGGACCAGGAGAAACAAAGGGACCAGGAGGCACAAAGGGACCAGGAGGCACAAAGGGACCAGGAGGGAACAGGGGAGAGAGACAGGCGGGCGAAAAGCAGACACCGGGGGGACAAAACCAGGACGGACACAACCCGGGGCCTGGGGAACACAGGGAGCCTGAGGGAGCCCACCCCGGTGAGGGGCGGCAGCCGCAGGGGCCGCAGGCGACCGGGGGGCAGGAGCAGGCGGGGACCCCACAGGGACCGACAAGGGAGAAGGAGGGACGGGCGAAGGAGACAAGGAGGGAGACAATGGGGGCACCCCGGAAGGCAAGGAAGGAGGAACAGCCGCCGCAGGCGACGGCGCAGCAACAGCCGGCGAAGGCGATGCCGACCGAGGAGGTTGGAGGGGGGGTGCCGCAGGCGACCGACGAGAAGCCGGAGGCCGGACCACCGGCGATGGAGGAGGCATCGGAGGGGGACCCGCAGGCGACAGCCAAGCCGGAGCCGGAGAGACCGCAGGCACGCCACGAGCCCCCGACAGGGCGATCGAGGATGAGCCAGGGGGCAGGGTGGGCAGGAACCGACCCTGACAAAGGCGACCCCGCCCTTTCTGGGACCTGGAGACGTGGGGCCACCGCCTGGTCCTGCTCCTCGGTGGGCGTGGTGGAGTCCCCGTCCCCACAGAGACCCCGGGGCCCATCAGGGCCAGCCCAGAGG
>JAODKN010000008.1:10868113-10885575 GCA_026774425.1 Petrocephalus zakoni | reverse complement strand
AATCTCCACCAGACTTCTGTACTCCTCTCCCTTCACTGACACATCTGACAGTCGCAGAATCATCAGAGCACAAGACAGCTGTGTATGAAATCTAAAATTTAACATGACAGTAGTTTCTCAAAGACTTTTAACCATAACCATTATCATTACTGCCATTTTTCATGTTCTTGTGTAATACTATAACCTCAGGTTAGCTGACAGGGTCACCTCCTAAACTCTTTCTGCAAAATTTATACAACAGAATATTACATCCTTTACATGCTGCAAGATTTTACATTCCAGTTTTACTATAAGAGACTCGCAACAAAAACATTTTGTCTTGTGCGAGATAGTTAGACGCTCTGTGGAAGATGGTGGTATTTCTGGGCTGAAAAGGACCGAAATACTGAGTGTCAAAGCTTTGCCCACATGCTGCCCACACCACCATGGCTGGTCAGGAAGGAAATAGCCCTGGTAAACTGTCTGCTAGTGACCTCCAGTGGAAGTCCATGCTAACAAATTAAGCTCAGTATGAGACGTCATATGTAATACCTTGTATGGATAAAAACTCACTGAAAAGATTAAGCAACTACATTAATTCAACTAAAGCTGAATCTAGTTTTTGAACTGAATCAAAATAAGTTTTTTACTCTATTGATGCTGGAAACCCGACAAGAATCTATGAATAGAAAAATTTCCAGTGTGAATTGCATTAAGTGATCATTGATAAGGATGTTGCTTTTTATGTACAGCCGTCCCTCGTTTATCGCGTTTAATCCGTTCCAGACTCTACCGCGAAGGTTCTGCAAAGTAGGATTCTTTATTTATAAATGGAATATTTTTGTAGTTAGAGGATAGAAAACCTGTTTACAACCTTCTAAATGCGGTTTTTAACATTATTGGAGCCTCTAGACATGAAACAACACCCTTTGGTCACAGTTACACTCGTATTACCCAATATACAAAATAACAATATGCAAAATAAGCGAAAATAAGACATATTAGATGTTACAAATATCATATTATTAGTATTATTATTGTACATTTAATTACACACACACACAGTTCTTACACAGAACCACTAACCTATGAAAATAAGGAGCAGCAGAAGGCTTAGTGAATATACAGTACTGTATATACTTTAATGAGCATAGTATTGCATTTGAAAAAACGCGATAGAGTGAAGCCGCGAAAGTCGAAGCGCGAAGTGGCGAGGGACGACTGTAATTGAGCTTAAATTCTTTTTAGTGTGTTCTCCAGCGATTGGGGCTTGTGTGGAAAATGGAGACACCCATCTTTCACTCTACCTTTCTGTCCCTGTGGTGTACAGGGTGGGATCTATGTGCTAACCCTGCTGGACACGTACGCTGCGGGAACATCCATCCTGTTTGGCGTGCTGATAGAGGCCATTGGCGTTTCCTGGTTTTATGGTAAGTTATTAGCCACTTACTGGCATAACCTGGTATAATTAAGGGCACTTCACTAAACAAGTGAATTTAATTTAAATTGTCTTACAAGGCATTGTCGAATGTCGCGTGCTGTGAGGACATGTGACTGCGCAGGAAATGCGAAACGTAGGTCTTATTAAGGGTTGGGAATATATCCCGAAAACTGACTTCTGCCAGAAGGGAACCACTGGACTGCACCTCCAGATACAGAGGAGCGTTGGGGGGGGTTGGGGGGTGCTCTGTGGCTGTCATACACTGTAAGACCCCTGTGCTCTCCTGTGCCCTCAGCACAGCCCCTTTTCCCTGGAAATCTAAGAACCTCAGGCTACAGCTAACATTTCTAGCAGCCCTCAGATGCGCTTTCCGGTCTCGTCCCCGGTGCGCGGGTCTGCTGCTCCCGGCCGTACCATATCTCCCGCAAGCATTTCCCCTTAGACAGCTGATAAAAAGCTTCAGGAAGACCTAGAATTGCAAGAGGCACACTCTTATTGCGGAAAAGTGTGTTTAAATCCTTTTCCAGCCTTGAGAGCTATAAACATTTTGGATGGCACTACGTTAAGGGTTTGAATTTCATACCACATCTACTTACATATAATTCTTCTATAAATAATTGTCCTGCATTGTTTGATTCAGTAAATTGGCACTGTGGCCTCAGTGAGTCCCACAGTGGATGCGGGTGCAGTGAGTCCCACAGTGGATGTGGGTTCAGTTCCTACCTGAGGCTGCATGTTCCTTCTGTGTTCATGTTGGGGTCTTTTTTGTACTCCTGTTGGACTGTTACCTTTCGCTACTTCATTTTGTCATTTAGCTTTTGTTTTCAAAACCCGACATATTTTCGGTTCTAAGTGAGTGCTTGTCATGGGTGAAGACCTTGACAGAAGGACCCCAGGGTTTAATTTCCCCTCTTAGCACAGATGCCTGTGTGTTTGAACCCCCCCATCCAGGTGTGGACAGGTTCAGTGAGGACATCCAACGTATGATGGGTTTCAAACCTGGTCTTTACTGGAGACTCTGCTGGAAGTATGTTAGCCCCGTCTTTCTGCTGGTAAGAAAGTCGGGGGCGGGGGAGGGGGGGTGAACTGGACTGAGAGACACACACAAACACACACACCTACTGATAACCTCACCCCCACACACATTTCTGTATCTGCTGTATTTTAAAACAACATTAAGGGTCACAGAAACTAATTTAATTTAAAGGGCATGCTTTTAGTCCTAGGAAATTCTACAAATCATACATGTGTTTTACTGCACTATTTGAGTCAAGGAGATTAATTACATAGGTCTTGTCTTGGTAGTAATAAGCTCAGACATTGTGTGTGGACAGGCTAGTGTTGAATTACTTCCATATATAATTCACATTGTTTTAGCAAATATGCATCACTTCACTGTTCAAAGAACCCTCTAAAATTTTATTGCCATCAATGATTGATGTTTCTTTTCAACAGCATGCTTTAGTTAGGGATTTTGGTAAATGTATTTACTGTGGCTGTCTACAGCTAAGTTTGATATTATATGCTAATTATTTGCGGGATTTCCACCTTACTTGTGTCCGTCTCTGCCTTCACTCGCCATGGTGCTTTGTCTACCAGCAGCAATATTCTGCTGACTGGAATAGTTTGGGGGTTTCATTGGGTAGGGGGTTTCATAGTGAGCCTGCCAGTGTGCTCGGTAGCTATATGAGCCATATAGCTAACTCCATCCAGCAGGCACCTAACATAAATGGCACCTCCTAAAGGAAGCCTTGGTAGCTGCATCTTGGTAATGGAAGCATCTGACTCCTCTCCTGAGTGCTCCCCAGGTTCCACAGGGCCAAACTGCCTCTTCCAGGCCAGACTGCGTGTTGAAAGCATTCTTTCTCTCTTTATTCTCAGGCTCATGCGATGTCCGGAATGACAGAGGGGGGTGGTGGTCAAGTAGATGTACCATGGGACCAGAGGCTACAAGTTTAGAAGAAAACAGATAAAAGCAGACAGGGAATAGGAACAAATGTCTTTATAGTTGATTAATTTGGAGTTAGTAGGACAATAGGCGCTTTGGGACGCTGAGCCATATTAGCACATCCTCCCTCTATTACTTGGGTCCTTTTGTGCCCCAGAAACCAACTGGGCATTGCAGGGATGCAGGAGGATTGGCTGATTTTAACTAGGCACCTCGGGCTGCTGGGAAACTGAGGGATGGAAGCTGACAGCCCCAGGCAAACATCTGGACAGGAGCCACTGTTCACAGAACTCGTCCTCCTACTTTGGCCATTTTTTTATGTCCCCCTTCAGGGGACAGCCACAGCCCAAATATTGACATTTGGGATATTAGGAGCTGCAAGGATATAACATTTCAGGATGAAGTCGGGATGCGTCTAGACACAGAATGAATGCCATGTGTGTGATGTAACGTAAACAAGAATGACAGCTTTTGGTTAGAGCTGTTTAGGGTTGGTGAATTACTGTATAGACTTCTGCCTTGACCGAACAAATTGTGTTCTTCCAGGTGCAAAATAACTAGTGTTTATTGGTTTTATTCTGTAATTTTGTCTTTCAGTTTGTGGTGATTGCCAGCATTGCGACTGCCCCTGGTCTGAAATATGACAAATATGTATTTCCACGATGGTCCAACGTGGTTGGCTGGGGGATTGCGATGTCATCCATGATCTTTGTCCCTGCTTATGCTATCTACAAGTTCCTCAGCATGCCAGGAACGGTCAAGGAGGTTAGTTGGGAAAGTTTTCATAAGCTGTTAAGTCTAGGGGTGCTATAACCCTGAAGTATTTTGCATTGGTTCAGCATTTCAGCAATATTTTCCTGAGCTCATACTTTTGTATTTTTGGGGATACATGCAGAATATTGTGGACCGGATTTTTAAATTTAAATTTAAATTTGCTCCAAATATATGGGACGTTCTCCACCAGCCACCAGATCATGAAAGTAGCTCAGGAACTGAGCATTCTTTATAATGTGTTTCATTGCAGAAGATAGCGTACTGCCTCACACCTGAGCATGAGCGTCATCTAGTGGCTGAAGGCAGGGTACGGCAGTTCAAGGTCAGTGCCGAAAACGGTGGCTGCGCAGTCCACACAATAAAGTCAGCACAGAAATCAGGCTTAATTTTCTTGTCGTAGTTTTTGTTATTGTTGTTGTGGTCTATAAGTTTTGACTTGCCCGACATGTAGCCAATGGGACTGAGCTCCATGGACATTCTGATTGCAGCTAAAACACTGGTTGGCCATTTGACTCGGAGACTGCATAGCCAGCAAATGGGCCGTTGGGGACGCTGACGACGTGTTGATCCCGCAGCCTGTGAGAGCCCTTTTCCAGGGGCCGTCCATGCAGAGCTGCGCCTGAACACTGCCTCATTGCACCCCCTCCTTTCCGTCCCGAGTGATATGCCCTCTGCACCGCCACGCCGCTATGGAGTGCTCAGCTGTTGAGTTCTTATCATTTTCACTTCAACAAGGTGACACCATTCCTCAGCCCGAAAACAACTGAAGTCTGGGATAAGCTTTAACAGAAATCGCCTTTTTTTGTTTTAGACTTTTCTCTTATTATGTTCACTACTATTATTTTTGCAAATTTTTTGTTGTGTAAAGTGATTGTGGTCAATACAAAATGTGAAGCAAATCAGTAGTATTTCTCTGAAGGTACAGAAGTGTCTATTCAATGTGAAAACAATCAGCACAGTAGTCCCCCCCCCACAATGTATCCACATCTTGCAATCTGCCGAGAGTCCTACTAAGACAGACTGAGTGGAGTTATCTGTTGGTGTTCCATTATTAATATCATTTACATGGCTTCCCGCTGATTGAAGATGGAACCTGAGCAGTGTGTCGTTCTGTAGCATGTTAAGTGATGCGGGGAGGACTTTGGCAGTATGTTTTTGTTACATTTCAGGTAAGTCTGGCTTAGTTTCTGTGGTGTTGAGGCTCAGAAGCTCCCTCCCAGAAATGTCATTCTGTGCCTGGGTAACAGGAACCCCGTACTGGTGCAAGCTTCATTCGATTTAGTAAGTTTTGGAGGTGATAACTGGGGCTAATGTGCAGGGAAGCTGAGCATGGAAGTCTGTACTCCCTTTTACCTCCTCTGTGCCCTGTTCTCCAACTAGAGTCTACTTTCCTGTTCCTTTTTGACGCCCTGCAAACTACAAGGAGAGCTTCTCTGAGCATTCTCTGTTCTCCATTCTCCACTGAAAGGAGAACATTTTGACTGCAACAGTGCCTTACCAAGCAAAATACAAAAAGAAATCTTGGAAACTCCCCAATATTTAGTTCTCTATTTGACTATTCCTTAGGGAATTCTAAAAACAGTCTTTGTTTCCAGTAATACAGGTACCTTTTTTCTGAAGAGTCATGATAGGAAGACATCATCTCTCCTGTCAAAATAGATGTCAGTTTGTGTTGTGTAAAGTCTATATTATTCACAGTGAGCGTGAGAGTGGGGTATATCATCAGTTCATATGTCATTCAGTCATCAACCGGAGCCCCAGGTACTACGCTAAAAGAGAAACTAAACTAATTTCTCTGTTTCTAAGGAGTTCCAAGAGTAACTGATGTTCAGATGATTTCATAGCTGTCAGGTGGATGTTTTATTTAATATCCTGTGCCAAGGCAGTGCAAGCTTCCTCTCAGCAGTACAGTTTTAGGGATAGCTGAAACCTAAGAAGTCAATCGTTTGATCTGATGTAGCTGCCAGAGTGTTCGGTTCTGAAAAAACACAGTAGCGGTACCAGTTCTATGCTGAATGCCTGCATACATTTCTGCATACCCAGCTTCCATAATTACCAAGTATACCCAAACATTTTTATCTATATAAAATATGTGCATCTTTGAAGAGCAAATTTCCTAAAGTCACTCAGTCCACGGGACATGTTTTTGAGAAAATCTCCGGGGACTTAGTGTGTTTTGGAAATTGAATGCGTCCCATCACACAAGGACTAAGACAGTTCTGGTTGGCAACACTAATATATGATAAGGTAACCTGACATCAGCAGCCTCTCTCAAAAACCATAAAAACTGGACTGTGTGAGTTCTGGAAACTTGCTGTTCAATTGGTTAAAAGCGGTGATCTCTCATTTGCAAAGCAGCCCAAAACTAATTTTCTTTGCTGCCCAGTGAAAGTTAAATGTGCGCAGTTTTGCAATGGCAGGGCCTTCTCCCCAGTGTGATGTACTTCTGACACCAGTTCACTTCATTACACTGATATTTAGCACACAGTCCGGAACGGCCATTCGGATGGCCAAGGCTTCGAGTTCCTTCTGGAACATTTGAAACTTACTTTATTGTATTTGTTGCGTATGTTTGCTAATCACTGTGACCTGCTTCAGACTGTTAGGGAAACTGCCCTGTTAATAACACATGAAAAAAAAACTAATTCTACAGCTTTTCTTCCCTTATTTCCATTACATTACTGAAGTCTTCTTTATATTCCAGCTGTATTACCTCCAGATGTTACTGCCTTGTTGTTCTGCTTTATGTTGAAAACTTGCTTTTCTTCCAAAGACGACAATTGTATAGTATAGCCGTTGTGTGGACAGGTTTTGCCATCTTGTGGGGACCAAAATTTCTGTCTAGCAACAGAGCAAAGTATGAAAAAGCAGTCATTATGGGCATGATTATTTTGAGAACAAAGAGAACGTTGTGTTAATTGACTTTCATCTGTTAACGGAAGTTAGGGAACTTAGTGATCCTTAATCTCTTTAAAATGGGAATCCCCACCTAATATATTAGTGTGTGGGTGAATGTCGCTGATATTATTATCACAGAACCACCTTGTATGAGAAGGTATCCAGGTGACAGTCAGCCTGGAAGCTGTCACAGGAGCACAGGACACAAGGTGAGGGCGCCCATGAAGGGTGACATCACACTTGTCTTGTATGATTGTCATGGAATTCCTTTTTTATTGGAAAAAAAAAGAAAAAAGTCTTCACAACCAAAAAAATGATTTAATTCCCTACTTTCCAAAAATTGATCCTTGTAAGTTTGTGTTTCTTTTAGAATATTAAAGAAAATCTTCTCACTAGATACCTTACAATACAACACAAGCCACACATATTTTACATGGCAAATATATGTGTGTTCAGAGTTATAGGTATATACAAACAAATATAAAATATATTCTTTTGTTATTACATAATATATATAATCTTGTATTTATCAAATTGTTTATAAAAAACGTGAATGTAAAGCATTTTAAATGTAAAAGTCTACTGTTATATCATGGTGTTTGGTGTAGGTGAGATAAAGTATTTAAAAAATGTACCTTCACTGTAACCTGGGGCTACACTGACATGTAAATGTCAAAATAAACCCCAGAATTGCAGAGCTATGTTTACAGAATGTTGTGTACTATACAAAGTCCTGTTGAAAGTGAGTGAAAACGATCTATACAGAAGTCAAAATATGCACACTATGCCAATAAAGAGTCTGTTCTTCTCACCTGCCTGTGGTTATGGACAGTGATTTGTTATTATCTTTGTCTGTATAGTCAATCTGTCCAGGCTGGATCTGGGAAAGGGTCAGGGTGGGGGAGGTGACAGAGGAAAAGAGGTCAGGTGACAGAGAAAGAGAGGCCAAATGGGAGAGGAAGAGAGGCCATGTGGGAGAGGAAGAGAGGCCATGTGGGAGAGGAAGAGAGGCCAGGTGGGAGAGAAAGAGAGGCCAGGTGACAGAGGAAGAGAGGCCAGGTGGGAGAGGAAGAGAGGCCATTTGGGAGAGGAAGAGAGGCCAGGTGACAGAGGAAGAGAGGCCAGGTGACAGAGGAAGAGAGGCCATGTGACAAAGGAAGAGAGGCCAGGTGACAGAGGAAGAGAGGCCAGGTGGGAGAGGAAGAGAGGCCAGGTGGGAGAGGAAGAGAGGCCAGGTGACAGAGGAAGAGAGGCCAGGTGACAGAAGAAGAGAGACCAGGTGACAGAGGAAGAGAGGCCAGGTGGGAAAGGAAGAGAGGCCAGGTGACAGAGGAAAAGAGGCCAGGTTGGAGAGAAAACTGAGGGTCATTATGAAGTTCTAATGAAGAGCTGCCCAGGTATAGAGCGGGATCAGTGACAGAGATGGAGGGGTGGGCTATGAGGAAAGGGTTCTAAATATAGGTCTTTCGCAAGAAGTCTGCTAATTTACTGCAGGTAACCACAGAAAGCCTTCTGAGGGTACCTCTCCCCAGCACAGGAAGTGCTGTAATTGTTGTGCAAAGGTCAAAGAACACCACCCCGCCTTTCCTCTCCCAGGCCATCCTGTAAATCCAGGGCTTTCATCTTGCGAGTTTTTTTTGCTGCATGTTTCTTTCCCCTCACGTCCATTTTTATTCTCCCCAGTAGAGAAAAACACCATCAAGTTACATTTTATGACATTTGGCTTATGAAGATCAAAGTCCTTACTGATGAGAAAGTGGAGGCTGCGATGACTCTTAAGCCTGTGTTCTGATGAATGTGGACTATTTATCTTAGCCTTTGCTTGTCATTTCTCTATGAGAACCACAAACTTGTGGAAATAGTCATTATGGGTGAGTCAAAACCAAAACACTTGGCACAATTCAGCCTTTTTATGTTGCTAAGCTCAGTCTGGACAGCTGATGTTCAAGAACGGCATGTTGGAGCCTGATTTGTCTTTTGGAAAACATGTAAGGATTTTTCATCCCATGCTCACAATCAACAAGGAAAACTTGAGCCGTGTCTTCACAGTGCTGTATGAAATTTATGATGCCAGCTATCGGAGGGTGTTGGGACATTCCCCATGACAAAAGAAGCTCTGACACTGCGGCTATGATCCAAAATCAACATCCAAAGATGTGTGGGCCCTGAAGAGCCTGAAGATGCAATGAGAACAGAGTGACAGTGGTCATGAACACAATAACAATCACACAAATAACAATGAAGAGCAACTTCACTCACTCAACTGACCCAGCGTGGTGGTTCACTGGGTACTGCTGTCTTGTAGAACTTTGGGTTTTGGGGGTTAAATCCCTACTTCCACTCAGTGCATGTTTGGAGTTTGCATGTTCTCCTGATGTCCTGTGTGATTCCTCCTAGATTAATTGGCCTCCCTAATTTGCTTCATGTATGAGCAGTAGGATTGCTGCCAGTAAAGTGTGTTTAAAGACATGTTAGATTGAATAGTGCATTACCGTTCTGAGTGAAGATTAGTCAGGTAACCGCTGAAAGATTACCAGGATGGATTAGAGGTGGTGAATCATGAAGTATTAGCTCAGGAGACAGGGCTGAGTCTGGGCTGGCATAGGATTGCCAATAAGGGGAGTGATGCTGCCAGACCTGGGTTTACAAGAGTGTCTAAAGGTGCATAGCACCCTTGAATTAATAATGTGCCCCCTCAGGTGGAAATCAGTCAGCCTATGACTGTGATATGGCTGTGGGGATCACACCCCCTCATGTTAACTCTGCTCACCATGGAAGTGATATGAGAAGATGGTGTTGGAGGTTCAGCATAAAAAAAAGAAGAGATCCAGCACAAAGTTCTGTGGGACCTCTAGTTTTGAGGCTTTGCATTAGCATTACATCACAGAAGACGTTAGTGCTACATTACTCCAAAGCATTTACTCAGCTGTAAAAACAAGCTAATATTCTGTGTGTTTAAGAGCTAATAATGGAACATGCTCTAGGGGGAAGATGCATCAGGTTGTCTAGGATGGATTTCTGCCTCTTCAAAGGGTTGTGGGCCAACCCTGAGGATCAGAAGGGTCACACATGCCTTCGCTTCCTTGTCTCTGACCTCCTTCAGGGGAGGAGGTGTTCTGCTCTCTGGTTGTGACAGACGGTCATGGTTTAAATGGCACAATGGAATCAGCATCTCACAGTGGCAGGAGTCCTAGGGACCGGTCATTCAGGTGACCCTGTGAACTGATTGAAATGACAGAAAGCACAAGTCACTGAGCAGCATGTGTTATTTTATTTACCGACACGGTGTATTCTGGAAAAAAGTAAAAATGCGGTGATTCAGCTGTGTAATTTTTAATCTGAAGATCTGAAAATATTAAATAAACATGCTAATTATTTACAGTGAATGTAATCATAAAAGGAAATGCTTGTAGAAGGTCATTCTTGTAAAATTTCTGTGTGGTGTTTTCCTTTGAGACAAAGTAAACACATAACAAGCTAGATACCATTGCTGTTATTTTTTATGACATTAGGAACACGTGATTCAAGCCACATCACACTGGTGTTCATTTACCCTAAATAAAACAAAACCCCAAAACACTATGAATTATGTCTTTGTACTATATTGTGTTGTGCACAAGGTGATAAAAGATTTATCTCAGTGCATCACTTTTATTGACTTGTGTATTTATTCACCCAAAGAGCCCAAAATTGTCTCCATGCATGCAAATAATTAAATCTGCATTACAGAATAATTCTCCCAACTCCTCATAAGTCTGTAATTATTGAATTCCTCATGGAATCAGGCCTGATTATGTCCTAAACTGGGGAGAATCCGATTAGGTTCAGCCAGGCACCGACACTGACACGCTTTATGTGATGCCTGTTATTCAAGCGTGCAAACATGAAGAAGACCTAAAGCTTTATTTATTTGCAAGGAATTAGGCAAAATTAAATTTTGTGTGCTCAACAGCCCCTTGGGCTACCCAATAAATGGACAACAAAGGTTTTACCATGAAAAATAGTCGCAGTCTTTTTGTGACATTTGAAACCGAGCTTAGGCGTTACACCACGTGTGTCCTGGCAAATCGAAGGGAGGCGATCGCCTTCTGTGATGGTCTTGCTGAGGACGGGATGACTTTATCCCCCTCCTTCTGCAGGTTTCTGTTAAAACCACTATGATCTACATTCTTCCAGAACTGGAAATATTATACAATCTCTGAACAAAATGTGGTTGCATATTTTCTGTGGTTTTTTTGGATTCAACTGTATTCAGGCTTACAGTTTTACTTTGTCGGCGTGCATCATAAATATAATTACACAGAGAAAATGACCTTTCAGGATTCTAGAAGAGGAGAATGGTCACCATTTCCCCACGGACTTCATTATGGTTCCTATTTACAAGCGACTGTGTTACAGCCCCTACGGGGCAGACTTATCTGTGCTCCCGTCAGGATCCATATATAGTCCTGCTGCTGGGCCATGCACCACCTGGTTTTCATAGCCTCCTATTTTCCTAGCTTATTATTACTGGTTAATTATCCACATTGTTAATAGCAATTCGTTTCACTGAAATAGCATGCAACACCCTGCTTTATGGATCCTGCTTTATAAGTCTCACAAACATTTTAAAAGTGGAATAATAGGAAATATTTAAGGGGGTGCTCAAATAACTCAGTTACTCAGTTACTCAGTTACTCAGTAACAAACCATGCACTAATATAGTAACTGCATGAGCTGTACCAATCGTCATGATTGGTTACTGAACAGTTAGTTACTGGTTAATTAATACGTTAAGTAGGCATGTGCTGCTACATTATTTGTGCCAGAACTAAACATTGTTACTGGAGAATCTAAGTGGCTGCTACAAGTTACATTTAAGTAAAAATTTGATCATGCAGGTGTTGAGTTGGTCATGCATAGAATATTCTGCTAGCCATCCCATAGACCTTGCTATATTTCTGTCTGTGCCACATGCATTTCCTTACATTCCTGAGTTTAAAACTGCTTTTGCCATAGACTGAACCTGCCCCGCTCCCCCGGTCCCCCTCACCTCTCCTCATGTGACATCATAACCCTTTTCCCCAACAGGGCATGCCCATAAAAAATATTCCTCACATGTTTTCCATTGAGATGGCCTGTGGGCAGATTTAGAACAATACCTCCTTAGTTCAAATTCACCATATAAAGTAGTATTTTCCATTAGCTCCACAAATCCAACAAAGGAGCACATATTTCGACAGGGTGCCAAGGACAGACTGAAGGAATCAGCACAGAGAGTCGATACTGTACTTGAAATATTAAAGAAATTTTCAATTGCCAGCAGTTCGGGGCACACTGATGGATTTTGAAATCTATCGCTATTGCCCTTTTGTATAGGCACAGACCCTGTTAGGTACGGACTCCCTTAGAAGCCGCCCAGCTGTAGCGGGGTTCAGGTGATGTTTGCCTCTGATAAGACGTGTTCCTCTCTGCCATTTCAGCTTCCTGTCCTCCATCTCCCTGTCTCTCCTGTCAGCCTATAATGCAGCAGAAAGGTCAAAACCACAAACTTTCATCAAATTTGTTTAGCCAATAAAAGTCAAGCTGGCAATTCACAGACAGCCCACTAATTGCAGGATCTGTCCGGAACTAATGCGATTGGGCGGAAAAAAAGTCTTTTTAGGTTTGCCTCCGAATATCAAGGCTTTGTGTTTTGCCAATAATCCAATTTCTACACATTAAATCATGTGACCCACGGAGATAAGATCTTTTATTTATTTATTTGTTTGGCAAATGGGACATCCCCATAAATCTGTGGCAAAGACTGCAGTCCCCCTTTTTTTAAAGAGACAGTCATCAATTTAGTCGTTCCACAGTTTTTGCAGCACATGGCGTTACCTTTGAGACCCGCAGACTAGGCTAGTGATTATGTTAAGTTCAATCTATAGTTTATTGACAGTCACATATAACCCCTTAACCTTAAAAATTTCCCCTTAAACATATAATTTAATTTAGCCCTTTGGCTAGGAGATGCAACTTGTTTTTTAACTAGTTTACGTTGTGAAGAGGCTGATGTTAGACTTCAGGTACAGTATTATAACAATAATAATGACTATTACTGTATGATACTCATAAAATAAAATATAATTTTAAATATTTATACAATATATGTGTGTATGTGACGGCCTTCGTTCGCAACTCACATCGACAAGTCCTTGGCGGTTTATCATTATTTTATTTTATTATATTATTTATTATTCTTCCCTCCTCAGACCTCTCTCAGTAGCTTCTCACCATGGGTGACCTTGAGCTCCCCTCAAGTCTTGTTGTTTTGGAGATGCTCTGACCCAGTCGCCTGGCTTTAATGTTTTAGCCCTGTGATAATATATATAGTAATATATATAGTATTCTAATATCACAGCAATAGAATGGATACCGAGTCTTGGTGGAAATGGTAAGGTCATGAATGGTAAGGTCATGAATATTATGAAGTCAACCAGCCTCCATTTGTGGAGAACTGGAATGATATGCATTGGACTCATTACTCTCCATTGGGCACTTCCTCCAGAGCAGGGGAGCATTTGGGGTATATTCTGTTCTAGCAGAGGAAGTTAGGCATCAATGGCATTTTCAGTACAGTAAATATTCCCTGTTGTTGCTGGGATTGGAGAGGCGGGTTACGCCAGATGGAGGATGGTGTGTTTACACAGTGTTTTCCACTGCAGATAGAATGCATCAGTCATTGGCTGTAGAGGTGACGAGATTCCATTCTGACGTTTATTGGTGTTCCTATTTGATGTGTATAAATGTCCCATTTTATTTCCACTCCTCTCTGCCAAACATGCGGCACACATTATAATGTCACACTATAAGAACTCGGCCGTTAGATCAAGACATGCTGAGGTTTCAGCACAGTGGGTTAGTAGTTGTAAGAGAATGTGCCAAGGTTGTGCAGAAGTTCAAAAATACTAGGGTTATAAAGTTAACATTGATGGTCAACAGAGCGGAGTCTTTGAAATTTTTGACACAGATAAAGATAAAATTAAACTGTAGTTGTAATGATCAGAAGGAACCATTTTTATGAGTCACGAAGACAATGTCTTGTTTGGAGCTTTTAAAACTGTTACTACCGCTATAAAATAGTCTATCAGCTTTTTTATTGCCAAGATCTGAGGTCCCACATTTATCTTGTATCATAGGACTCTTCATCATGGAGTGCCATCATGTAAATACACCACAACGTGCCACCCCGAAGAGAGCCACACACTCTGCTCGCAATGGGGACAAGTCTCAAGTCCCTCAAGCTTCCCCAAATCCAACTGGAAAGAGTGCTGGGTACATTTAACAGCCCAACATTCCTTTCTGCCACTGAATGCCTCCTGTCCCAGGGGGACAGTTTATGGATGATGTGTCACCATTTGCTGCTTTTCTCTCATCATGGTGCAGAACAAACATCTCCCAAGACGTGTCTTTTGGTACAATAACCCAGACAAATGGGTCCTGAGCTCTTGAAAAGCTCAGTTATGACTTTGTTAGCAGAGCTAGCTTTGTTAGGGGGGTGTTCCAAAAGGCAAGATTTCTCATTTAGATTTTCTCAGCTAAGAGTCATGATTGTCCAGTAGGAATGCACCTTATCTAAACTCTTATTGAATAATCATGCCTTCTAGATTAAGGTAACCCAGCTAACTGTCTAATATCAGTGTAGAGGTCATCAGCCACAGATTCTTATTTTGTCATTTGCCAGGCACATCAGATATACAATACAGATATACAATATATGATACACTATTTTATAGCGGTGGTAACAACTTTAAAAACTCCTAAGACATAAAAATGGTTCCATCTGATCATTACAGCTACATCAGGTTAAGAACTGGTGCTTTCAGATAAGCATTGGATACTTAGGCTTTCCACTCTTCTGTGGTGGATACGTTGCTGTTGTGTTGATGCATTACGAAATCGTGCTACTGAAGAAGGCTTGCCATCTACTCAATCTGCTTTCCAATCTGCCCCAAAGACCTCCTGTTGGGTCAAAGGCAAGGTTGTGCTCCGGGATTTCTCAGTGTAGACCACACACTCGAAATTTGGAAACCGTGCGGTGTCCCAATGCACTCGGTGGGACTGTTTCACACACAGGTGTTTGGGACATCTCTGATGGGGAGGGCATGAGTGGCCTGTCATAAATGAGCCCAAGAAGGAAAACGGTGGCACTGTAGCCAAGGGCGTAGATTTGCTCTGGACATTGGTGGGGACCTATGACTACGTGGATTAGATTATTGGTGGGGACACTTCAATTGTCGGAGGATATTGGTGGGGACACGTCCCCTCCGTCCACCCTAAATCTACGCCCCTGACTGTAGCTATAATGCAGCAGACGGGCTCACTCAGAGAAGTAGCGACCCGCCTTTTGGCATTCGGCAGAACACCTGTGTGAGTTTGATGGAGTGCTGCTGTCAGCGCCAGGTGCTTGGGTGAGGGGAAGGTTGGAGAGGTCAGGCAGGCAGCCTGATTCCATCCTCCCTTCAGCCAGCAGACACCCCTCCAGGTCGGCCTCTGTGCTAATGAAGCGAAACGGCGTGAAGTAGAGGATCCATCATCCGCCGCACTAAGGAGCCATTTTTTCTAAACCGCAACTCAAAACTTAAAGGGATGCTGGTGTGACTGGCCATTGTAACATAACACAAACATCCAATGCAGCACACATGGCCCCTCTTACTTAATGTTTGTTAGTGGAAATAACGTTGCCCTCTCCCCTGTGTATATACATGCACACACGCACACAAGCACAAACCGACAGATGCACTTGCAATCAGACATAAAGCGCACACAGGTCGACGCGCACACACATGAATGTCTGCCCTCACAAACATCTGGACATTCACACATACCATCCAGGCCACAGGGACGCAAAGATCTGACAGCATTTCCTTTCATGAATTTTTTGTGCAGAGTGTCCTTGAGGACAGATAAAAATAAAATGCACTAGATAAGTATGGCCTTCAAAAGTGATGTGAGATGTAAAAGTCTTACTAAAGACAATCCAGAGATAGTGTTAGAAAACCAATTTTGTTACAATGGCATCGGGTTTCAAATATATTTTAACGTTTAGCCAGACTCGGGCTACGAAAACAGACATAAACATACCAGCTGTAACTTGGGTTTCAGCTACAGAGATATAGTTGCAACAGTGATGTCATTATTATTGTTGCAAATTTATAAGGATTGACCTCATGATTCCAGCACAAAAAATATATTCAAAGTAACAGTGCTTCCACTGTCATTAAGTCAAAGCTCAATTGAAATGAAAAACCCAGAATTTAGCATTTAATAAATACACAAAAGGTAAGTATTAATAGAATCCATTTCTCCATACTTATCCAGTACCGTGTGGCAGAGTGCCTGGAGCCCTTCCCAGACAGGGCACGCCTCACATAGGATTCCAGTCCACCGCTGGGCATACCGCACATAGTCACGCATTTTGCTAAATACAGTGAGGCCATCTGGAATAATAGGCTGGCAACATGTAAGAATGTTTAATAGGTCTCAGAGGCTATACATAAAGAGTGTTCAAGGGCATATACACAGGAGAGCACAAAACTGGGGTGTGGTATTGGGCGGAGCTAGCCTCAAAGAAGCCAATCTCTTTGTTCCTTAGAAGTAGGTGATGGTTACCTACCGAATCAAGTCATGTTGTTCTTGAGCAGCACTGACTGTGCACACTTTCCACATGCAATTTCTATTTTCTGCCCTACTCTCTTTGATTTTACAGAGATTGGGGTTGCGATTCCCAGCTCATTGTAAAGCAAACATTTCAGAACAGACAACACATCAATTTTCATCTGCAAAATTCTGAATGAATATACATAACTAGATAAAGATTTGTTATGTTTTATATTTACCACCATACTCTGAGGTGCTGGAGATCATGAAGGTCACACACAAATCTGAGGGCCATAAATCAAACTTTTCATTGTTACACTTTGCTCCTTCTTGCTGTCCTTCTCATTAGCAGTAGCATCCGCAAAGGCTGCTCCTCTCCTCGCTATTTCTGCTTGTTCTCATTAGCATTAGCATCCATAAAGGCCGCTCCTCTACTCGCTATTTCTGCTTGTTCTCATTAGCATTAGCATCCACAAAGGCCGCTTGTCTCCTCGCTGTCTCTGTTGTTCTCATTAGCATTAGCATCTGTAGACGCTGTTCCTCTCCTCGCTGTCTCTGCTTGTTCTCATTAGCATTAGCATCCACAAACGCTGTTCCTCTCCTTGCTGTCTGTGCTTGTTCTCATTAGCATTAGCGTCCACAAACGCTGCTCCTCTCCTTGCTGTCTGTGCTTGTTCTCATTAGCATTAGCGTCCACAAACGCTGCTCCTCTCCTTGCTGTCTCTGCTTGTTCTCATTAGCATTAGCGTCCACAAACGCTGCTCCTCTCCTTGCTGTCTCTGCTTGTTCTCATTAGCATTA
>JAODKN010000008.1:10828669-10839511 GCA_026774425.1 Petrocephalus zakoni | reverse complement strand
GTTCACGTGCCCTTTAGCATATTGTAAGCGTGCTGCCTTGTGCCTGCTAGTAAGCAGAGGCTTCCTGCGCACTCTTCTCCCAAACAGCCCAGCGTTGTACACACTGCGCTTGCCTGTGTGGGTGTGGACTTGTATTCCATTTGCCTCTAAGCACTTCTTCAGCTCCCCAGCTGTTTGCTTTGGATTCATACGCAGCTCTTGGGCAGTTTTCCTAGTAGCACTTTCAGTTAGTTTTCTTGGTCTTCCACTTCTTGGTGTGCACATGTTTCTGGATTGTGGTCTGCACAGTTGGTACTGGTATCCCTAAACGCTCCAGCTTTCTGAAAATGTGCTAGTTTCATTTTGAGGTCTTCTGACAGCTGTTTCCCTGTTCCCATTGTTGTTGCTCACATTTAAGCTTCTCCTGGAGACCCACCCACTCACAACTATGACATGCAGGCCTAACTGAACACACCTGGTGCAACTCATCACCATTAAATGCTGGCAGTGTTTTTAATATTTAATTTACAGGCTTTATTAAAGGGGTTGTAAATGTTTGAGCTTGCCATTAAAGATGAATTTGGACTAAGCTATTTTAACTTTGAGGCCATTTCATTAAAGTTTTTCAGAGGAAAAATACCTATAAATTACCATGGAAGGATATTTTAAAAACAAACTTTACAGTAAAGGTAGATTGTTTTTATTATTCAACCTGGGTCTAAGGGGGGGTGCAAACTTTTGCACTCAACTGTATGTGACCTCCAGTTCTTTCTAACTTGGTGTCTAGTAACTTGATCTTTAATCTTCAAAAGGCATGTTACACATACAGATGCAACCTGTGCTGAAAGAGAACATTTTATCTTATAAGCAAATTTTTCAGCTATGTTTGTGAGACTATGTAAATAGTATGCTGTGAATCCCACCAAACAAAACCAGTCTTCTTCTTGTATGGGTCCTCATTTATGCCTTATTTATGCCTCTGGCTGAGATGCACTGGACCTGAACCGACGAGAAGGATATTTGTAAAGCTAGTTCAGAGAAAGCTATACAGCCACTGGTGTACTGACCTTGAAACTCTCTGTCAATGTCCCTGATCAATTTGTTGTTTCCAGTCCACAGTAATGATTCTTTTTTTGCAGGGGCAGTAAGTATTATTCAGGGCATTGTGAATGTGGTTTCTAGGGGACCCAGTAAACTGAGATCAAACTGTGTTGTGTGCTTTTGTATTGTACACTTTAAGGAAGTCATGATGGACAGAATAACAATCTCACCTTTAAATATAGTGTGGTGTGTACATGTTGCTATGCCGTCAATGAACTTGATTAAGGTCATCCAGTAACAAAGTAATACATAGATACAGTACTGTGCAAAAGTCTTAGGCAGCCAATGAAAAGGATGTTCTAATGATCTTCATGTTGGTGTAAAACTATGACATCTTTCAAAGTGTGTCAGCTTAGCCATTTTTAAACCTCTCCTAAAGTTGAGACTGTATTTGTAACAACCTTCAATTATACCCATGTACCTATTTAGTCTGCCACTTGTATACAACGTTTGGATAATCAATATGTCATTAAATTATTTAACCAAGTTAATTAATTTTATTGAGCTGATTAATGTTAAGTTGTGTTTTTTCCTGAGCAAGTATATACTTTCTACCCAGATAAATGGCTTTAAACATTTTCCGTGATTGGCAAAGCTTTTCCCACACCTGAATGTGCAGACCGTGTGCATTCAGTATATGTTTCTGTTATGTGTCTGTGCTTCCTGCTGAGCACGTAGGGTTCAGCGATCCCACCCACCAACCCTAAAACGGTGCTGTAGCAGTACGCTTCTCAGGACCAACCTGTAACCAGTCCATTCTTCCTGTGTGCCCACAGTCCCCCAACATGGGCACTCTGATGGGCGTTTATCTGCCCTGCCTACAGAACATCTTCGGCGTCATCCTCTTCCTCCGCCTTACCTGGATCGTGGGCGTCGCCGGCATCATCCAGTCCCTCCTCATTGTCCTTATGTGCTGCTCTTGTGTAAGGTCCACCCCCCACCCCCCAATTCTATAGCTCCTCCCCTCATCCCAAGAAAACAGAAAACTCTCCATAAGTACACATCACTGGCCCAAAGTAACACACACGGGTCTAGGATTTGTCCGCCCCCCACATCTGATTTTCTCTTAACCCCACTGAGAATTGTAGGTCACCATAAAGACAGATTAATGAGGGGAAATGGTCTGGGGGTGCTGAATGCCCCTTTTGCATGAAGAAATGAATAAGCCCCCCCTTTTTTTAAGGTGCTGAGTGCCCTTTTTTCTATGAACAGCAAGCACACATAGTCTCATGAGAGGAAGCCCCCTGCAACTCAGCATAAAAATACTGGTCAGCCACGACCCTGCCACTCAAATAGTCTGTGCACATCGCACTGACCAGCCATGTGGTTTGATCTACCGCTTTCTCTATACGCTACACACGCAGCAGCAAATTCCCTCTCAGCTATTACTCACACTTATGTGATGTATGTACAGTGGATGTACGGGGTACACTGTGGACAGGATACATACATGCACACACTCTGGGCATGTGGGAGATGCCAGCTGTGTGTCTTTGGACTGCAGCAGGAGACACACACAACAGATGTTTACAGATGTTTCCTCAAGTGATGAAGGTGTTCCCCTTCCTTCTTGATCAGAGAATACAGTAGGTGTTTGTGATTAGGTCCACAACCTAGGAGTCTTCAGGAAATCTAATGGTGGTGTTGGGTTATTTTTGGCACCTTGGGTGTATAGGGAGTCCCTGTGCTCAGTATTATTCAGTGTACTGACATCTCGGCTTTATCTTGCAGACGATGCTCACAGCCATTTCAATGAGCGCCATTGCCACAAACGGCGTGGTCCCTGGTAATGACCCAACATGAATGCAAACTATCTGCATGAAGCATTGATATACTGTACAATGCATTTTCTCCTCAGTGTCTGTATGATATGCATTATTGAATGCAGTTATTCATTGTTCATTGTTATGCCCATTTTAATTTTAATTTTAATTTCAAGGGCTCTTCTCAATAGAATTTTAAGTCAGTTTCAGATTCAATAAAAACATAAAAAATAAATAAGCAGCTAATTTAAATGTAATAGTTCGGAAACCCCACCCTCCAAAATTCTAAAAGATAATTCTCTTGTTTTTACTCTAGAAAATAGTTCTCGTTAACATTAGTTATAATTACTTCAGTTTGCTTACAGAATGTCAAGTACAATGATAAATGATGCTTGCTAGCCTTGATAATTGAGACTTGATTGCAATACCTGCAATCAAGAACTTTTCAGAGGCAGCCCCACTACACAGTATCTGTGAAAATGTGCTTGATCTCTGCTGTGCCGCTTCCAGCTGGGGGAGCATACTTCATGATCTCTCGCTCCCTGGGCCCTGAATTTGGGGGAGCCGTTGGGCTCTGCTTCTACCTGGGGACCACCTTTGCAGCTGCCATGTACATCCTGGGGGCCATTGAAATTTTCCTGGTGAGTTGATCTGCAGTTCTAAAAATTCCCCAGATACCCAAAGAGATTGGCTGAACTCACAGTAAGTGTGCTGAGTCTCTGTGAGAATCAGCCCTGTTCATTGTATTACAGCTTGCTTCCTGTCCCTCCCCTCCATGCAAGTCCACTCATTGCATCCATTTTGCACCTTCTACGAGCAGACCTACATCTTTCCCCTGGCGGCCTTATTCCACACCTCGGATACCCATGGGGGCGACATCGCCTTGCTGAATAATATGAGAGTCTACGGAACCATCTGCCTGGGCCTCATGGCCTTGGTGGTCCTGGTGGGCGTCCGCTATGTCAACAAGTTTGCCTCCCTGTTCCTGGCCTGCGTCATAATATCCATTGTGTCCATTTATGCTGGAGCGGTCAAATCCATCTTCAGTCCGCCAGAATTTCCGTAAGTTGCTTTTCCGTATGTCTGAGTCATATATGTTGTCCAAAACAGGACCATAAAGTACAGAAGTTTTTTTTCTTGCTAAGCTGCTTATTAATTTATTGCTTAAATCTCCCTCCAGATGTTTTTTTTAAACAAAAGAAGGAAGAGAAAAAATGAGCTATTCATTTGAAAAACAAAATCTAAAAGGGGTTGCTTTCTGGAATTAGGTCTGTGGTACAGGAACTGAAAATGTCTATTCATCTGGATCCTTGTTAAGGTTGTGATGGTCAGAGTGTGTGTGGGGGGGCACAGGGTTGGGGGGGTGGAGCCTGTCCCTGGCAAGAACCCAAGACACTCTGGACAGAACGCCAGTCCATCACAGGGCACATATGCCCACAGATTCACATTCACCAGTGTTTCCAAACCCAGTCCTCCCGGATCCACAGACACTCCATGTTTTTGTTCCCTCCCAGCTACTGGGAGCAAAAATGTGAACTATCTGGCAGGGAGCTGGGAGGGAGCAAAAACTTGGACTGTCTGTGGGTCCACGAGGACTGGATTGTGTGAATGTGTAAATTCAGAGAACCCAATTACCTAAATGCATGTATTTGGACTTTGTTAGGAAAGCAGGGGAAACCTACACACCATTAAGTGGACATGCAGACTGTCCAAACTCAGACTGCTATATGTAAATGTTGTTATTCTGTGAACACCTCAATATTACAATCAGCATTTACCATGTACAAGAATGTGGGACTTTTCATTGCTGTTCTCCCTTTAGGGTATGCATGTTGGGCAATAGGACCTTAGTCAGACACATGTTTGACGAGTGTGGGAAGACTGTAACCGCGGGCAACACCACCATGCCCAGCATGCTGTGGCAGAACTTCTGCAGCCAAGGAAATGCAAGCAACCCACACTGTGATGAATATTTCCTACAAAACAATGTGACAGAAATAATGGGAATCCCAGGGCTGGCGAGCGGAATCATCAGAGGTGGGCCCCCCCTCCCTGCTGTTGTGTCAATATTGTGCATGTCACGTAATAGATGTGTCATATTTGTTCAGAAAACAGTGGAATATTAACATAAGTCAGGTTTTTCCTGTTTTGAGGATGCAGGTGAACTCCAAGCACTTGTACCCTGTGTACTAAAGCAGGTCTACATGGTCACCTCACTCCCTGGACACAGTACCTTTGTGGAAAGAACTCACTGTATTTTTAACAGGATCTTTGTCTTATGGTGTAGCAGTTTGCATTTTGACATTTGCATTGCAAAATATTAATTATATTTAGTTACTTCATTGGAGCCTTTTAAATTCTAGTCCATTTATATGGCAGAATAGTTTGGTAGAACAATTGCCCCAATAACTGGCCAGGTGTTTTGATAATGGGCGTCCATCCGAATGTGCTTCAGACAACCTCTGGGGCTCCTACCTGGAAAAAGGGGAGATCCTAGAGAAAGGAAGTCAGCCCTCTGTGGACGTCCATGGCTCCCTGGAAAACTTCTATCTCTACGTGTCAGCAGATATCACCACTTCCTTCACTTTGCTTGTCGGTATCTTTTTCCCATCGGCCACCGGTGAGTCGCTCCGCTCCGCATCCTCTTCAGGATGATGCTCATTTTTGCATCAGTCTGGATCTACTCATTGACGTTATTTGATTAAGCATTATTCATATGTGTTATTTAATACCCCATTCAATGCTTTAATTCAGAGACACTTGCATTACATTTTATACTTTCCTCTTATAGATCTGGACAGGTTTCAGTGACAACAGCAATTATTCGGTGGTACAGATTTTCAAAGCTCCCAAACTACAGTTTGTTTTTGAGGACTGTAGATAATTGTCCTTCGTCCTACAGGCATCATGGCTGGCTCAAACAGATCAGGAGACCTCAAAGATGCCCAGAAATCCATTCCGGTCGGCACCATCTTGGCAATAACTACAACATCTCTAGTTTGTATCCTTCTTCATCTGCAGTGCATTGGTGGCATAGCAGCAATCAGCCAGTGCTGCTTGCAAAGTATTTGTTCCATTATTAGATCACATGTAGAGACGCAGGTGCAGCCCAAAGGAATAATAGTTTTGTGAGCTGCACCATACATTCTAGTGTGTTTCCTAAGGTCCATCCACTTCCTATCCCACTCATCCAGGGCCACATGGAGCCTATTCCAGGAAGCATGGGACACATGGCAGGAATCTCTGGATGGCATGCCAGTCGATTGCAGGGCACACATTCACCACACACACACACACACACACACACACACACACACTATGGTCTATTTAGAAACACTAATTTACCCAACCACATGTTTTTGGACTATAGAGGAAAGCTGGGGTACACACAGAGTGGAATCCAAGCACAGAGACGCCCTCCGTTAGAGCCAACGTCTGGCTGTAATTATCATAGCTATCTACATGAAGCAGTTTCGGTAACACTTTCGACAAGAATTTATGAACACGTTCATAATTATATGCATCCATAAAGAATTATAAACATGGCTATAAATATTTCTAAAAAGGCATATAACATGTTTTTAATGCATTATAAATACTTTATGAAGCTCTCATCTATAATGCACTGTATAAACCTTCATAATGCAGTACAAAGCTTCTTAAATTCTTATACTGACCATTATAATGCATTTTAAGTCATTATAGATGACAGCTTACTATGATATATGCAGTATTGTGTTGCCGCAGTTTCTCTCTTGATTAAATATGTAAGTGTAATAAATGGAATATGACCTGCTATCAAGTTTGCATGTTCTCCCTGTGCTGTTGTGGGGTTTCCTCTGGGTGCTCTAGTTTCCCCCCACAGTCCAAGGACATGCTGAGGCTGATTGGCGTTGCTAGATTGCCCGTAGGTGTGCCTGTGTGTGTGAATGGTGTGTGAGTGTGCCCAGCGATGGGCTGGCCCCCCGTCCTGGGTTGTTCCCGCCTCGTGCCCATAGCTTCCGGGATAGGCTCCGGACCCCCCGCGACCCTGTTCGGATAAGCGGGTTGGAAGATGGATGGATGGATGGGTGACCTGCTATCAGATATGCAGTAATAGTTAATATTTCTTGACAGAATGCCCAGATTTCAGCTCCGTTGTTCTCTTTGGAGCCTGCATTGAAGGGGTGGTTCTTCGTGATAAGTACGTCATCCAGCAAATGGGGCAGGTCAATGAGCTGGTAGTCAATAAATTTATGGTCAGCGGCCAATGACCGAAAAGACAATGTTGATTTTTAGTCTACTCCAAACAGTACGCATGCATGGCCTGGACACTCATCAAGCTGAAATAATATAACCCACCATATTAATCCATGCAATCCATGCATGTCCATACAGCACTGTGCAAAAGACTTAGGAATAAGATGTTTGAAGCTATTTATCTTGGTAGTAAATGTATATTTATTCAGAAAAATACACAATTTAACATTAGAACATATGTAAATTAACAGTTACACAATAAAAATGAACAGGAAATTCTTCTTTTCTTCAAAAACTTACTGATATCTTGTTGGATAGCTAGAGGAGCACCACTTTGGGTCTCAAACCTCTCCTCAGGGGCACCTCAGCCATTCCATGTATTTTATAAATTTCATTGCGGGCTCAATTAATTAATTGACTTAATTAGCTAACTAACTCGTGAGATATTGACTAGCCAAACAAGGTGTGCTAGTGGTTGAGTCATAAAATACACAGGTGTATAGGAAGGTTGTTGCAAATACCGAGGTGACATTAGAAGAGTATTCAAAGTTGCTAAGCTGACACACTTTGACAGACATAATATCCAGGGGCTGACATAAGTGGTAGGCAAGTATGCATTCGCCGTATAAGTGGTAAAATGCGCGGTAACTTCTTGTCATAAGAGTGCAAATGCACATAGGCGTATAAACACATTTGCGCTGTTATGATGAAATTACAGAGCATTATGAACTTTACACCTTTAAACGGCGAATGCGTACTTGCGTACCACTTACATCAGCCTCTGATAATATCACTGTTTTACACCAACATGAAGATCATTTTGACATAATTCTCTTTGACTGCCTAAGACCTTTGCTCAGTACTCTATATGTGTTTAGTTTCAGGGTATCTGGGTGTGGTTTGTCAAGCAGTACAGTTTCATTATCATCATTACCCATGGATGTTCTTGGGTGTCCAATATAAGAAATGCAGAGGTTTGTGGGTTTGTGATGAGCTTCCTGTGTCGTGGGACAGGTTTGGTGATGCGGTGAATAAGAATCTTATAGTGGGTACCCTTTCCTGGCCGTCGACCTGGGTCATCGTCATCGGGTCCTTCTTCTCCACTGTGGGGGCCGGACTACAGTCGCTGACCGGGGCACCTCGCCTCCTGCAGGCTATCGCCAAGGACAACATCATCCCCTTTCTGCGGGTGCGTTACTTCGCCGTTATGCATTATTAGGGTTTTCTCTGCCTGAACCATAGATAGATGCTGACCATAATACTTTTCTGACACTGTCGTGTGGGCGTCCCTTTGAGCAGAGTGCTGCGTTCTCCATTGCTTACTCTTTGGGGACTTACTGTTGCAGGTGTTCGGCCACGGAAAGGCTAATGGGGAACCGACCTGGGCTTTGCTGCTGACTACCCTCATAGCAGAGCTGGGCATCCTCATCGCCTCCCTGGACATGGTGGCCCCCATTCTTTCCATGTGAGCATCAGCATCAAACTCCCACTACCTTCCACTTCAAAAAGGCTAGTTACGTCAAGGCCAGGCGGCCAAATTCAATTAGTAACACATAAAAAACCAACAGGAAATATGAGTTATATGAGGCTACAAATTTTTTCTGAACCAAATTTTCCATCAGTAAACAACCGTAGTGGTCTCATTAGTCATACAATCTGATTTACTATTATTTTCTGCTTTCTTAGATAAACAAATACTCTAAGTCATCCACTGTTGCTAAGCATGCTTTTAGGACGTTGTTCTGCTCCAAGAATTGTGCCCATCCCTGCGTGACTGTTTGGGAGTGTTTGTGACCTACATGATTAACTACAGCTCTAACACGTATTTTTCTCAAGGGCACGGTGATTTTCTAAAGGGAATATGAAACACAGAGGAGACAGGATTATGGACATGATTCATAAACATGTTTTGTCACTGCACGTCTTTCTAAGTATGTTAGGTTTGTGTGTATTCACCTTCCAGGTTCTTCCTGATGTGCTACCTGTTTGTTAACCTGGCATGCGCTGTTCAAACTCTCCTGCGCACACCGAATTGGAGGCCCCGGTTCAAATACTACCATTGGTGAGAGAGAGGGACCAACGGGGAGCTTCACTTGAGAAGATACTTGGGCCATCATTTAACCCGTCTTCTTTGTCATAGGGCTCTCTCCTTCCTGGGAATGAGCATGTGCTTGGCGCTGATGTTCATATCATCCTGGTACTACGCTATCGTGGCCATGGGCATCGCAGGCATGATCTACAAGTACATTGAGTACCAGGGGTATGTCTGACCTCTGACATCATCCTGTCAGCTGATGGTTTTGCGTACGGGAACAGTTCATCGGGGCCGCGTCACAGAGGAGTTCACCCTGACCAAAGATCTTTTTGGCAGCGCGGAGAAGGAGTGGGGAGATGGGATTCGTGGTCTGTCCCTGAGTGCCGCACGGTATGCTCTCCTACGCCTGGAGGCTGGCCCCCCACACACCAAGAACTGGAGGCGAGTATCACCAAGAACGGATACAGAGTCAGGAAGTCCAGGGAAAGTTCTGACATGAAACCATAACTCATACCTCCCACGCCTCACAATCCTCCCACCCAGGCCGCAGCTGCTGGTGTTGTTGAAGCTGGATGAAGACCTCCATGTAAAGTACCCCCGGCTGCTCACTTTCGCCTCCCAGTTAAAGGCTGGCAAGGGCCTAACCATCGTGGGCTCAGTTATCCAGGGCAACTTCCTGGAAACCTATGGAGAGACACAGGCTTCTGAGCAAGTAAGGCGCTGAGACCTCTAGTTAGCTTCTGATCCAAGATCATCAACTGACCGTCCACTGCCCTCCTACCTCATTCTGGCTGTTGCTGATAATTTTGCTAGTATTTTACTTCACAGAGTTGGGTTAGCAGCTGGACAACATAGATATGTAGTTTTGGAATAAGACTAGCCAGTGATTGTTTACCATGCTAGGGCAAATAATGATGATATCTCAGAACTAATGCACCAGAATTAACCAGAATGTTAGTATTCATGTTCCTGTTTAATTATGACAAACAATTAAATTGTTTTTATAAAAAACGTTATTCTGTGCTGGCTCAAAGGGTGGCAATGTTGGGGTTGTGGGGTTTATTCCCACATTGGACCTGTGTGTATGGAGTTTGCATCTTTGTGTCAGCTTCCTCCTCCTGTTATAGACTCCAGGCTCACGGCTGCTGTGTCCTTCCATCCGCCAGGCAATCAAGAACATGATGGAGATCGAGAAGGTGAAGGGCTTCTGCCAGGTGGTGGTGGCCGCCAAGGTGCGCGAGGGTATCTCCCATCTCATTCAGTCGTGTGGCCTGGGCGGAATGAAGCACAACACGGTGGTGATGGGCTGGCCGTACGGCTGGAGGCAGAGTGAGGACCCCCGCGCCTGGAAGACTTTCATCAGTAAGGAGCCATTTGCTGCCTTCCATCTAATTAGCAAGGTTTTTGCATTAATCCACAAATGTCATATAAATCATTTATGTGGATCAATTTATCAATTTATGTGGATTTTTCCCTTTCAGAGAGTCGGATGCAGTCATTGGTTTGCCTCATCTGGGTCTTTATAAGCCGTACATTAGCCTCTATTAGCAGACATTAGCCTCTATTAGCAGACATTAGCCTCTATTAGCTAGACTACCGATTTCCTTTACAGATATCAAGCGTACAGTTGGACGATTAAAGTAATAATACGGAATTCTGGTTCAATTATGCTTAAACAACCCGCCACCGGGGGGGGGGGGGGGGGGGGGGGGGGGGGGGGGGCGC
>JAODKN010000008.1:10799315-10809667 GCA_026774425.1 Petrocephalus zakoni | reverse complement strand
GGGGCCCATGTTGTCATCCAGGGGCTCCCTCTGCTGGTCATCACGGGTCCTGCTGCCTTCACTGATGTTCAAGGACATGCGGCAGGTGGGACACGAGGTGTCCTGTTCCAACCAGGAGCGCAGGCAGGAGCTGAGCAGAGCCGGACAAGCACGCAGACGTCATAAATCTCACGCCAGTCCGTTTAATCAGGTATCGCACAGCTGTTCAGTAAGCGATAGGAAAATCATGACAAAATAGCATCAACAGAGTGGGATGAAGATGGAGCGAGTCGACTGAATTAGGCACTGACTTGTGAAAGAGGTGACCACACGGGAGCTTGCGAGCCGTCTGCATGGAGTCCCAGCAAATGGCGCAGTCATCATTGTTGGTAGCCAGCTCTTCGGGTGTGGCAACTGCAAACCTGCCGGACAGAGCACGTGCCGTCAGCGGGCCGGACAGTGAAGCACGGCAGAAAGCAGACAGGCCTTGCAGGGCCGGTGGAGGAAGGGGGCGCTCCCAACCTGGACTCCATGTTGTCAATGACACGCAGGTAGTTCTTGTGACGCCGGATGCGGCGCTGAACTTCGTGAAAGAGGTAGCGGAGCTGCATGAAGATCACCAGGCTGGCCATGGAGAGCCAGATGTTGCCAAAGAGCTGGGGGAGCGGGAAGGAGGACGGATGTGGTGAGAAGGCCGGGCCTGCCAGTTTGAGCGGCCTTCTCCCAGCTCGGGGGTGGTACTGACCAGCATGTGGATGTGATGCATCAGGTCCAGGGACAGGAGCGTCAGCTCCATGGTGAAGTCTGTGTAGTAGACATAGGTTCCTTTGGCCTCCCATGTTCCCTCATGGTTCAGGTCCCACAGGTGGAAGGAGCACCTAAGGAGAAACACCCTGAGACTCACTTCTGGCACAAAACAAACACCCCTCATTTCCATCACTATTACAGCCTGACCAAACAAATCCCGATAGACAGATTTAGTCAGCTTTAATTCCACTAATAGCTAAAGAGATGTTAAAATATTATCTAGCTCCGTTTTAAAGGTTTTAGCTTGTACTACACTAACAGGAATACTATTCCATACTCAAACTACACGCCGTTTCTTAACCCCAGATTGAAATGTTCTCCCGCTAATTGCCAACTATGACCACGAGTTCTCTTATTTACTAATATTTAAGTACCTATTTAAATCGGACAGCATTCAGACATATTTGGATCTTATATACTTGGATAATGCACCCCCTAAGTCTCCTTTGTTCGGGGTTGAACAGATTCAGCTCAGCTAACCTCTCCTCCTTCCTTTAGACATTCCTTTAATGTCTAAATTTTTCCCAGGGTACATACCTCATAATGACATGGGCAGTGCGCACAATGACCAGCAAGCACTGAAGAGAAAGACACAAATGACCAGGAAAGGAGGTGAGTGTGCAGATCACACTAACACACACAAGAAACCACTAACTCACACTTACGTCCACGAAACACCTGCACTGGCCTGAATAGACCAAGCATCATTTTCACCAAACTCAATTCCGAACTCCTACCTCAGCAGCCATGAAGGACATGGTGTGCATTCCCTGCGAGGGCTGCACCAGCCCATTCCGCACCAGCACGGGCTGCACCAGCCCACACAGCAAGGCCAGTCCGCAACCACACAGCAGCATGACTGCTAGCAGAGAGAGCACGCGTGCGTGGCTGTTCATGGGCGTGGTGGGGGAGAAGGACAGCTGTGCATCACAGAGAAAGACAAAGAGAGGGGGAGAAGAGCGTCATGGGGCACGTCTGGAACACACCTGCAAGCCGCTTTATGGCAGATAAGGCTAACAGCAAGGCGAAATTCTGTAGCTCCGTCTGTGCGTTGCAAATACCTCTTTCTGCTCCAAAATGTTTACTCTCACATTAACACCCTGCACGCTCAAAAAACGAATTATGATAAACAAATGCTGACAACCAAAAGACAGGAGTGGGGGGGTCCGCCGTTATAACATCACAGGAGAAGCCCACCTGCAGGGCAGAAAGGCTGAATTCAGCATGTTCATGTAGCTATAATTAGCACTCAGTCTGCAAAGGATATGGCTTTGGGGCTCCAGGAAGGGCTTCAAAGTTCTGGCTGCACTGGGCAGCGTGCAGGACCTGCTGTACCTACAACCCAGTCTCTAAAAAAGTTGGGACGTTGTGTGAAAAGTAAAGAAGAACAGAATGCAAAGATTTGCATATCATATAAACCCAAACTGAACAGAAATCAGAACAAGGACATCATATCAAATGAACAAACCAAGAAATTTTATTATTTATGATAACTATATGCTCAATTTGAATTTGATGCCAGCAACATTTAAAATAAAAATAAAAAAAGTTGGGTCAGGAACACTTATGATAACAGTTGTCTGAACACAATTAGTCGCTGCACCCACAAATGCAAGATGAAACTCCACCATGCAAATTAGAAACCATATCTAAACACGGCCCAGAAACGCTACCGACTTCTCTGGGCAGCTGAAGTCCTGTATCAGGCAAGAATGGGACAATATATTTTTTGAAACGTGTTGCAGGCATCAATTTCACATTGAACATGTACTTGTCATAAAGCAATAAAAATTTCTCAGTTTCAACATTTGATATTTTGTTCTATTTCCAATTAAACATGGGTTCCTGGGATTTGTAAATCATTGCACTCTGTTATTTACATTTTACACAGCACCCCAACTTTTTTGGAAACAGGGCTGTAATGCTACATCATACCAGTTGACCAGGACAAAGCTGACACGCATTTTAATGTGGAGGGTCATTTGAAACTACAGCTAAGTTACCACGGTATATTCTAAAAACATCCTGAGAAGTTTTTTATGATAGAGACAATCAATAAAGAAAATGCATGTTGCCATTACATGTGATTATTTGCAATGAACGTTGAAATATCTGACCATGCTTTTTTAAAAAAACGTGTGTCACTTTGGATAAAAGCACCTGCTACATAAATAAGCCGTAAAGCTAAAATGAAATGTAAAATTCATAAACCACATGCACTTCTCAGATAACCTCCAAAATTGTACCACTAAATATTTCTGTACCAAAGTAACCAAAGCTGAGCGCTTAATCACAGCCAAGTCCCTTACAGGTTATTCCTATATGTGGCACTTACATATTCAAAGCGGTCTTTGCAAAGCTGGACCATGAGGTGCAGGAAGACCAAGGCGGCGAACCACAGGAACCAAACGACCACCTCGTTCACGGTCTGCACATTCAGGACGCCGAAAATAAAGATGAACTTGTAGAAGATGAAGTTCCAGAATTTGTCCTTCAAGTGCTGACCAAAGACAAGAGCCACCATGAGCAAATATGACTTCCTCCAAAGAGTCTGCATTATAATTTCATAAATTCTTTGGCTGCCCCACCCCCCCATCAAAAACAGGAGAAAACAGTCTCTGTTGTATATTAATCTGGATGAAGTCAAGGAGCGGATCTGAACTATGCATTATATCGCTGAGCAATAAAACCAGCAATATCTCTGAGCACTGAAAAGGGGAATAATAGAAGAGAAATTGAAGATGAAACGATGTAGATGTAATAGACCCAATTAGGAAGGCCATCATGGGATCTGAGTTCTGAAGAGCCCGTTATGTGCCTTGACCTTCTGAAGGCAATAACACATCTGAAAACCTTCAGCACACCTGACCACCCATTGATAAGGCTGAAAACCTATTGAAGAGTTCAAAATTCATCTGTCGTAGGCAGGGTGAAAAATGAAATACCATGATGCAATGATGGATTGATCTGTGGTAACTGCACTGCAACACCACAAAAATGTAACCAAAAACCCCTGACCTGTACAGCAATCCATTCTTCTGGCTAACCTTTTAGATCCCTTTAAACCTAGTGGCCCCTTTTCACGCTTACCTGTTTTTCACTAACTCTCAGGGGCCCGAACACCAAGCACTGGATCATCTTCGCAATCAGCATCAGGAAGCAACACGCTGTGTTTACCAACACCTACGGGGAGGAGACAAACCCCCGATCATCTCCGACACAGCAACAGGATGGATGCCTTTCCCTTCAGACAGGGCAGGACACTTGGCGGCCTCTCACCCATATGAAGAAGCTGTCATAAACGAGGAGCCAGAACACCTTGGAAGCCACCCCAGCGTCGGGGTCACTGAGGCGGCGATCGCGCTCCTCATCCGCGATAAAGCTGGGGTCGCCGGCCTCGGGAGTGTCGAAGCCCGGCTCGGAGACGGTACTATACACGCTGAGGATACTCCCCGCCAACAAAACGGCGCTCATACCCGTATAGGCCCTCAAACTGGGCCACGGGAACCTCTCCAGGAACAGCAGGGGCATGGCCGCGCACGAGAGCAACAGGCTGACGAGAAAGCGACTTAAAGGGCCCCAGACCTCCCCCCCCCTTACCAAATACCCTCGTTAAATACAAATATAATATAGAGACCTAGATGTCTGCCTGCTCCGGGTAGTTTATTTCGGAGATTAGGGTCACGGGGCCCGCTCTCCTTTCCGATGGCCGCTACGCACGGTGCTTCGGCGGTTACCTCAGGAAGCTGTTCAGTGTCGGCGGCCGGCCTCCTAGGCAGCTCTCCGCGGACATGCGGGCTGCTCGCCGCAAACTGCGCCTCGAAATCTCCTAGGGCGCCTGGAAACTTCCCCGCCACTTTCCCCTCGGTATATATAAATATATACGTGTAAGTGTCCCTTCCCCAGCTGTCAGGACGTCGCTGCCATGACAGCGGCGGTAACCGATCGCCTCAGCCGCGCGTCCGCGCGCCAGTGAAATTAGACCAGCTAGTTGGCGATCCGATTAAAAGCGAAGGCGCACAGCTTAACGGAGGAAGGAAATGAAAACGGCGACGCGTGTCGGGTATCCGCCAGCCGGCCGCCGCGCTCGTGTGTGCGAGCAGCGCCCGATGGGCAGCGAGCCCCCGCCGAGCCTTTTATTTTTAGCAGTGACTCCGCGCGCGCGTTCTGTTTCTCGGAGTTTCTGCCGTCTTCTTCCACTTCCTGCTGTGCTGACGTCACGCCGCTTCCCCGGATGTTATGAAATCCGAGGCGGGCCCGGAATATGGGTCCGAACCGGTACAAGTTCCGAGCACCTACTGGTCGGTTCTTTTTTTTTTTTATTCCGTCGGCTAATTCTTAAAAATACTTTCGTCAGTTAAATTTAGTTTCCTCACAGACTTCTGGCTTCTGCTGGCATCCGCATACCGTATGTAGTTTTTGAACTGAGTGAGATCTAAATGCACTCATAAAGGAATAGCTTGAAATAAATCCTGGGTCTCAGCCTAGTTGTTTTATCCCCAATTTTTCTTATTCTGACGTTTTGCTTTGAACCCTTCGACAAATAGATGCCACTGCCCCCTTGTGTTAGGAGGTCAAAGTTTAGCTAAAGAAATTAAAAACAAAACCAAACCATATGATCTGTCAAAGAGTATAGAATTATCAGGAGGCGAAACTCTGACACTCGTGACACTTCTAAATCAATCAATCATTTTAAATCAATCACATATTATTATGCTGTGTTATAAAATTCCAAGACCATGAACCTTGAAAATATATCAAAGTTAAACATGATGATCACGTACCTTATGGTATCCACATATACATCAATCAATTTAAATCAACCAATTAAAATCTCACAAACCACTTTGTTAAAACATACCACTCCGCAAAAACACCGCAATAAAACCATAAGGTTAATTGATAACAGTGACAATATCATGCAATAGTGTTTAATTCACAATCACATCTCACCTTAATAAATGCAGCTATCGATTATAGTTAAAAGAAATGAGAGCTGGAAAAGCACCAGGCAATTCCCAAATTGGGTCACTCATAAAACCAACTACTAACAAGGATCCAATTGTAAAACGTTGATTGCTTCTGTGACCTGTGCGCATCGTTAGGAAATGTTACAGTGGAGTTAGTGTATAGTTTAGAATTAGCTTCGGAGAGGAGGGATTTAGGGAAGGTCAGAAGTGGGATTCGAACCAGCCGCTCCAGGAGAGACCACAACTGAAATGCAGTAATTACTCTTCAATGGATAAAAACGTTACTTCCCATACAAAGTGTATACTCCCGCCAAAGACTATACAAGTACCAAGAAGTAAAACTCTCATGCATTTTCGCCAACAGTCCCTAGATGGCGCCGCGGTAGCGCTGCCATCGTTTTGGACTGAAAATCGTCGCTAGCATGCAGGTCGACATTGAGTGCAGGGAAGTAATGTATGGGAAGGAAAAGGAAAATACACTTCTATGCATAGTGAAACTGTTCATACGGATGAGAATTCATCACGTATTGCACACAAAACATCTGTGAATGTCACAGCCAAATCAGACGCGTAACAGAAAAAAGTCACCACTAAATTAGTCTGTCACACACATACACATATAGTTGATTGTCTGCACTGCACATGCACAAGACTTTGAAATGCTGTACATGATCTTTGTGAATATTTGTGTAATGTTTTTAATGTAAGGAAAATAAATGTTATGTAATACTGAATACTGTACTCTTTGAATAGGCCAAACTAATGAAACTAGTGAAATAACATGTCCAGCGATATATCTGTCCAGTATATATATATATATATATTTTTTTTTTTTCCCTCTGTGTTGTCCCCATAATTTACTGTTTGTTGGGAATATCCTTAATATGCTATTGTCATGCTTCCGGCGGGATGAACAACCCATAATGCAGGCTGCTGGGGTAAGCCCTTCAAAGGGGCGTTTATTAGCCAGGATATACACTAAACAAGGGGAAAGCGCGAGAGTCACCACTGAAGGTAGAAACAAGACTCGACAAGGGGAACAGGACACAGACTCACTAAAATAGGGCAGGACATCAAGGGGCAAACAAGAGGCAGCCAATCAAAAGAAACAAGCGGAGAATTAACACGAGGCAAACACAATTAGGGTCAGGTGTGACGAATCAAGCCCCGCCAGAGGGCAAAACAGGGAAAAAAAACATGAAGCGCGGGGCTGAGCGTAACAGCTATCTTTTGTATTTATAATTTTTTGGATACTTCATCTTTTCATGAGGTACACTGGGTAAATATGTAAAGTTTTTATATAATTTTTCACACAGAACAAATAAGAAAACAAATAAGAAATGAGTAAGAAAAAGCTCGCCCCTGGGTAACATTATTTAGTCATTAATTGTGCATCATTTTTACATTATCTGCTCAGTGCCGGTCATTTCAGTTGAGGCATCAAACCATTCTTATAACTTAACATGGCAAACGGGGAGGAATATTACAAATAATTTTGTTTTAAGTTCGTTTATGACTGCCGCATGTTCTACGCCTGGTATGTGCAGCGTTCGGTCAAAAGTGGCAGCAGCACAGCAAGAGTCATGGGCGCAAATGTTGCTATAGAATGTTCTACTGAGTTTCACCTATTGGCTTCTATACTTTTTGGATCTATCCTTATTTGGTTGGGTGTCTTGTTTGCTTGTTCCTCATAGAAAAAGACATCCTGTGTGCCACTGTAAAATATTTCAGTTGTAGTGCATTGATGTACACATCTATCTCCAAGAATACAAAGCATACATTTAATTATTTCTGGTAGGCAAAAGCTACCACGGGACTTCCCTGGTTGGCAAAACAGGCAAATTCCACCCCCCAAGTCGGCAGATACACCATGGGGCTAATTATATTTTTAAGTGTCCTAAGCAGGGCTGATCAACCCTTTAGGTGACACAGACGACTACGCAGGACATCATTTTCTGACGAGCGCTGATACAGCCAGGCAAATTCACTTGCGTGCGGCAAAGACTAACTGAAATTGCCTGGATCATCCGGCACAGTATGTGTCCTCTGCACTATATTTTTAATGTGTTTCTTTCAAAGCACCCATCATTTTATCATTATTATTATTATCAATAATAATTTGTATTGGTAATAGTAGTAATTATTGCTTATCATTTTATTATATAATAATGTTACTTATTATTTTTTTATTATATTAAATAATGAACAACCTTTATTTTTTCAATCCCATCGTTTTATGTTGACCTCAGCATTTGCCTGGGGGGAAGCGCTTTGTAGGATATGTGTCTCAGGCCACATCCTCTAAAGTCATATGGTGCATGACAATTTCGTTTTGCACTGCGGGTTCCAGAGGAATTCTTGTTGTCTAACGACTTTCGTCATACAAGAACTGAGAAGTAAGAATGAGGCTTAATGTCACTCGCAAGGGGAAGACAGTTTAAGCATACTTTTTGGCAGCAGTTGAAGCAACAATCAGAACCTGATAGCACCATGAGCAGCAACAGCACCAGTTCTGAGTGGAATATATCAGGCATGGCAGCTAGTGGAATCCTGGGCCTGGCATTCCTGGTGGGGGCTCCAGGAAACCTGCTGGTGATCTGGACTATCCTGCAGCACGTGAAGTTGCGCTCTTTCACCGTGGTCCTCATCCTCCATCTGGCTGTCGCGGACCTGCTGGTTGTGATCACGCTGCCCTTCTGGATCTACTCCCTGGCACACTCCTGGATCTTCGGCTCAGTAGCCTGCAAAGCTGTGGTCTACGTGGTCTCCTCCTGCATCTACACCAGTGTCTTCCTCATCACTGCCATGAGTGTGGAGCGCTATGTGGCTATTCGCTACCCGTTCAGCCTAATGAGTCAGAAGAGGACAGAGATATTGGTGAAGGTGCTTGCCGGCATCTGGCTCCTAGCCTTCCTATTTGCAATCCCTTCTATTCTAACATACCATGTGGACTTGATGGATGAAACACCACAGTGTCTTTTCCGGACATACACCTCCCTGAGCCAAGAGGTGGTGTGTTTTTTACTGGAGAGTATGATGAGCTTTGTTATCCCTTTCTTAGTCCTTGGAATCTGTTACCGCCAAATAGCAAAACATCTCCATCAGATGAACCTGCAGCAGAAGAGCAAGTCTCTCACTGTGATCACCTTTATTGTCGTTGCCTTTGCCATTTGCTGGTGCCCGTACCATATAACCAGCACCCTCCATTTATTCAGCCAGCAAGAGAATGAAGCTAATGAGAGCTTATACCATGCTTTTTCACTAATCTCTGGGGCCCTTGTATTCATCAACAGCTCGCTGAATCCTGTTCTCTATACTTTTGCTGCACGAAGATTCCAAGGTAGCCTGATGAAGTCAAGTTTGGTGAAGCTGTTTCAGGAGATTGCGTCATCCCATACGAAATCGCCAGAAAGCACAAACTCGGCCGTGATATAGAATATTCTCCACTTTGAACAAACAATAATGTAAGTGCTGTATTGTTTCTTTTATCCATGTGTATGTGTGTATGTGTGTATGTACGTATTTGTATATATAATATAATTGTATCTATATATAATATAATTGTATCTATATATATATATATATATGTATAATTCAAAATTATTTTTGTTGTTTATTATTTCAGGTTTTTTGTGTTATATTCTCTACAGTTACCCAAAAATTTGTTTTCAAAAATAAAAATCCCTGTCAGAGTCTGGCCCAGTCTTAGGGATGGGCTGGAACAGGATGGTGTTTGGTGTTGAAAGGATCAGAAGGCAGACAAACGGATGGTAAATGGGCTGGTGATTATATTGAGAGTAGTGGTAACAATAAACACACAGAAAATGGATAACAATACACTGGTGCTAGACTTCGACAGCCCAAAGAGGATACAAAAAAGTTAGTTAGTAAATGAAGAAAAAAGCTAAGACAGAGATACCGAAAGAGAACAAACAGAAACCGGCAAGCATAAATGCAAGTCAAAGTCAATTATCAAGAGTACAGACAATCCAAAGAATAGCCAATACAATGAAGATGAACACAGCTGGGTTCGTGCAAGTACGGAGAGCTTTTGAAATGGAGGAAGGTAGAACCGCAAGGAGAGAGATGGAAGGTAGACCTGGAATGGAGTAGGTGGACCGGATGGCAGCAAACTGGATCTGCGAAGAGCTGGAGTGGATGGGTGGACCTGCAATATACAGACAGAGCACAGCAGCATGTAACACAGATACAGTGATCCCAAAAGCTACACCAAAGGCACAGGGCAGGGTGCCAAGACAATCAGAGGACATGTGCACCTGAAGGGAAATTTAAGCATAGCAATTCACCCAAATAAGACACCTATGGGCCTGGAAAAGAAGTGATCATAAATACAGGAAGGATTCACACACCGTACATATGCCGACACGGGAGTGAATCCCCCCCCCCCACTGTCAGTGTTTGAACATACATTATGCTGCCCATGCACCCTGGATACTAACCCGTCAGTCCACATAAATGACCTTCATGTATAACTAATTACTGATCATTAGATGTTTGATGCACCTAAATGATTATGAGTTATCTCTGCTTATTGGTGCATTAATACAGCTTTGAGCATGTACTTCTTCTTTTTTT
>JAODKN010000008.1:10785452-10796935 GCA_026774425.1 Petrocephalus zakoni | reverse complement strand
AGTTTTTGCTAAAGTCAATAAACAACTGCCCTTATTATTACTAGTGGCTAGTATTTTTTAACTTGAACTGAACTTTGCTGTGATTTTCAAATACAACAATTGAATGTCAAAAAACATAATTCTACTAGCTACTACCAGCAGACCATGGAAAATTAAACAAAATCAAAAGGAAAGCAGTAATATTGCATGCAAAGGGATACCTCAGATATCACTTCTGACGAAAACACGGAGCACTGTCCTCAAGCTGCCGGCTCTTACATTTACTGCAAATCAAAACACAAATGTCAGGCCAATTGTGCAACACTCCATACCAAGTCAAAACTCACAGCACGTCTGCTTTCACTTCACGCTGACCTAGTGCCCATCCATTTCTTCTTAAGATATTTATCATTGCCAGCAGCAGAATGGCAGTGCAGGCCCTCCGCATCCCAGAGTGAAACGGCGTGTGGCCTTATTAGCGTTTGCAGCACTAGGTCAGCAAGGGTACACTTTGGTAGTAACATTGCTGAAGACCCAGTGAGTCTGATCTGTTTTGCTTTCTGTTAAGTTTGTAAAATGATGGCTGGTATTCATACGGGAAATAACACCTAATGTATAAATTCTACTCATCCATCCATCCATCTTCAAATTGCTCAATCCCTAAGGTATTATATAAGTTCTCTTCAGACACTAATTGGAATTAATCACTCTCCTGAGGCCACTATACTGAGAAACTTAACCACCAGTTTCCCACACCACATGCAGAACACCAATCCAAATCACTACTAGGCCAAGGATTCTCAGTGAGGTGTCGAGGAGTCTTACTCAGCCCCATCATCCATGGATCCACAGCAGGACTTTGTGGAAGAGCAGCGGAAAGGCACGTAACGGGAAACATACCACTGGAGTCTCCCGTGCGGGTCCCAAGCATTAACATATAACCTGCTTTCAACACCAACAGCGTGTGACCACAGAGAGCAGCCCATTAATATCAGTCTCATGCACCAGTCTGAGCCCCTTAGTATATCACAGATTCAGGGTCACAAGGTGACTTGTTATTGAAATCACCACACTATCATTTATATTTATATGAATATATAAATGCTGTGAATTCCTCTCCTCTGTGCATTTTTTATATATATATAAAGATCATATAAATATAAATATGAAGTATATAAATATCATTTCAGTCTATAAATACTGTTATTTCAAACGAATTAATTTTATGCTTCACTACAGGTAAGTCCAACTCGTTTAGCCGAAATCTGCTGGTATTTCTCCAGACTGTTAAACATTACTGCATTACTGCACCCAGACGGACTAGTCTTATTAAACCCTGGTTTCCTATTATGGCCTGCAGGTCTCGGATGGGCCGGAGGGAAGCGCACGGGGCGGGGGGGGCGCTCGCTCGCTCGCTGGCTTACTTCCCCTTCCCGTCCTTACTAATGGGGTTGCTCACCTTTAATATAAAAGGTGCGCGTGTTGTTTTTTTAAAAAAAAAAAAGAAATGGGCGCTTTGCAACTTCCTAGGAAGATAAAGGACCAATCAGGGTGAGGGAGATAGGCGCTGGACGCGCCGTGTCCCGCCTTCACCTTTAGGAAGCAGCCAATGGAGTGGCTCCCTGGGGAGATTGACATCTATTAAGGAGGATCAACCAGTGCAGGTAACTTTGAAAAAAAAAAAAGAGAAAAAAAAGCTCCGGGTCTTGTTATGGTGTAAGCGTGAAAGAAACCCGGATTTTTCCCACCCTCTTTTACCAGTTAGACCAGTAACTCTGGAAAGAGTACCGCACGAGTACTGGAACAGGTAGAGTCTCTGGTTGCATTCTTTCGTGTCCTCTTTGGAAACCAAAAAAAAATCCTTCTTTTCCTCCGTTTGCTTCAGTCGAGCTTCCTGATCTTTTGTTTGTTTTCTCTTATCACTTGGAGAGAAAAGGTGAACCCTCGCGTTTTTTTTTTTTATCTGATCTTTGCTTTTAATTGTAGTTTTTACCCTTCTGGTCCCTGATGGCTTCGCACAGTGATACTCTGGTGGTGTTCTTTGGGGCAGCAGCTGGTGCAAATGGGGGTAAACTGGGTTCGGATGAGAGGGAAATAATTCTCTTGGTGTGGCAAATTGTGGACCTGCATGAGAAAAAGGTACGGACCTTCTGCCTGGAACAAGGCTCCCCTTCGCCTAGTACGTGTGCTAATGTCGTTCGTGGAGCTCAAACCCGCCGCTTTGTGCCTGACAGCTCAGCAAGGTCCCCTTTCCAGGAGCACCTTCTGCATAGGCATGCAAAATACTTACAGACTTGTTTGACTTACTACTTAAGTGTGAATTTTTAATGAACTGCTTAAAGCCATATGGGGCTCTGTGACTTCAACCTGTACCTGTGTGATAGTGTCAGGGGCTTATCAGGAGCACGCCATGAGGTTAATAACCCTGGGCTTACAATAAAGTGCTTTGCAGCTGCCCAGCTTATTAGTTAAAGGTGCGCCTGTTTGCAAAAGACGGGCCACTTGGTACAGGAGTTTCCTGTATGCGTCTTTACTTTTGAGCTCATCCACACTACATCGGGTGTAATACTAATATTAATTTCCCTTCCCCGGACACACTGTGTGGAGGGGTGGGGGGGTGTGCTGAAGACCCCCCATGTGAACTGGGCTCGCTTTGTTAACAGGTGGGTAAGCTGCAGCGTTGCTTTGTAAAGCCCGACACGTTGGAGCTGACGGAACAATGCAAGGAGGAGACTGGGATAAGTCTGGAGGAGCTGTGCAAAGCCGAGCCTTTGGACAGGGCTATCGAGCAGGTGAGCTGCGTTTAGGGCGATCGGGGAGTCCTCTTGGGTAGGGGAGAGACTCGAGTGTGTCCGGCACCTGGGGCTGTGCGGGGCGAGTATCTACTCTTAAGTCTGAACCTTACTGGTGCAAGGCTGCAGCTGGACCGCTGGCTTGGTGGTCTGACAAGCTGGTTTAGTTTTTGGTTATGTTGCTGCATGCCTGTGTACTCCGTGCCCGAGCCAAACGTTGAGGCATGATGGATGTCATTCTGTGCTGTGTGCTCTTAAAGATTTACAGAAGATTAGAGGTATAAATTACATAGTCATGCAGTGGGAACAAATTTTAAAACTTTTAAAACTAATAACACTCCGGTTTCTGTCCTTCCCGATTTTCTGGTAGGCTCCTGGCTGTGCCACTTAAGAGCTGGGATTTGTCCACTTGATTACCAGTGTGTCCGCTTTCTTGAAGGGAGTTTAGTCTTCAGCCCAGCCAGAGAGGCTAGGCAGCCGCATGGTGGGTGGAAGGGAGCACTGCTGTACCTGCAGGTCCGGTCTTGTCTCAGGCTGATGTGCCTGGTAGACATCTGGAAGACGGAATGTTTACCCGGGAACACACCCTGCTGTTAATCGCAGCACCAGCAGGAGGGAGAACCTGCTGGACCACATGCGCTTGGCTTTTGTGACACAAGTCCGGTTTTAACACTGGATGGTTTTAGGTCCCTGTCACCTGCTTGTGGTTTTGGTGGAGAATTAGTCAGTGCTGTCCCAACTGCTTCCCTGGATGAATATGTTGTGTTTCCTGTAGAGAGGGCTTTTCTGGATAACTGATTGTCAATCTTCCGCCCCCCGCACTTATTACCCTTGAAAGTGGTTTGACACTTAGCATTCTCACAGATGTAAGATGCATTGTTTGTTTCAGGTTTAACATCTTTAGGAACATTTATATCTGGGAGCTTCTGACTCCTATGTGTCTCCCAGCGATCTGATTGGTGCAATGCGCCATTTGCACCTCCCCCCCTGTCTCACCTGTCTAAAGCCTGATTTGTACTTAGAATCTGAGTGTAGAATCTGCGCAGTATGTAGCTGTGTACCGTACACCGAAGGCTACGCCCGACACACACCTCCCCAAAAGTGTAACTACAGGCGTTAGGTTACGGTGTAGGTTACACGGTTACCTGCAATGTAGATGCTACTAGATGTAAATTGCCATAACCCATGACACTGTGTGGTGCCCTGGTCATCCTGGAGATAATGTGAGCCCTCCACCACTCATTTTTTGCTGTGCATTCCTTTCTCCAGTTTTTAAAATGAGCATGTTCTTTGCATTAGGGCGGAGTGGTGGCTCTGAGGCTAGGGATTTGTGCCAGCAATTTGGAAGGTTGCTGGTTCGAATGCCAGAAGTGATTCCACTTCGTTGGGCCCTTGAGCAAGGCCCTTAACCTGCAATTACTTCGTCCTGGGTATGACGTTAAGCTGGATCCGGTCCTGTAAGCAGGTCCTCCGATTTTAGGGACTCCAGTCACCAGAAAAAAAACTTCCACTCCATTCGAACTAGTGTGGTGCTGAGGTTGTCGTGTGATTCGTGCAGCGGTGCCCTGTATCGGCACATCCCCCACTTACCTACCTCTCTTTGAGTCAGGTGAACCAGGCCTTTGGCATACCTAAGCATGGACAGCAATTCCATGCCCCAGATTCCCAGTGTTAGGTGTTTGTTGTTAGGTAGGAAATGCAGTAGTCTTCCCTCCATCTCCCCTCCCCTTAAATGACTGATAGTTGTACAGGAATATTCTTTTGTCCTGTCATGAATGGAGGAGCTGTATACTGTACATGCTTGGATGACAAAGCTTGACTTAACTTGAATTGCTAGTCTGTGCAGTAGGTGGTGAGCAGCGTAGGTTTCCTGGTGCGGCCGTTGAAACCGTAGCAGTTTCAGGCTTAATCCTGCTGTGAGTTTCCCAGAGAAGGACTGATGTCGTTTGGCTTGTTCACTCACCCTCCTTAACAAAGAGGAAGTACTGGTATTTCCCAGAAATGACTACAGACATTTCTTCTACCTACGGACGTGTTTCTTCAACCTGTGGCAAAAGTTACAGTACCCATAAACCAGTAGGCAAGCACAGTATTTTCGACTAAGTTTAAAAAAAAAAAAAAATGCATAGCTTTGATCTTGTCGTTCTGGGCGTTTTCCTCTGGGCTTTGCATGTTATGTAAAATCTGCCTTGGCTCTAATTTGTGTTCTCACGAAGGCTGAGATGGCCCCCGCATTGCACTGCTGCGGGTGCTTTCGCTGGTCTAACAGCAGTAGCTGTTTTGTCATTTGGATTAAATAATTCTGGCCCTGTGTTAAACACAATCAGACTGTTACTATGAACTGGCTGGTCCCTTCCCACTGCTGCGGTGTTTGTGGGAATAGGGTGGAACAATACATGCTAAACCGGGTGGGGCTTGTGAACCAGCCCACCCAAACTAGCTGCACCAAAGCCCAGGTGCAGTGGGTGCTTAGGGGTGTGACCAGAGCCTCTGTGTTCCTTGCTCTGCCTCAGGGAAGTTTGTGTCATTCAGGCCGTGGTTCCGGCTCTCTTTATCTGTCCCGGGTGTGCCTGTAACCCAGTGCAAACACATCAGCTGTCCTACAGAGCAAACAGGCCCCTCCAGGAACACCAATCAATGGCACCAGGGCTGAAGGTCACAACCACTCCCACCATGCAGTCACCCACTGCACATGGACATGCTGGACTGTGTGCTCAGCCACAAAAGGGGAGCCTGTCAGAAGGGTGCACTTTGTCCTCGCGGAGAACAATTTGACAGAACATCTGAATCATCTGGCCTTGCTATGGAAGAGCGCGCAGCACATGCTGGTCTTAAGCTCACCCCGTCTTGCCCATATACATTGCATTTGCTTACTAATTCCTTGTATACTCCATCTATACAGTGCTGTTTATGCCAGAAACCTCAGCTGTCAATGGCTAGTTGGAAATTTAGCTTGCAAGCCTGCTTGTATTTATGCCATCATTGAAGTTTTAAAGATTTGCTTTCTGGTTGTCCTTGGATGTTGAAGGGCCTGACACTCATTGCCATACGCCCTGTGCCCAGGTGACACACCTTGCTGGCTGGTTTGTTGTTTGTTGTTGTTGTGAACATCTAGCTCTAAGAAGGGGTTTGCAGCATGGCTGTATTATCTTGTCCTGGGTTTGGGTATATGTGTCTCCCAAGAGATGCTTAACTGGCACATGGTTTTTTCGGGGTTCCATTCCAGGTGTTACAGATGTCTCTCTCGTGGCGTCACAGTCTTGATGGGAGGTGGGCCCATAGCTGAAATGCAGCCTTGTCTTTTATAGCAGCTTTAGCTGAGACTGTCCTCCGTATTGATTTGCATGCTTCCCACAATGCTGAGTTGGTTTGGCACTAGATAACTTTTGATATCCCTCAGGCCACCCAACACCCTCAGTCAAACAGCCTCATATCAGCTGAAGCTGTTTTCTATTCTGAGTTGGCTTGTATAGCTTTTTTGGAGGTTTTGTCTCTCAATGACGTCCTTCATTTTTAAGTGTACATGCATCCTCTTGCTTTAAGGTAAAGACAAGTGGGGGGAAAAATACTTTTGAGTGAGGGGGGTGAATTTTGTTTAATAGCTTTGAGTCTCTTGCCTCTTAGCACGTTCTGACCTGCATGATGCATCATTCTGATTGGCTACGGTAAACCTGGCCGGGGGCCCTGATTTAAACCTGCGTTCCCAAAGGCTTCTTTGCTGTTGCTAGGTCCCTGAAATCCAATGGACACCTTATGTAACTCACTAAAAAGTATCTAATGAATAACCATTATTTAAAAGGTTATTTGGTAAGAAGCAAGGTAGAAGTTTGATATGAAACACTGAAAAGCTCAAGCTGAGTAAATCCATTTCTTTACTGAACGCTAGGGCAAGAAGTTTGTAGAATGTAGAATGTACTTGTACTAAGTGTCTGATGGATCTTCTAGTGGACGACGGTGAGGTTAGATCAGACAATGGTGGTTTTCAGGGCTTTTCAGGACTGTTCTGTGGTGTATATGCCCCTGTCTGTTGTTGTTTTTCAGCTCAGTAAGGTGCTCTCTGAGAACACTATCGCCGAGGCTTGCAGGACAACATCTAGGCCTAGTCTTACATCTTGATAGCCATTGTGCAGTTTGGTGAAGGCCAGCTCTGCTAGCTTTAGTTCCGTTCTTCTGACTCACTGCTGTTAAAATTCATTGTCGAGTCCTGCACAAACAGAGAACCTGTTCGACCGGTTCTCCCACCCCACACACAAACATTTTCAGATGATCTTCTGAATGATTACTATTTAATGTTCGTTTGGCTTTCGGTTCAGGACCTTGTTTGTTTTGTTTTTTTTTTCCTTCCTTTGCACTGATGGCTTCCTCCAGTGGTTGTGGTAACTATATATATTCTGGGCCAGTGACCGTGTTTATGCTCAGCTTTTAATGAACAAAATAACCTTTTGCCACCTTAAAAGCCATGAAAGGAAACTGACGCTGTCATCTCCCCACACACCCCTTCCCGGCTCTGTGCTGCAGTTCCAACAATGTGTCACCAGCGAGCTAAAAGCCCTAGGCAGGAGCTCTTACACACTCTGTGTCAGTGGGCCCCTGATCATCAGGCAGGCCCTGCACCCAGAAGCCTCCAAGAAGGTAAGGCACCGATTGGCCTGCTGGAGGTACAGTGATTGTCCCATTTGACTTGGCGCCTAAATTGGCAACCTATTTGCTGAGCCGTTCTGTCTAATTCTATATACCTTTGGAAATCAATGCTTAGTTCATTAATCTTGTGTGCATGTCTGGTGTAAGTTAAGTTTTACGAACATCTTAATCAGCTAATTACTTGGTTTCGTAGGTGTGTCTGAGCTAGGAAATCTGCAGACTGTGATGCAAATTGGCCCTCCAGGACCAGAATTGGGCAGCCCTGGTCTAGATGCTTAATTGCTGTAGTGGAATGTAAACAATAATGTTGTGGCATTCTGGGCCTAAGAGGAGAGACTTGATGGCTGAGTCTGAAAGTGACGTAACTCCGTAAAACCAGCTGTGACTTTGCAGGTTTGAGTGTTATGCTGAATGTGTCCCCCTGTGCTCCAGAACCTGGTCTTGCCTGACTGCTTCTACTCCTTCGTGGACCTGAGGAGCGAGTTCAGCAAATGCTGCCCCAACGCCGGCTCTGTGAAGGACCTGACACTGGACTCCATACTGGAATGTATCCCTTGCAGATGCATAGTGTGTGATGTGGCACTATCTGCATGCCTCTCTCTCTCGCTCTGTCCTCCTTGGCTGCTTCTGCCCTGTCTTAGAGGCCTTAACCTCCCTCATCTAGATTTGGGCAGCCCATCTCTGGCAGAACAGACTGTTGGGGTACGTGAAGTGAAGAACATGGTGGTCATCATATTACACCTTCTGTCTGACCCTTACAGTAAGTTCCCCCCCACCCAGTCCAGGGGTCTCAAACTCCAGTCCCGGAGGGCCGGAGTCCTGCACATTTTTGGGCTTACCCTCATTTAACACACCCGATTCAACTCTTTGCAACTCATTGTGCTAATTAGCACACAGCACTTGAGCTCAGTCCTTTGTGATGGAACAGGGAAAGAACTGAGCTGCATAGGGCACTGCCCCCCCAGGACTGGAGTTTGACACCCCTACTCTAGCTGCATCTTTCTGAAGCAGAATCGCATACTATACAGTGTGGGTTGCTGTTCCTTTCATGCCAGGGGTGTATGTCATGGAGAAAGCTGTTCTGTACAAGTTTCATCCAAACTCTGCATTTTATTTATTTCACAGATCACAAATTCCCCAGCTTTGAAACTGTTAATTACAAGTTTGAATCTGGAGCATGGTAAGCCTATCCATTGTGCACAGTATATGCAGTTCTGTCGCAGTCTCTAGACTAGGATGGTTTGTAGTGTTTTTTGGTAACTGCTAGCATAATGATTTGACATAAGATATAAAATAATGTAGCCTTATACAATTTTCCCAGTTTTAATCTGACAACTATTTGAGTGATAAATTTAACTGTCAAATGCATTTTTTGCAAAATTTTGCATACTTATCTGTTGATCCATTCCTGAGTGTTACGCAGTTGTCCTGTTCATTCATAAGCCAGTGAGGTCTCAGAGATGGAATTAGCTCCAGCGCTTTCGGTAATGGAAATTGCTTTGTTACAGTGGTCGCTGACAAAGCACCACAGCAGAAAACCCTTAAACTTCCTCAGACTGCTGCCAGTTTTTGGTGCCTGGTACTTCAGTGAAACCCTAACACTCCCCCGCCCTAGTGGAACAATGTTAGTCATGTCCCAGTCTGTTCCTCCACAGCAGTAAGACTGAGGCTGTCGAAAGTGAGACTGTGATCAGGGCCCGGGGTCTTCCATGGCAATCCTCTGACCAGGATATTGCACGTTTCTTCAAAGGCCTCAACATCGCCAAGTAAGAGTTGGGGGGGGGGAGCCGGCACCGTTGCACGCCACAACCAAACTGCATCTTCCAACTGAATGCCGCTTTTGTAGATTACAGTATAAACGCAGTATGCATCAGCTTTTCTAAGACCCATATTCTCACTGTGCTGTTAGGGGTCTTCCCTAAGCTATTTTAGGTCTCCTTTGAGACAAACCTGTGTCTCTGCGCTTGGGTCTTCCAGGGGTGGTGTGGCCCTATGCCTGAATGCTCAAGGTCGGAGGAACGGGGAAGCACTGGTGCGTTTTGTGAGCCCCGAGCACAGAGACCTCGCTCTGGAACGGCACAAACACCACATGGGCAGCCGCTACATCGAGGTGAGCCTCTTCAGCCCGCTGGCGAGACATTACTCCACATACCGCTACACAGATGTACCCTGGGCAGCCACCAGCATTTACAGTAAGCAGTTACATGTCAGTGCTGCATCCAAGACATGTGCAGGTTAAGCGCTCTGCTCAAGACCTGTTATTGGAAATGATTGGGTTCCCGTGCAATATTATAAATGCCCTCTGCTCCCTGAAAGTGGCCCAATTAATAAATTTATTTTGAGTAAATAAATGGGGGAGAAATATTTCGTTTGAGGATAGCTTGGGCGCAACATGGCATTTAATATCTCGTTCTGGTGCGTGGAGTAAGTTCTGTGTATTGTCATTGCAGGTATACAAAGCGACCGGAGAGGAATTCTTGAAGATTGCTGGAGGTTAGTTTTCCAGACCTTAGCCCCCCTGCCTCAGACTGACTGTAAGCTTCAGTTAGGCAAGCCTCTGAATTTCAGCCTGTAGTCCTGCAGCGGATCTTGCCTCCTTCAGTACTTCTTGAGGGAAGTGAATGGCTCTTTGTAAGAGACCCTCCCCACACAAACCTGCAGCAGGTACTTGAGGAAGCCATTACCCCCCCCCCCCACCTTCCCAGAACAATCACTTTACTGTTTGTGACAAGCCCCTGTTGGTCACAGTGAATTTAGCCAGTAATAGAGGGCGGTGAATGGCCGGCCGGCCAGTAAGAGGCACGGGCCTGATGGGAGATGGCAACAAAAGGCACACGGCGCATGTTTGCCCCGGGGGGCTGTCAAGTGTCAAAGGCTTGTTCACACATTTTTACCAAATTAATGTATTGAGCTGTAAAGAGCTCTCTGCTGTGTGTGGCTTAGGCAGGACATTTTCTACCAAAGGTATCCCAGAGAACTATCCCTTATAGAAGTAAGAAGCCTTTGTAGAAGTGTTTGTTTTGACAGTTAAGACCATTTCATCAGTATGCTGTGCGTTATGGTAATCAGTCCGTACTAAACAGACGGTCATGGAATGAATGAATGTTGTATTTTATATAGCTGTTATATAAAGTGCTTCACAGAAGCAATGGGCAGCCACTTCAACCAGCAGCACTGTAGCACCCACCTGAGTGATGCGACGGCGGCCATTCTGCGCCGAAGGGGTGAAGGGGCAGGAGAGAATTCACCAGTTAGATATAGCGGATGATTAGGAGACCAGATTTGAGAGGGCCACATTGGGCAGTTTTAGACATTTGGGTACCACCCCTACTCTTTCAAGCTTCTTTCTTCAGAGTCTGGACCTTGGTTTTATGTCTCATCTGAAGGACAGTGTCATTTTAACAGTCCGATGTCTGTATCGCTGCACTGGGGCATTGGGATTCACACCGAACACCAGATGGGCTAAGCTGTTGGCCACACCTCTTCCAGGTCATTCTTCAATTTGGGTCTGGGCTTCCATATTTTGCTTGTTCCAGGAACTTCCAATGAGGTGGCCCAGTTCCTGTCCAAAGAGAATCAAGTCATAATTCGCATGCGGGGCCTCCCCTTTACGGCCACCCCCGAGGATGTGCTGGGATTCCTGGGGCCGGACAGCCCCGTGACAGACGGCGACGAGGGGCTGCTCTTCGTCAGGTACCCCGACGGCCGGCCCACGGGGGACGCCTTCGTGCTTTTCGCCTGTGAGGAGTACGCCCAGAATGCCCTGAAGAAGCACAAACACATCTTGGGCAAGCGGTACATCGAGCTGTTCAGGAGCACGGCAGCTGAAGTGCAGCAGGTACGGGGTCCTGCCGGGGTCATGCTTGTCACAGGTACGGGGTCCTGCCGGGGTCATGCTTGTCACAGGTACGGGGTCCTGCCGGAGCCATGCTTGTCACAGGTACGGGGTCCTGCCGGGGTCATGCTTGTCACAGGTACGGGGTCCTGCCGGAGCCATGCTTGTCACAGGTACGGGGTCCTGCCGGGGTCATGCTTGTCACAGGTACGGGGTCCTGCCGGAGCCATGCTTGT
>JAODKN010000008.1:10748182-10783060 GCA_026774425.1 Petrocephalus zakoni | reverse complement strand
ACCTTGTACCTAGGCCTTTGCCCCCCCACCGATGCCGCATTCCCTGCCACCGCTGCTGCCTTGCTGCCCGCTACAGAAGCTGCTCTTTACCAACCGCCACTGCTGGCCACTCCGCGGGCCGCCCAGCCCCCGACAGCCGCCAGCGCTCCCGCTTTGGCGTACTACTCCCCCCAGCATCATGCCCAGCTTTATATGAACATGAACATGAACTACACGGCCTACTACCCCAGGTAAGCCCCACTCCCCAGCCCTGGACACCTAGCACGACATCTGCCCAGGTCTGCTGGAGAGGAGAGTACTCTTTGAAGGATGGCCACAGACTTGACGGCAGTGGTTGCTTGAGTTTTGTTGAGCCGGGGGATGTTTCCCCAAAGTATACTTGCTCACTACATTGGCAACTTGCATATTTGGAAACATGCAGTTGAATGGGCCCAATGGGCTTCACATTATGTTTGGTGCCAGGGGCTGAACTCCATGTTCGTGTGTGTGTGTGTGTGTGTGTGTGCGCGCTTCTGCAGCCCCCCAGTCTCACCCTCCACAGTCGGGTATTTTGCGGCCCCCCCTGGGGCCCTGGGAGCGGCTGTGGCGACGCAGGCCCCGGCTCCTGTCCTACCCCAGCCGGGCGGGGCACTAGTCAGGATGCAGGGTCTGCCCTACAACACGGGAGTCAAGGAGATTCTTAGCTTCTTCCAAGGCTACCAGGTTAGTACCTTCTCACCACTGGTACCAAACAGCCCTCAGTGATCCTGTGTGGTCCAACGTTCCTGGTCCTCCAGATGCTCTCTGCCTGAGAACCTCAGTATGACAGTTTTGGATGATAATGATGCCCACTGAAATACAGCAGGTAGCTATTGTGATTGCCTTAACATGTAGGGCTTGAAGGTTAAAGTTCTGGTGGACCACTACATCTCAGTTGCAATTATATTAGTTTCTAACTCAGTCTTGCTGTTACATGTAGCAGTTACCTAGAAAACAGGGGTGGAAAAATTAACACAGTTACGACTGGCGTCACTCTTTGAAGCTGCCACAAAGTGTACGGTGGATCTCTGCTGTTTCAGCGATTTCATGAATAATGTATTGCGTTGCAATTGACACATGCTAGTGCCCCGAGCAATGTGAAAGGCCAGTTATGGGCACCCTACTGGGTACTCGGGATAGATGAGCCACCTGCTGTTTGTGGGGATGGATGGGGCCTAATTTACTTGGTCATTCTACTGAATTCACTTTCATTCATATGTGTACTGTATCTGTGTGCATTTGCATCTGTAGTAGTTTCTTGGGGAATGGACTTTGCCCAATGCAGGAATTGATCCTTCAAACACGCCCTTCCTTTTGTGTTCCCTTTTAACTGGCTGACGTCGTGTAGGCGGAGTCCGCAGTGGATGGTATGACATCTAACATGCTGTCAGGGGGTGACGAGGGAGGTAGACTGTGATGGGCTGGGGGGGCTGCGTGTTGCCATTTGGTGCCGGATCTGTGCCTTTTCCTTTCCCCTACCCGGACCTGCTATCTGGATTCCGGCAGCCATTTTGCTGCTGACTCTATGATAACGGTGGTTCCTGGGGGCGCCCCTCTGTCGGTCACGTGTGTGAAGTTAGCGAGGCACGTCCGGTAGACGGAGGCCTCTCCTGCGGGTGACGCTTGTGCCGACGTGATTGGTGCTTTGGGATTACCGGTGTCCCAAAGCACCCGCCGGGCTGAGTCGCTTCTTGAGGAGTGCATCCTATCGACCGCTTCAATGGTGGGGCCTTAGCACAGCTGGTGGTGTAGTTTAGTGTGCAGTGGGGTGTCTGTGTGTGTGCACCTGTCAGACATGGACAATGCAATTGGCAAGTATGCTCACATGTACTATCTGGGAAGTGGGTGTGTGTGTGTGTGTGTGTGGGGAAACCAGCAGTGTGTGCAGACCCCCATGGCTGACTGTCGTCGTTGTGCTGTAGTATGCTCCTGAAGACTACAGCCCTGTGCTACAGCTGAGCGATCAGGCACGGGCCCTGGCCCCGCCCAAAGAGTGGCTGTGTCTCTAACCAGCCCGTCCCACACCCCCCCCAAGGTAAGACCCTGCATGGCCTCTTAGCCGTGTGGGTGAGGCTCTTCTAAAATTGCCTCTGCATCCTTTTGTAATTCTGGGTGCTCGGTTTCCTCTCTTGAGGTGCTTATTTGGATGAAAGGGACCTCCTGCTGGTTATGTGGACATCTGTATGATGTAAACCACATGTCTGAATGGTGACATCCACAATTGCAGACCTAACCCAAAGTTCTGGGACCTGTCTGGAATCGTAGATGTGATTATGAAATGGAACGCAGCTTTTACCTGGACCGCTCTTGAATGAATTCTGGCCCCTCCCACCTGTTCTGCTTGCTGCTTCAGTATCCAACTGCTAGTCTTCCTCACCTAAAGCTCTGACTGATTCTGCCTGGGGTACATCTCTCTTTGCAGCTACAGTATTAACCGACTTCCAGAATCTAAAACAGCTTTTCTCCCCTTTTTAGGTGCCTATTTTTAGGATGTTTGGGTTTAAAAGCTTAGCAGTATTCGCATGTCTGACAAAAGAGAATGATTTTATAATCCACCCTCAAGTGTGACTCATGTTAAATGTTTTCTCAGACTGTAAGGTCCAGTAAGTGGCTTGCCTCCCCAAAGCCCTTGTCCGGCTTCAGTAGAATAGCGTGTGGTGGGTCATCAGACTCCTCACTACTAGTTGAGGCTAGTAGTTTAGTAGCTGGATCCTCTCACTGTTCCTGTAACAGAGGGTGGATGATTCAGCTAAGTGCCACATGCCTTGTTCATACCGACAGCTGCAGCCAGACGCTGTCCTGGTGCTGTACAATCTGAGCGGGCAGCGCAGCGGCGAGGCGCTGGTGACCTTCCCCAGCGCAGAGGCGGCGAGGCGGGCCGTGGCCGAGCGTGCCAACCACTCCCTCTCTGGCCACCCCATACGCTTGGCATGTTGTGACTGACTGTACCTGCCAAGGGACCCTGCCTGCCATCTCTCTCACCTGCCCCCAGAGGAGACTGAGTGAATCAATATACACTCACCCGTTACTGCCCCCCCTCCCCCATAACTACTGTATATGTGTGACATTCTCTGCCCTAAACTGCCACCTTCATCCGCCAACAGAATTGTGCAAGTCAAGTCATGACACTGAATTTAAATCCCATAGTGCCTTTGGTCCTTTATTTAAAAAAAAAAAAAAAAAATGTTAGAAGGTGGGGGTGTGTCCTTTACCACAAGGGCTCTGTGGTTCTCTACACAAAAAAAAAGTAAAATTTTGTGTCACTCCATCAGCCTGCAGTTTCCAGCCACAGGAGACAACTGATCAAAAGCATGGCAAATAAGTAGTTTTACTTTAGGTCATTTACGTAAGAAATGTATCCTGGGCTTTTGCATTTGTTTTTATTTGAGGGTGGGGGGGGGCAACAATGGTTGAATTGTATGAAATGTACAGTATGATGACCTTTATTTCGCCTTGTAGCCATTATGGAAACCTAAGGTCTCCATAGATACTGTTCTCACATAGTTTAAAGTGAACCTTTCCTTTGTGTGATTGACTTGAGCTGGCTGATTTAATAAGTTTACTTCATCTGCAGACAGTGTTTACACTGATTTATTTGAAGCTTCCCTGTTTTGTTGAGCTGCTGTACTCGTGCATGCTGTGCATCTTCTCCTGTGCATGTTGATATAAGCTACATGGATTTCCTTTACTGTGACCGGTCTTTTGCTGAAAGTCGCTTTGCCTTGAATGAGTGCAATACCAGAACAAAGTGAGAAGTTTTCTTTTTTAGAAAGTTCAAAAGTTGTATGAATTGAGAAATTCTGTATATGTCGGTCTGTAAACAATAAACTGATGATACCAAAAATCTTGCTGTATGCATGGCAACAACTGTAGTCAACTTCCAACTTTCTCAGTTCCATTTAATGACCGGCTTCAAATCTTCTGATACCAAACCAGCCGAGTCTTAAACGTCAGTCATGCGCCACGAACTGCTTCAAGAATACAAAAGCCAGGGTTAAACTTTCAAATTGTGTATAAATCTGCTCCTGTGGCAACAGTCAATTTTGCAATCAGGTTTAATGACATACTGTGACACTATGCAAATGAAATTTATGCAACATTCAAAAAACGACTGACTTGGACTGGAGGGGAAAAAAAAACACTGCAGTAATTGGAATCAAACACTGTAGACCTGGAACATGCTGCAGAACGCTCACTGGTACTTGAGACAGGGACCAGACACGGCACACATCTTGCTAAACTAAGGACAAACCCGTGTATGATCATTTTCAGCGTTTGGGATAACTGGGGTACTCTGTCAATTTATGTATGCACAAAAATTAGCTTACAAAAGTTCAATGTAAGGTTAGTTATACCAACAAAACCATCTGGCTTTGGAAATGCAAAATAAAGCTTTGAACCGCAGGTCATTTAAAACAAAAAAAGGTGTTGTTCTTTACACAACACTTGAAGCCAGTTGACACTTCTACAGGTTTCTGTCCCCAAGCATCCCCTCCATGTGAGGAAGAGCACTGAAGAACACTGACTGCAGAGCAGTTTTACATTTTTTTTATTAATATACTAAAGCCTAAGATGCAGGGGGTTCCCTTTGAAGAGCTGCAAAAGCACACAGCATTCTTAAAAATTACAAAATTTTAAAATACAAAAATGTACATTAAATTATAATACAAGGCTCTGTAAACGTCGGCTAGAGCTGTATTTCCCTTTCATTTTACAAAACCGTTTTTAAAACCCCCTGATTTTCATGAATGACATTCATCTTGGAATATCAAAAATAGAGCCAGAATCCCGTTTTCCAACCAGCACCAAATCTTTGGTGAAAGGGAAGGTGCTGAGCTTGAATGAGGCTGCTTGGATCTCTGTTCTTCTCCATAACTCCTAACCCGGGCTTCCACTACACTGTCATGATTTCCACTTTTTTTTTTCCCACAAGGAATCCCACAGAAGATTTTTTGTAGAGAAATTTGTCGGTTAATGTCATGCAGACCAGATTGAACTTGAACATGCTGGTGTTTCTACAAAATGCAAAATGGCCACATCTAAAGAACATGCAAATACCTGATGAGGAGCTTCACATTGCACTGTCATGTTTGCATAGTCTAATCCACTGAATTTAATTCTTTATTAGTAAAAACACACAGAAAAATCACTAAGAATCTATTAAGACGTTTGCATTGTACCCTTTTCAATGCAGAAGCACACATAAGATACATACAGGGTTAGTGGGGCCCTAAGTCATCATGTAGTTTTACATTTACGTTTCTTTATGTCTACAGGCAACAGGATTCTTTAGAAAGGCATCGTTCAGCTTTTAGTGCATAGCAGAATTTCCCGGCATGACTCTAGTATGTGACCACTCCCTACCCAAATTTCAAATAGTCTTCAGATAGAAAAATATATGTGCAAACAGAAACATGACCGAAAGAGAAAAGGACAGGCTAGGCAGGGTGTTCATCCAGGCCTGCATAGATACATTTTTAAAATTCTCCTAGAAACCCCTGCCTTCCTCAGTGGAAAACCTGAGTGTGCAATGTCTTCATGAGTCAAAAATGCTTTTTTCATACCTTTGGATTTCAGGCCAATATTGGTGCTACATTTAGCCTTTTTTTGGGGAAATTGCAAATTGTACATAGAACCCTGAAACAACCATTACATAATGGTTTTATTCTAGACTGAAAGCTAAAATGTAATCTGCAAGTTTTTTGCCAGTAGCTTACCACTCTGGGGGATACATTTTGGAAAGGTGAATGGCAGCAAAACAGAAATGCAGGGGTCTCTCTCAGCCCCCTTAAAGCAGTGTTTCCTAATCTGGTCCTCGAGGACCCACAGACAGTCCATGTTCTTGCGGGACCTAGGAGGGAGCAAAAATATGGACCGTCTGTGTGTCCCCGAGGACTGGGGTGGGAGACACGGCCTTAAAGGAACATATCCCGTTTTGCTGGCATGGCAGCAGTGGCTGGCCCTAGGCAGGCACTTTCAGGTGACGTCACAGGTCACAAGTCAGCTGAGTCTCAACATCACGACCTCTACAGCTAGATCACTTTAGAAAGGGTATAAAGCGTCTGGCAGGAAAACAAATTATTTATAAATCTCTTTTGTTCTCAACCATATTAGATTTAAAAACAGTGATGAACAGGGAGGCTCATACGTCCCCAAATGCAGGTAATGTGAGGTATCATACGAAGCCAGCCAGCTCCAAGCCATGACATAATATTGCATGGATAAATAACACTCTGGACAGCTCAATATCACATGCTGGCATTTAAATGTCTCCTATTTAAACAGTCAGTCCTGACTTCACTGTTCAGTTCACACTAAAAGACGGTGGTGCAGAGCACTATTTGCAAGGAGAGCATTTTACTAAGGGAAGTCATATGCATTTGAACAACTCAGCAAGTCAAAGTCTACATTTTTAAAATACCATTTTTAACAAATATAATACTAAATTCAAAAATCAGCTATATAAAACAGTTCTATTATAAAAGCTTCTAAAATTTCAAAACTAAAAAAATGTAAGGCATTTGTGCAAGCTGAAGTGGAGAAAAATGTACAATTTTCTACAAAGTTTAAAAAACACTCAAAGTGTGGAATGTTGAATATTATCTACCCCCATGACAACTCCAAAATGGAAGCGTCTACTCACACTCCACCCCAAGGCTACTTGGTTTCTGCCCTGCCCAGGCACACAGTAGGATTGTCTCCCACACAGACCACCCCAGGAGGAGCTATTTAATTGGCCATCGAGCCAGAAACATGCCCTCAACCCTGGTGCTGGCCCACCCACAGAGCAGAAATTCACTAGCACTGGCAGACTGATGTTCCAGCACAGCACCATGCAGTGCTGTTTATCTCTGCTACCATATAAATTCAGCTGTACCGACTTTTGCTGCTACATCACTCCACAGCTTCTTACACCAGCAGGACTCGACTCTTTCACCCTTCAGTTTAAGAGCCCCGATCAATCTTGGGGGCAAATGCTGTGTTTTTGCAATGTGCACTGCGGAGGCACACTTGTTATTAGATGGTCTACACCTTCACCCATGTCATGACTGAACAACCTTCAAAAATCTGACACTGTGAGTGCTGCTTTGGTCTGCTGAGCATGCATTTGGGTCTTAGATGGCGTGACCGATATGCATGGCAGCAAAAGACTCTGCACCATCTGCATAATCTGCTACATCCATGTCCATCCAGCGGTGGGGCCCGACAGGCAGGCAGGATTCGCTGTCAGATGGTGAGGGACTGTGGTACTGGAAGCTCTGGGCGGCTGGTGTAGGGTGGATGGTGCTGGATCCCAGCTGTGCGTGATGGAAGGCCAGCGAGGGCATGTGGCTTAGGGCTGGCTGTGCACTGCTGCAAGGCCTGGGGTCTGGGACATATCTCGACCGATGATTTCGTTCACTGCAAGAGAGGGAAAGATACTGTCATTCCCATTCGCATGGCCCATAGGAGGTTCATATGCATTAGCAAATTTAAAATATGCCACAGTATATCTACAAAATGAGTAAAAATTAATCAAAGTTATTAGACGAGGCAATACTAAGCATCCAAAGTATACGCTGCTGTTCCTCTTTCAGCCAGCAGATGGTGCCATACCCCTATGACTGACACAAAGTGACAGAATACGAAAGTCTTACAACTGGTCGCATGGGCCACATCGGCCTATCGGCAGTACGATTAAACCAGAAAGCCATGACCTTTGACAGCTCAGCAAGAGGCTAACAGACCAGCAAATAGTGTAGGGGCTGAGAGCACAAGTGGTCCATTACTTCATGACTTTTTAATAGGGATCGGGCACCTTTCCTTAGCATGGCTAAAGGACTGCCAGGGTCCATGCCCAGTGAAGAAACAGTACACTCTTCCATCGGGAGGACCACCACAGAGGTACTCCAGCATCACAGATACAATGCTGTTGCCTCCTAACAGTCCAAAGTGAAACACACATGCATGAAAATGACTGCAACGGCTTTCTCTGTGTGCATGCTGCATGAGGTGATAACGGTCACCAGCAAAGTCAACAATCATGCAGTGCATTTTGAAAAGTACAAGCTTAATACTAACATAACTAAGGATTAATATTGTTTTCAGGAAACAAAAATAGCGTAGCCACAGACTATTACCAGTGTGAATTTTAATAATACATTTTTTAGCTGGCAGAGAACACTAGGACGTTGCCCTGACTCACCCCAGGCTTGACACACCTTATGGGTGGCCTAAAATTACAGCAAACAAATATTCACCAGACTAAAAAACACAAAACACAAATGACCAAAGGAAGAGTAAATCAAAGCCACACCCTTATGACAAGGACAGTATTGTACTGGCAGATGTGGCTCATCAGTGTTTTGTTTTGTATTTTTAATTGTAAATTTTCGTATGGATGGCAAAGTTTTAAAAAAGATTTTTAAAAAGATTTAAAAACAGAGGAAAATGAATACTTTCAGTATTAACAGTTGTATTCTGGATGTTTTTTTAAGCTAATAATGGGTTTGAAAGACGAGAAGAAACAGCTCCCAGAGTCCAGATAGCAGACCTATAAATAGCTTTCCCACCAAAAAGTGCTGGCGGGCTTGCGTGTACTCAGACCATAACCTGCTTAGCGCGAGGTGGGTGTGCAAACGGACAGGTAAACAAGTCAATTTCAAGCTCCGAAGCTCTCAATCAACAGGAACGATATTGTTACGCTGCACCTGTCCCCCGCTGGTGTCTACATCCCGGCATGTGGCCAAAGACCAGGTAACACCAGCTGCTTCTGCCTCCCACATCTGAACTGAAAGCCGCTAAAAGGCCTTAAGTATCCTCTACAGTTTCTGTCAATATAGCGCAACATCAAAGCCCCCTGAAACAAAAGAAAAAATTCCTTTATCTGCATAAGAAATAAATTGGACGTTGCCACTAAATTAAAAACCTTCAGTTTGACCAAAAATACTGCACTAAACAGGAGTGACAGCACAGCCTGCTGGAATCTGGGTAACAGGGACACTTTTGCAACTTGAAATTTGGCCACATTTGCATTTTTCTTTAACTTTAACTTTCTTTTCTTTCTTTAACGACAAGGTAATGAGTAATGGGGATTTTGAATCTCTTACAGGGGACCCTCAACTAAGTTTTCTGTTAATGATGACTGTGTTCCTCAAATGTAAATAAGGCCTGAATCTGACTAATGTCTCACAAATGACCAATAAGCCAGTCACCTACACCTACACTCTTTAAGCATTTTTGCTTTAGTCTGAAAAGATTTAAGTTGCACCTCTGGCAGTATTCTAAATGGGTACATTTTCCACCACCAATTAAGGGCCAAAATGGTATACTGAAAAAGCCTAGAGGTCTGTTCAGCTGTTGTTGTGTAAACATTAACATTTTTACACACCACTGACGTTTACAATACACAGAGGTTATGACAATTTCGCCCCGACCACGAGAGACACTCCCAGACTGCCAGCTAACTATAGGCTTGCACTGCGTGTTGTGGATGTGCCATGGGCCTTAATGTGTGAGAAATTCAGTTCCGTTCCATTCCTCCCAGTGTTGATGTAGGCAGTTCCATGTCATGGTGACACCGACCTTGCCGAAGCGATAGCCTGCGACCTTAAAGGGCTTTTAAATGTCTTCCAGGTTAATATGCCAGAATGTCCTTTGTTTACAAATGATTTCCCATGGCAGACGTTGCCATGCCTGCCGCCAAGCACAGCTCTATGACTGGCTTTTATGCTCTGTGCATTCCTCCAGCTCTTCTTAGTCAAAGAGTGCATTTATTTTAAAGGTGCTTAGCGCTCTCAGAAGCTTCCCAGAGATGCAGCTGATAATTACTGATGCCTAGGACACATGGAACACTTCGCCTGCTGCTAATCCCTGCTTCTCCCGCTCACTGTGCCAAGGCCCTGGGGTGGCAGCGTGTGTGTGAACAGACGGTGTGCCCTCTGCTGGTTTCCCAGGGGAAGTTGCAGGGTAGATTTAGCCCAGAGAATTGTGAGGTCGGCACATAGCTAAAATACAGACCATATGTGGGTTAAAGCATCTTCCCTAAAGTCACATCTCATACTGTATTCAAATAATAGAACTACACCATATTCCTCTCTGTTCTTAAACCACAATCTGTTTACAAAATATTAAATATTGTATAACACAGCAAAAAGGGCCCTTGTCTTACCACCCTTTTGTCTCCAAAACTACTTTTAGGGTTAACATGTTGAATATCCGGAGATGCCTTGCTGCAAACCACTGTTGCACTAAGCTGTTATTTTTGCACTTATGGCCTTCCTGTTAGCTTTGACAAGTCTGACCATTCTACTCTGACCCCTCTCATTAAGGTGCAGAAGCCTAATTTTTTTTTAATTGTACCACTCACTGAAAACTCTAGACACAGTAGTGCGTAAAAATCCCAGAAGTGTGATTATTTCTGAGACGCCAACCCCTTTAAAATCGCTTAGATCACACCTCTCCCTACTGCTCCTAATGCTGAATATCTTCAGCTTCAGCAACATGATTCCCAGAGCAGACGGTTTGCGTTAAGGAGCAGGTGGACCTGAAAACGGCATCCAAATTCAGACACGATCATTGTTAGCCTGATTGTTTGCTATTTTCAATGAATCAATGGAATATAATCATGCCAGAGCACAGTATTTTAAAATACTATTAGTAGTTAACAAAGTCCAGAAAAATTATCGACGTTAGCTACTTAAACGTTTAACATCTTTATGTTCAATTAAAAAAATATTTCTGCAGGGCATTGGATATAAGTAAAATACCAATTCAATGATCATTACATTCAAAACTTCAGTATGCATGTAGATATTGGACCAATGCAATAATTTAAACGATATTACTTATTTTTATTACCAAACTGAAATGCCCGGACTGGCACAGGGAGCATTCATTTGAACTTCTGACTTACTGCCGCTCTGCTTTTGTTTGCTCAATGTCTGCACACTGTGCAGTCGAACTGCTGGAAGAGGCCGACGGCCCCCCCCCCCCCCCCCCCCCCCCCCCCCCCCCCCCCCCCCCCCCCACCCCCCCCCCCCACCCACAAAAAGAGAAAAAACACCCCACCCACAACACAGGAAGAGGCCGACTCCCCGCACCCCCCGACTCCCCGCACCCCCCCGACTCCCCGCACCTCGACTCCCACACACAACCATAAGTCGCTTAACTCTCCCACCACAGCACGCTCATTCGAGCTCAGAGCTAAGCTGGTGGGAATTACTCAAGTCAGCAGTGATCTCGGCTGTGGTTTATTCTGCTCACTTTTGAATGCGTTACCTTTTTTTTATATACAAAATAGTTAAAATTCCAGAGAATCCGCAACAAATATGTCACACGGAGGACGCAAAAACACATTTCAGTTTATGCAATGGTGGGGAAATGCTGTCTCACTGCTTCCTTTTCTATGTGACATTTTTTTAAATCTCTTTTTGAAGGTAGTGATTCACTATGTTCTACTCAATTTTCACTATTATTTGTTGTAAAGGGGATCCTCATAATGACTCTATGGGGACATCCCTAGATCAGCAGCAGTCAGCTTCTACCAAGATGTTCTGCTCCGTTTTCTAAACGTGCATCACTATTCTGAATTTTCAAAGAGGGAAAAATGTGCAGAAGGGGCTTAGGTCTGCTATTCCTACATGACTGTCGCTGGCACCCCCAGACTCTGCAGGACAGCAGCAAGGGCAGCATTCATACAGGCATTTCCCATGGATGCACTAGTAGGGTCGAAAGAACAGAGTTGATGCGAGTTACTCTAGGCCTCTCAGAACTCGGCAGACTCCAACAAGTGAGATCTTTGAATAAATTTTAAAAAGTAACTTGTGACAGTAAGTTAAACATTGGCATGTTTCCACAATCCTATACCGAGCAGAGAAACAAATGTCAGGTTGCCGCAGGAGCTGTGATCTCCACAGTAGCTCTCTCTTTAGCTCTCAAAGAGTATGCATTATTTCTTCAGAAATGACAGCAGTTTGTGCTAACACTTTCTTTGGGGTACAGGTGGCAGCTGTTTTGGTTAACTAATGAGATGCAGGAGGCAGTAACTATGGAAACCATGCAAATACTCTAGATGTGGCCGTAAAATCTGACCTTTCCAGAATATAAATAATAACTTGAAAAGTCAGTGTTCAAGAAGCAGGAAGGCTGAATGACATTGTTCTCCTTTCCACCAGACAAAGAAAAAAAAAAACGACACTGGAAACATCTGCAAGAGACGGGCGAGATGGCGTTTGACTCCGCGTCTGACCAGCAGCACGAACACTTTCCACTTCAACTTCCAAAAGTCATGCACATGCCTTAATGAGCATAAGGACAAAGTAAGAAATCAGAAAAGAACATTTACTAACCGCAGGTCTTACACGGTGTGATCAGGAAATCAGATATAGAATAACGTATGCTAAAAAAGTACTAATAAGTTTGGCCTTAGCGTTTGCAGCTGGTCAGATGCTTTCACTATGATCATCATGACAGACTGCCACTGACTGGGTTAAGGGCCACTCCTGCCCTTTCTGTCCAGCCTCAGCCCGGACGGCTGCTGTCTACATCAAAGGCACTAGTTAAAACCCTTCAGGGAAAGCCAATGACAAATGGAAAGATGTACTAAAGAGTCTCAATGATGCTAGAAGGGATTTTTTTGTGCTCTTTGTGTTTTCAAAAATCACTAGCAACTCATTTCTCGTTTGTTCATCAAATACAACTGCTCAGAATTTTAAAGGGGGCAAGTTTCCCCCTTGACTTCAGGTCTGGGGCTTTGGGGTTCATGAGTGCTTAAAGTACTTGATGTAAAAACGTAGCGTAAATCCTTGAAAAGCACTGGCACTGCAATCCTGGATATCATCTCAGGTCCAGACAGACCACAGCAAATGACGACTGCCACCCTTTGCGTCCCAGAAAGGTATAAACACCAGGACACTTGATCAATTACTAGTTAAGTTAATTATTTTCTTCCTCTCCAAGGTCATAATGTACACGAGTCTTTCTAAAACCAGGGACCCAACTAGGTACACCGTTTTATTTTAGCAGAACTCTTAATTAATTATAGTTTAATGGATCAAACGACATGACTGCTGTGACACATATAACATCATACAATTTATGTTATTGTGTTTTTAAACCAAAAACTTTCTTACAACACTTTAAAAATCAAAGGTTAGTTCACTGTTATTTAATAAACTATGCTACTCTTTGTCAAATTACTGTAAGCTAATGAAAGACTGAGAATTTAGGCTCAACAATGATGTACTGATCACAAATTACCAAATGTACTGTCTTTATTATTTAAGACTTTAAATGGCCTTTATTCATTCCTGGCCACTAATTTGCATTTTGTAATTTGAAGTAAGGTAATAATCAAAACAAAATTTTAAAGTGGGTACACACATAGCATTAAGAGATAGATGTGCTTTTAATATGCTTAAAAAATATACTCTCAATAATCAGGCTTCCTCGGTAGGGTGGGTGTGACACAAGAGACTTAGATCCTGCATACAGATCAGCGATGGCAGGAATTATAAAACCTCAAAGTAAGCCTGTTCTAAGAGGAAGCATCTGATAGCACCACCCAGAAGGATTTGCGAGGGGCAGGCTGACGACAGGTGCAGCAGTATGGGGAAGCGGTGATCTCTGTGCCACACAGGCAGGCACGGTATGATTATGCCACCCCAGACTGCATGCACACCCCCCTACGAGCGGGTGTGGCGGGGTTGAGTTTCCCCCCTCCCACGGACTCCACCCAATCTCACACCATCACAAGCACGGAGACGTGGGCATATGGTGTACGCAGGCCAGACCTGGCCCGCTCAGACAGGCGAAATGTGCTACGCCGCAGGGCGGCTAACGAGTGGAGCGCCGTGACTGGCCAGGGCCTCGCGATCATCCTCGCACCCTGCCGACCATAAACATGGACACACACCCTGGTATTTACCAGCTTCCGATGCAGCTTGACCTTGTGCTTGTAGACATAATAAACATCCCATCCCAAGAATAGATGTTTATTCAGGAGGCAGTAAAAGATATGGTTTTTCGTTACCATCTAGGTAAATGGTTGCCAGTACTAAAATAACTACACTGTGAGTCGATCAGTTAACAGAAGAACATAAACAAAATGGAAATGGCAAAGCATTTGGCTGCACCAAAAACATAGGTTCGAGGATCACTGACATCCTGACAGTTCACTGAAGAGAGGCATGACTCGTGCAGTCTGATTATTACTCTTGCTTCCTTATAACAAAGTGCTGTTATGAGTAATGGTTGCAGGGGTCAGCATGTGAGCTCCTTCAATTCATTAGCAAAGTAATGCCGGCAAGAGGCCTGTTATGCGTGCACACACTGTTCTAACAGTCCTCCCCCACAGAAGGAAGCCCAAATGTGCAGCCCCCACTTAGCACACGTCTCGCTTGGTCTCCCAGGGGATGGGGCAGAACTGCATAGAAATAACACAATTTGGTGGCTTCAGGGGTCTAGTGTCATTTCACTCTCACTTTACAGAAAAACAGTGAAATTCACTCTGACTGTACAATGGTATTGACATGGGCACCACTGCAGTGCACAGCGATGGGACTTACTGACAATATGAGGCATTCAGCCACATACAATTATTAGGATAATCCTAAACTGGCTGAAACTTCAAAAATCAATAACATCAATTGAAATAATCACAATCTCAACTATATAACCTAAATGCATCCACCACCCATAGGAACTGGGATATACTATTCTATACCTGCTATTTATCAAACATGTCTTTAGCTATCCAAATTAGTGTCCAGCTGTTGCATGCGTCCAGTGAGAGGCGGCTTACGCATTGTGACATTTGCATGGCAGTAAGCATGGGGTCACCGTATTGACGTGCTATAACAGCTCTCACATACAGCCCCTACAGGTAAGCACGTTAGCCACTTTAGCTTTGCCCGTGGGGAGGCATTCCTAATGTAGCCTCGGCTGGCTGATCTTCAGCACGCATTCTGACAGCCTATGAGGGTGTAAGTAAAGCAGAACAACATCTTAAAGGAAGTTGCCAAGGGTAAGACTGATATACTATGTACAGGCACACACACAAACATTTCAACATATACCTCATTTTCAGCACATGCAATATAAGCTACATAACTTTGCCCAATAATTTCAAATACTGTCATTCCAATATTTTTTTTACACTGTAGTTAAGGTAGCAGAATCAATATTCAAGATCAATATATAGCATTTAATGTTACAAAAAAGCTAAAAAAAAAAAACTAAGATTTCAAAAGTAAAATTACTTTGTGTGCTTGGCCAAGAAATTAATGTTAGTAAGTCTCAGAGCTTCAAAAACAACTTGCTGCCTAAAAACAGGGCAATAAGTTTGTAAACGTCCTTATGCCAAATTTTGATGTCCAACAGTAGCATGTTGCTGTACATAGTTACTTCACTGCTGGACCAGTCTTTACAGAGCTCGTTTGTTGTCTGTATTGCTGTTAAATTTGAAACTAAACTGGTGCTACAATTTGCTCACACTTCATTATATGACAACACAATAAAAGTTTTTTAGAGCTGTATAAAGATTTCAGCAAGCTATTAAAATTTCAATGACATTGCTGGATTTGTGCCTTCCTGCCGAAATAAAACATTAACTGAACACATGGACAAATTCTGCATGTAGATTATCCACAAAGACAACATGAGGCTGAGGTTTTCCAAAGGCAGATCAATCTTAGGATCAACCATACCAAACAAAACTAATCACACATGTCTATATTTACCCAGACTGGTATTATAGTGTCCGGAAACCAGCTATCTACCAGACGTCTAAAATTATTCACCAAAAATACTCACCTAAGAAATTCATTTTCCATGGAGGTTTAGATGTGTGGCAGACTAAAAAGTGACTCTTTAAAAATATTATCGTTAGTCTGACATGAGAACTACGCATCACCCTTAGATAAAGACAAATTGGTACAAAAAGCCTCCGATTCACATGTGACAGAATCTTGTAATCCCCCCTCTGCCGTTCTGCTTAAAATTCATACTGGTTTACAAACCAGAAAGCAGCCACCTAAGTTTAAGATAAACTGGTACTCATATTACTCAAAGACATATCATGCGATACTTTTCATCAAGCTTTTCGCCTTTGCGCACAACAAAATATGCTAATTAAACTCAAGTCACTAAACAACACCTTTAAAAAACTAATTTCTAAGAAGCCATAGTTTACTATAATGCAGGAAGTGCGTTACCAAAACCGCGTCCATGTTTTTTCCCCACATAAGTCATCTTGCTCATGACTAAAATATCTGAAAATGAAGAGACAGCCCGATACAATTAACTGAAACTGCTTCCAACAACCAATCACAATAAGCGTACATTTATTGCAGCTTACTCAGAAAAGCAATTAAGCTATATATAGACACACAGCTCAAGAGTAAATTCATTAGGTTTTACACTTCCCTGACACATAAGATGAAAGACTTCCTTTTCTTTCCAGCGTGCTCACTGCTAAACTGAAAACCTGGGTGTGGAATCCGGGCTGGAAGGCCCTTTCAGGGGGGAAAAAAAATGGCGAGCCCTACCGTCGTCCAACGTGATGTCCTGCAGGCCGATGGACTGGAACGTAAGCTCCTTGTCTTCTGGCTCTTGCTTAATGTGCATGTGCTCTCCCTCAGGTGAAAAGGGAGAGCGGGGCGTTAGGGGTGGGCACAGAGAGCCTGCCGACGCCAGGCCACCCATGCCGGGGCTGGATGCCTGCGGTGAGGCCTGACCAGAGCACGGCAGATGCATCAAGGGGCTGCTGGATGTCGGCGAGGGCGAGGACGCCGACCCACCATTTGGGGACTGGTATGGCAGTGGCGGCAGCGGGGGGGACGAGGGCCCAGAATGAGGGGAGGGTACTAGAGGAGGCGGGGCGGTGGCTGTGGATGGGCAGGGTGCCGTGCTTGGATAGCTGGGGCAAGGGGCCGGTGCTGGGTTCGGGCATGGGAAGCCAAGGGAATGTAAGTGTGAGGAGCCAAGGGTGAGGGAGCCCGGGGGAGCGGAACTAGAGGCTGTGCCAAGGGAGGAGTGGTACAGTACACCCAGATTCAGTGGGTGGGGGGTGGCTGGGTCAAGCTGGTAGGAGGTGGTGGGTTCGTAGGCCTGTGGTGAGGTGCTGGGCATAGAAAGGCTCGGCTGGCCATTGTATGGCACGCCGCACTGCATGGACTGGTAAGCGCGGCAGGGTGGAGGTGGGGCTGTGGTGAATCCTAGGGCTGCGCCCACCATCTGGCAGTCAGGACCAAGCCCATGGGCCTCGAGCGGAGACAGCTGCTGGAAGGATGGAGCCCCTAAGTGTGGGTAGACTTGCGGAGGAGCTGGCAAGCCTGTGACCAGGCTTTGCGGGGAGCTGGAGAGGAGGCTGTCGCGTGGTTGGAGGCGGTCAGGGGAGGGCTGCCGGGGCCTGGCCAAGAGGTGGGCCTGGCTCAGGGCTGCCGGGGGGCCAACGGAAAGGTCCATCTCATCCCGGTGCTCCTGCTTCACCAGCACTGCATGGGGCACAGCAATGGTCACAAAAGATTGATGCATTATTTACAATGCAGCTATGCATATCCAGTACAAAAGCTATCGAATACAAAATACAAAGGAAATTGCTGATTAATTTCTGAGGCAGGATTAGGCTACCTTATAAGGGCTAAAGGTGATACTGACGTAAGATGAACAGACTTTGAAAGTTTCACAATTTGTGACATACACGCAAGCATGCGTGCATTAACATACACACACACACAACTTAAATGTATAAATATTCAATAGACAAAAACAAGTTTTGGAAGAAATGTTTATAAAGGACTTGAAAAAGGCTCTAGTTAACGATCTGCTGCCTATGGAATAGGGCAGGTGAGTGTGCTTCCCAGCAGCAGAAATGGTGCTCTGCGAGAAAGACAGTGTGACCTTGAGGGGTGGCTGACTGGCCACAGGCAGTAGGGTGGGCCCTTTGCTAGCAGGGACACGGCACTGTGCTGTGCTGCCAATGAATGAGAGGGACGTGCTTGTGTTTGCGAAGGACTCTACCATGGATCAGAGCCAATGTCGCAAATGTGGTTTAGAGTGAGAGGGGCAGTCATGATCGCACTGTTGAGGAACAAGGCTGGGGTAATAAAAGATGAGTGTGGGGGGTGGGGGAGAGAGGCTCTTATTTAGACATGCAGCACCCACGCACTTCGCACCATTGCTGGCCAGTGTGAACTGAAAGGGGGACCACCCACACAGCACCCTCGCCCTAATGAAAAGCGAGATGCTAGCACCGCCCACTCAGGATGCACCAGCCCACCGCCCACTCAGGATGCACCAGCCGCGGTTTGCAGAGCCACGCCGGAGGCTCGTCTGCAGCGCGTGCTTCCTGAGGGCACCTGCACCTCGCTCTGATTGGCCGTCAACTTGGCAGTTGGAGGGGAAAACAGGAAACCATCAGAAAGTGGGTGCGTTGTTAGCGGAGAAGGTGGGCGTTAAAATTCAGCACCACTTTGCTATTGTTGCTGTTTAGCAAGCGTTTTTCATTGTTTCCTTCTACCCATTTTTATGCTGCCAATTTCAAGGTATATAAAATTGTAGGACCTCTCTACCGATATGTATACCAACAACAATCTCGCTTTACGTGCCCGTCCTTAGCATGCAATGCGAGGGCTGCTTTGCATCACTGAGGAGCTTCTTCAAGTAAGTTGTTTGCACACGTCTTGAAATCCAGGTTTCACCACTTCCAGGTTTGACTCATCTCAGAAAAACCTTAAGATTGTTAAGATGTCAATGATCTGATTTAATACCATAGCAAGGTACTGGTAAAGTGTGTTTGGTCAGAGGTAATGTGAATGTAAATTAAATTAGACTTAATTATGAAACTGTGAAAGTGGAAGAAGGTTCAACCTTGATGCAGGGCACACCCGATTTTCTCTAACATTGTTTTCATAAACTGTGCATAGAGTCCTTACAGCATTCAGTGGTATCGACACACCCCTTGCCCTAAAGACTGAAGACTATTCACCAAAACAACCCTCTCCACACGGCAGGTTAAAAACTTCCTAAAGAGTGCCCATTCGCATTCAAAACCAAACCATTCCCGAAACTGCGCACAGCACCAATAGATGAGCCATACAGAAACAGTTAGCAGGTGTGTGTTTGGTTACAGGGTGAGGAACCCCTCCTAAACCACATCAAAGACCAGTAACCGAGAGGGAGACAGCTGACTTCTGCAACCCATCACTCAATGCCACTGATGGAGCATGTGTCAGGTGGCCCTATGATGACGAGCATACTTAGCAAGGTGGCTAAGAACCTCATAACTCCCACTCGGTCAGACCATTCATAAGCCCAGCCTCTGTCACTAGACTGACTGCTAGATGGGCGCATTGGAGTCTTTCTGTCAACACACTCTGTAGCATCTCCACTGTTCTCGTTCACACTATGTCTCTGTTGATGTGATATGTCAGTCCGGTGGCGGGAGCAGGGGGGTAGCGGAGGGCATGCAGGAGCACAGAGGCTGCTGTACTGTACCTGACAGGTATGTGAAGCGCTGGCACTGGCTTCTTTTCCGTTTCCCGTTACACACAAAGAACTGCACCTGGACTGGAGAGGTCACGGCCTTGTTGTGGTATGGAGGAACCTCCAGCACAAGGCTTGACTGTAAGGAGATAACTCCGTTTCAATTTCTCTGTAGACATTCTAGCTAATTAGTCAGAATAGGGTTGTTTTCCTAGTAAAGGTCAGCTGCTTTTTCCTTAAGATAGCTCAGACCAATAGAGGAAGCCGATGACCTACTTTCCTCAGTTTCAAATGCGTGTACTTACACAAACAAAGAAATTCAGAGGAAAACTTACTCCATGACTTCTTTCTCGCACAACTTTAGCCTCGACTTCCCACTGTGGTCTTCCCTCTGACAGGGTGGAGTAAATATCAATCAAATGCAAAGCAATTTAAAAATAAACTGAACTTGGCTCTACTGCTAAGTTACCACCAATTAACTTAAGAAAAGGAATGAATGCAAAAAAAACCATGGAAACACAAATTGTATTCTGTTTTGTTTCCCGGTATCTTTTGGCCTCAGCCTACATTTAATACTGAATAACCATTACCATGTGTCTATCGATGAAGCAGTGCTCTGGATTATCTTAGATGTTTTAGATTAACTGTAATTGTGAATATATGCTTAAGCAGTCTGGGGCAGCTGCCATGTTGAGAAAAGCACTGTATAGCACTAACCAAAAATGAAAAAAAAAATAATAATAAAAATACAGGAAAAAACACAAGGAAAAGTAAAAAAGCTCTGACAAAATTGGTAACTTTTCTGAAGAAAATAAGCTATGCAGAACAACAGAGAAAACAGAATGACCAAAACACTAAATTGTGGTTCAGTAAAAATACCATACAAATACAAATCCAGGTTTTATTATTTTTTTTGACAATTTGATGGACCATTGTGGCACATGGTGTCCTGCTAAAACCGACACTTAATTGTTCACAAAATTCACAGAAAACTACAGACTTTTAGCTTGATAGATCTATCACGAGACCTACTTCATAGTAACCTTTAAACCTTTCCGTTAAATATTTTTCTCCAAATTAGCTTATATTGACCTAGACTAAGTTAGTATGCTTATAGTCTTTACATGAAGATTCAGTACATTAAGACTGTAAACTTCTCGTAGAACCAATAGTCACAACAAGATTTTCCAACATGTGGCACATGAAGTTAGCAGCTATTTCATTTCTAAAACTCAGTTTACTCTCTGATGTGAAACTCCCAAAGAGAATATTTGCAGAACAATTAAAAGCGAATCACAGCGAGTTTCAAATCATGGAAAGACATGTGGAACTGTTTTATTTGTTTTGAAACGCCTGGCTACATTACCAGACTGTTGGCTTTTTGGATTTTTGGGAAGGACAGAGGGAAAGTACCCTTAGCACTATAAATCAAAGACCATGCAGCAAAAAAGTCATAATTTTCCTTTACTACAATGGGCTGTGTTATAAGCCTATTCAAAGGACACAGGAGAACAACTTAGACAGCTGCTTTAGGAACCTCACACTGTATGTTGATCTTATTAAAGCTCTGTACCTTCACTGCCTTGATTCCATTCTGAATCCGTAGTATTACTGTAGTAAGTAGGCAACCAGTCTGCAGATCAGCTAAAACTGTGGTGGAATTAGACCTTCATTTATCACAACTTATCTGTACACGATGCAATAAATCCATTGCTGAAATTTATATAGGAAAGTTGCCAGTAAGATGAAGATATCGACTAGTTTCCATTTACTCCACTAAATAGGAAACATTAGGTGCAGAGCAAGGGATAACAGGTTTTAAACAGAATATGTCACCCTGTCCATACCCCAGAAATCTTACACAGAAGATGCCAGCAGGCATCACTTGAATAAATTATTTAGAAAGAGCCTTAGGGGGTGTAATAAATTCATCACAAACCCCCTTAATGAGGGGAGATAACAGTAAAGGATAATTGAAGGTGGAGACACAGAAGGCAGGATAAATACTCTATACCTATAAGGATTTTCATTCCTGTCACTGTAAAACATTCTCCTATTCATGTCAATACAACAATGACAATGATATTCATCAGTCATGTATTACAGCCTGTCTTAAAAAATGTCTAACATTTTTTAAGTTAAACTTAACAGCTAGACATTTCCAACAATCACAGACCCCATTATCTAGGGAATAATTCAGGATAAATCAATAAGGAAGGAAGACCTAAACAAAACAAGTAATTCTTCTGAAAAAATCAGACAGCAGCAAGGCATGACTACCCTCCAAGCTCCTTGCCACAATGACAGAGTTCCCCCAGCTCAAAGTGTCAGGCTGTGTTGCTGCCTTCCAGCAGGTTTCCAGTGAAATCATAGTGACCTGAACAAATGCAGGTTGGAGAGCTTCTCCTCTAGCTCCCAGAAGCTCATGCAGCAGCCATCCATCACAAATAGTCTCCTTGCACAGACACCATTAGGCCTACCTGCACGACATGGACTGTACGTAGAACAGAGCTCACTGCTAATTGCAACCACATGCTAGAGTGAGGCCGGAATCGCTAACTGACTCAGCCAGCAGGGAAGACCGTGAGCCTTACTTTGACAAAACACCATATACCACACACAGAGCAGTATGGGCTAAAAGGAGCCCGGCATTCACCACAGATTAGGGCTGAACGATTTTAAGAAAATATCAGACAGATATTACGATTGCAATGTGATTTGTTGATTTGTGATTTTTTTTTTATTAACTGTTTAGTATTCACTATATGACATGTACACTAAGAGCAGTTTCTAAACAATCTGAACTTTTTATGCCATGTTCTTTTCAGCCCATATTACTATAAATTTAAGGCAAAACAGCTTAAAATAGTTTTTTAGTCTTTTATTTGCCAAAAATGTTCCTGGTCGCTAGCTACAAGGGTAAAGTGATTGTATTTTTACAGGTACATTTTAATTGTCACGTTTGCAAACAGGGTTCAACCACTTTTTTTACCCATAGTAAAGTAAGTGTTTTTGGAAGGTCATGTGTACACAAGGGTCAAATTCATGGCGCATAAAACTACTATCACAAAAGTTGCGACTGTGTTAAGTATAATAAAGTAATAAAAATAAAACGATTGCAGTAAGAAAACAATAGGAGTCGTGCGGCTAATGCTGCTTGGACTCCTAATAATAGGACCTTTCTGTGAACAATCTCTCACCATGAAACAGGTAGCTAATTCACTTACAGCTCAGTAGCGGAACCGATATTTTTCTGCACTGCGAATGTAACGTTTTCCTTGGGTTTCACGTGTCGGCTGTTTGTGGGCATATACGCAGTCACTTTGGGCAACTTCTGATTGGTGAGCATGATTGGCACGCCTGGAACATGGCACTTCTGATTAGTGAGACTGACTGTCAAACACAAGAAGGACAATATGAATGTGTAAAACGACAGTTTTTAGCCCTGGGTCAGACGTGCTATATAATGCATATCAATATCCAATTTGCTAGTTGCTAGTAGACTTTAAGCAAAAATATTCATGTAAAAAAACACTAGAACACATAACCCTATATCAAAAAACTAAATTCTGACTTTAACAATTAAATATCCATTTTTCTGGGTACCCAGTCAATCTATTCAGGCATCACTGAGCACAAGGCTGGGGTGGATCCTGGATGGGATGCTAGTCCATCGCAGGGTACCCACATGCACAATCACACGCTATGGACGACACAGAGCTGCAAATTAGCTTAAGTGTAGGTAGGTCATGGGAATTAATTCATTCATTCCCCGAAACCTCTTGTCCTATTTAGGGTCGCTAGTGGCCCGGAGCCTATCCCAGAGGCTACAAGCACAAGGCAGGGAACAGCCAAGTATGGGACGGGAACCCATCGCAGGGCACACACACACACCATTCACTCACATGCGCACACTGATGGGCAATTTGGTATCTCCAACCCCGACGAAGACTTGAACTCAGGCCCCAGAGCTAGGTCCCAGCACCCCCAAAGCTATCACATACTTCAAGTCCATATTCAAACGGGACGACCCGGAGTGCTACTATCCTTCGGTCCCTCTGGTTCTTTTCAGTTTAAAGCCCAACTCTGCAGAACCAACAAGCATTCAGAGAATGGCCCTCTGTCCAGGCCAGGTCCATTATATACACAACATTCAAATGTTAACAAACGTGAAGAACCACAGTAACCGATCTCAAAACAGTCAATTTGTCTCTTTGATGATATCATGATGGGAAAAAACATAATACAATCCACACGTTCCGAATAAAAAGCACAGCGGGCAGAGCATCAAGTAGCCGTTTTATACAGATGAACACTCAGACCGAGACTCTGCTGCAGGCTCTATGCCTGCACAGGCCTGCCTGGGATAGAATACTCTACCCACTGAAAGAATGTCCATAAATTCTTTCTGATCCCTCTTTTCTGATGCAAGAAGCGTGCACAGACGAGTAGTGAATGCATCTTTTTCAATTTCAAAGGTTGCCTGAAACTAATGTTCAGATTGCTTATAAACCAATGTCCATTCTCTTGGTGTGAAATATCTGGTCCTTGTGTAAAGCAGTGTCTTACCCGGTCCCTTCTCCTGGAAGATGACTTTGGACTCAGGAAAAAAGTTAGAGCCCATTATGAGCATCTCTTCTCCGCCGCTGATGGGGCAGCTGTTCAGGCTGCATTTGTCCACCTGGGGCAGCTCCTGTGCAGAGCGCTGAGCTGCAAAACAATGGGCACACGGTCAACACATGTGCATGGAGACTCACAGGCACGTAAGCACATAGAAACCACCGGCACCCAGGCACACACACATTCACACAGCCTAAATATACTCCTGTTAAATATTCGGTGTAGTACTATCCTGAGTGAGCACAATGACAGCACACACACTCGTACACCAGCGTAACAGCTTAAATCAAAGTCCATAACGGTACCAGGTGGAATTTTCCAGGCTGTTTACATGAACCCACTGGAGCCCCAAATCCACATGTACACAGCATTAAATTTGGGCACAGTGTGTATTTTTATGATGACATCAACACACGTGGTATGTTTGGATACCTTAAATAAAGAGCTGTAAACACTGGGATTATGCATTTTCCGAGAAGAACACACATGTGCATGTAAGAAAAAAGTGTTCCCCTACTATTCCTGTGGTTCTGCCTGCACATCCATCTGTGTAATGTATAGCGTGTTTGTGTTCACAGATGTGTGACTAAGCACATGTATATGGGCATGTTAATGCAGATATAGGCACACTCACAGCACTCTACGGGGATGGAGGCAACCTGAAGGGACAGGACCTTGCCGCTAGCCTGCGGCACGTGGACACGGAACACAACCCGCACACGCGTGTTCTTGCGTCCAATGTCCGTTTCGCCTTTCCTCAGCTCGATGTCAGAGTTGCGCAGCTTCAAGATCCCAGCGCAGTCGATGCTGCCGCAGATGGAGCGACAGTTAGTCCAAGGGGTAGGACCTATATACCAGGCACTTTGCGCCGGGTCACTGTACTTTTAATGACTGGCACGATACACCCCCCTTCCTGATGTGGCACATAATAGCATTAAGGTTAAGCAGGGCTGTCTAGTTCAGTCAGTGTAACCTTAATGAGGTTTTAATGGGATGAACCATGTAAGGACATCTCCCAATCCCACACTTACCACCACAATCACAATCACAAACATAATTCAAGCCTCACTGGTTTGCACCATTTATATATTGGCCAACATTTATTGGCCAAAATGTGTTTCTTCTGCTGTACAATACTGAAGCTAATCTGATATTAACATAGCATTTACAGATGAAATTAACTTCAGACTGAATATGAATTGAATTTGATTAAAAACAATTTAAATTATATTCAAGTAAATAATTGGTTTGAATATAAAAGTGATATTTTGGTCATCCTCATGGGGAAGCTGTCTGTTTGCCCACCCCATCTTACGCTCATGAGACAGACAGACTCATATACAAGTGAGAGTAACATTGGGCTGACAGTACAGGGTCAGCCAGTGTGCAGGGCCCCTGGAGCTGGGTCTAATGGCGCTGGTCAGGGGCCCAATGGCGGCATCAGTCTGCAGGTTCCGAAAATTAGAAAGATAACCTTCCAATCACAGGCAAAGTCCTAACTAGCTGAGCCGCACACCGCCCCGAAAGATAAAAGGATAGTTTTATGTATAAGTTTATATAAGTGCCAGATGTATAGCCTTTTTTTATATGAAAATAACTATTCATCACATTGTTCAGTCACGTTTTCACAGTCATACAAACCCACCAAAATACAGCAGATTTAATTTTCATAACCAAAGTAACATTTTGCTGCCTGTGTCTGTATTAATGTGCATCATTGACACTCCCACCAGAGATTGGTGAGAGAATTGGTGAGGAATATACCCTTGTGCTTTTGAATGGAAAGGTTGTCTTTTCATTTCATGGCGCAAGAAATTTCCTTCGAATTTCCTTTGGAGCAATTGCTAAAATACATCAATATTGGACTGAACTCCTTTTTAAAAAATGAAAAATGGCCCAAAACACACAAATTGTCACATTTTCCTGTAAGGGCTTACTCAAAATGTTGATTTAAAATTTAAAAAGCCTAAAAAGCATAAAATGTGGCAGGCATTACAACCACAATGACTGTGTTTTTGGACAGCCACTCTATTTTAACACCTGCAGAACTTCTCCAAGGATTTGCTCAAGACTGAGCAATGCTGTTCTGAAGTGATTGTGACAAATACCTGGCGGACATATTGCTGTCGGGAAGGAGAGGAATTTCGAGAAGCTTGGTGCTGGAAATTATGATTTCCTGGCTGGCGGTGGCAACCGTTTTCCCTGTGATCCTGTGCACCTGGTAGAAGGCATGCGGCCTGAGGTAGCGATCATCAGCTGTCCCAATAAACATCTGCAAGTTCACTGGCTTCTCATTATAACCTATGAGCTGAAACAGGGTGGGGAAGAGGTACAAGGAAAAAGAAAGCAACATAAGCCAAAGGGATTCCCCTCATATATCCCTCCAGGCCCATCTAAATGGCTATGGAAACAGGCAAGTATAAAAAAAATTATAATTCACAAAAAATCTGACAACTTTATTTCCAGCAGTAAAAAAAAAAGAAAAAGAAAAACAGATGTTTCTTAACTCACGTGCCCCTCATACTTTCCTATTTTTGTTGCTTACCAGGAACACTGAAATTATACATAGAAGACTCTCACACGGTAAGTAGTATTAAACACTGCCTGTGCATGTTGCCAGGCCTGCAGTTAAACATGCCCTGTCCCACTGGGAGCAGTGTGCCTCATAGCCAGAGAAGCAAAAGCAAAGTTGTACACAATAGGCTGGTGTAATTTCACAATACTATCAGAGTACTTTGTCAGTAATTGACAATAACTGACAGGAAGTAACGTGACATAAGCAGGTGTCGGTGCCTGACAGACAGTTATCATCTCTGCTGGGGAAGGAGGCTTGGACTGCACACAGAGCAAGATAACAGGAATGTCCCATGCAGTTTTTTTAAGGATTTTTTTTAACTCTTAATACATTTGTAACAGGAACCTTGTTATATTGTTATATTTTAGACAATTTTTTCCTTACTTTTACAATTTTCTATTGGCTAAAAAATGTTTAAGTGGCCCACTAGTGCCGCACGCATGTGTGCGTGTGTGCGTGTGTGGGTTGGATTGCATCATCCAGTCCTATTGCACAGTAGAAGCCTCCCTTGATCAGAGCCTGGTGAAATTCACCGAGGAGCCCATTTGTCATCTAGGGTGACATGACAACCTGGAGTAATCACTGGCTACCACTGAAGTTCTGTTTTTCAAGCATCACTTCACAAACATCTGGAGCAATGCGGCTGTGATGCACATAAGACCAGCTGTGGTCAGCCACAGGCCAGGCGGGGTAGTTAAATTACTACTGGAAATGTGCATGTCTAAGACAAAAATCTACTTTGACCGTGCTTTATTTGAACACATTTGCTTTTTCTTAGCTGGATAAAAAGGTCCAGTTACTTGTAAAAGGTTTCACTGAATGCTGCTTTTAGCTGCCGGTGAATTTGAAAGGTGTGCTTTCTTTCCTGTGGCCTCTGGTCAGGAAGCAGCTCCACAAAGTTAGTAAGTCCAGCTGATATTATTTCCCACACTGTTGGTTTTTCCACTGGCATACATGAGGGTGTGTAAGAGGGATGAAGAAAGTTGGCAGCTGTTGTAGAAGTTCTATTCAAGCAAAAACAAGTGTTGTGTGGTGTTCTATACCGTTATGGCAAAAGCATGACGAAACACTCTCCACTGCAAGCAAAGCCGGAGAAAGCAGAGAGCACAAGGCCTTCATAAAATCAGAGCTCTTGGCCTAGATATTGGGGTGTGGGGGGATTCTGTGGTTTGTGTCAAATATCCTCCTCACCCAATTCACGCCGCAGGAGCACACATTTACCAACGCACAAGCTTCGCAGTTACAGCAAGGGCTTAAATAAATATTTTTTATGACGGATATATTTCTGTAATATAATTTTATGCTTTCAGGATATTATATTCGTGTACCGTGGACTTTATAAATGCGTTTACACCACGCTTAATTTCTTCAGTATGAGCTGTCATTGCACTATATTTGGCATTATATGTCAGCTTGTCTCTGCACTATGTACTCGCTGCTGTGTGCACCAGAATTACCCCCTGGGATCAATGAAGTCCATCTTAATCTTAGTCATGGTTTTTGGACTGCTCTGGCCACAGCAACTGGAATCCCACCCTATCGGGGGTTCGAAAGCAACACTCATAAAAGCAAGTGGAGCACTGGGAGGCCTGAGACACATGGGCCAGCTCTCTAAGGTAATCAATCATAAAGCAGTGGAGGTGAAGAGTCTGTTTGGGGGGGGGGGGCACACAACCAGCATTTTCACCAGTTGGATAGCTAGAGACAAACCATCTCATTTAGGTTTACAAGCAGTTGACCAGGTTGTGTCATTAGAAAAGCATGGGTGAATTTGTAAGGTAAATTCTGATTGCTCTTATTATGAAATGTAACTAAAAACAGAATGATTTACAAATCATATAAACCCACACTTATTTGAAAGTAGAACATATATCAAATTTTGAAACTGAGAAATTCTTTTAGGACAAATATATGATCAATTTGAATTTGATGCCAGAAACATGTTTCAAAAATGTTGGGACAGAGGCAACAAAATACGGGAAAAGCTGGTAACCCCGTCGTAGCCTGGGGAGCAGGGAGACTAAAACATCCAAGCGCCTGTCTCCATCTGCCATGTAAGTCATCAGGAAATACAGACCAGGTTAAAAATAAATAACTATGGCTACAGGGGTGTGTACTGCCACAGACATGTGACTATACTCAATAGCAGAGAACACAAGAATAAGTTCATTATGACGGATTATGTAGTCATATTTTTTTTATTTTTATTCATTTTTGTTTATAAGAGAATCTCTTTGTTTTTGTTATTCAGACACGTCAACATCAGGCACATTGCCGTCAGCTTACAATTATTCCAAAATTTTAAAGTTTTAAAGACTGAACTGTAAAACAAGTTCAGTTTTCTTTACTGTGATGAAATTGCACCAAACTTGATCTCTAAATCAAGGTTTGTACGGATCCGTGAATTTAGTGTGCCGTTACACCACTAGCTGGAATAATTATGTTTTCTTTAAGGCGCAGCAAAAATGTCTGAAAGTCTAAACATAGCAGAAGTTTAAAGGGCTAACGTAAACTGCTCCAGCAAAAACATCAAAAGTTGCATAATTGGGTAATTTCTAGTCCACTGTTTTTCAACCGGCGCGTCGCAAAATATGTGGTATTTTTTTTCTAATGTTGGCCTTTTTTTTTTTTAAAGCAGTGAATGAACATACTGTGCTACTGTTACTACACTATTTTTGTAATAATTGATATTTCTGCACTTTTTTCCCAAATATAAATTAGGTTCAAAATTTTTAAAAATGTAAGTCCTGAAGCTAGACCAGCAGAGAAGCACTGATCTAAGTTATGCAAGTCTTTGTTCAAAGGTCCATAAAATAAAATAAAAAATTTGCCATATCCCCAAAAGACAGGAGCAAATAAACCCCAAAGACCACTATGACTGTAACATGGCCCACTAGGTTGAAAGTGAACTGCCAACATGACCCTCCACAGTACAAACACAGAGTGTAGAGAGAGGGAGAGAGAGACCTACATATAAACAAGCCATTGTGTTCTCTTCAGTCCAGTCTAGGGCATCTCTCTCAGAGCACGAGTAAATTAGCAGGGACTCTCATTAGCTGCTGCTTCAGACTGTTCAGGCCAGATGGTAAATGAGGCCTGGCTAGAGCCATGCTTGTATTAGACTCATGATACCGACACCCATCCAGAGAAGCGCTCGCATGGCCGTTCTGTTGGAATAGTAAACTCAAACGCAAATAATGTAGCTGGATAGTGTTACACATGATAGTCTAAATAAAGCAGCCTTATTTTGGGCTACATTTGTTCCACTGAGCAACTAAGAGTCTAAAATAGCCCAATAGGCCATGAGAACTTCAGGAGGATGCTTAGCATTCACAAAATGAACAAAAATACAATGCTCCAGGACGCATGAGTAGATTCTCCCAACCCCCCCACTAATACACAGTGAGCTGGCACGCCTCCCACACCCCTATTTCTTTCTCGCAGTCACTCTGCTTGCCTGAAGAAGCCGGCTCAAAGTTGTTTCTCCATGTTTCTCTGTGGTTTCCACTGTAAAGGTCATGCACACATGTTGAAACGCCAAAAACGTCAACTTGGGTGGTGAAGGTCACCCCTGCCTGTTCCTCCTCGACACTGTTGCGCTGGCAGGGGATCTCTCATAGCAACAGTGTTCAAGGTTTGTGGACAGCGGTACTCTGAGCCCCCCACCCTGCCCCGAAAGCTTTATCTGAACAAGGTCAGGTGTGCATGTAGTTGCCATGTTCATCTGCTCTCTGAGCTACTGCAGGCAAAGCCCGCTGCGATCTGGTGGCTGGCTGGGATTAATGCTAATATGCCTGTGTCAGTATTGACTTCATATCATATACATTTTAATTCACCAAATTATTCCACTGATGTTCAATCCAATTAAACTGGGCAGAATATTTCCTTTGAGATCCCAAGTGAGACAAGGTTATCATTCACAAACATTTTTTAAAATAGAAAAGAAAAAAAATAACTGCGATTTGGCAGGATGAAACTGCAAAAATTTTCATGAATATAAAACCAGCCTTGTTAATCCCCTCTTGGAAAGTTTAATATACTGACAACATTCTCATTTGCAATACTTTAGAATATTCTGTTTCTTTTTCTGTTAACAACAACAAATATATTGGTTAATAATAATAATTTACTTTAGGAACTTTAGCACAATTAAATTTTCCTGGAGCTGAAGGGATCTCACTTACGCGCCCACTAACAGCGGCGATTGCCAAGTATGGACCTCTTTCCACAACCACAGGTGTAAAGTGTAGAATCTACACATTCAAACAAGCACAGGAGTGCAAGCTGCCAAGCATACCTGCCTGCCTGGCAAAGGGGTATAACCCAACCCCCAACTACTGGCATGCTCAGAAGGCAAGGTCAAAGGTTAATCCCTCCTTTAACCACAGAGTCTGCTACAGCTCATATTCTAAGACAACACAGCTGCCTTAAAGTAGAGAGTAAACAATGTCACATACAGTGCTGAGGTGTGAGTATAGTGCATGCTATTAGGACAGTTTTATGGGGTGTTTTGTTATTATGTATTGAAGCAATACATAATTCCCATCCAATTTATTACAACCAATTAAAGCCACAGACAAACATTCACCCCTAAAAATGTGCAGTTACAGCCAGAAATTTTATTTGATGAAAGGTGTTGCTTATTTATTTTTAAATAAAGTAGGACTAAGATACTTCTAAAGTGACAAATACAAGAAATGTTGAACATTGCAAACCAACCTTGAAATTCAGTATCTCACAAACTGATGATATTTGTCCCCTGAGGTCATTTGAGAATCTAATTATTAGTCTACATTAAGTTGTGAATGGTAATGAAAGGCCATGGTTTCATATGAAGGCTTACCCAAAGACTAGATCACGCATATCTAAGAAACATGCTACTTTTTTTTTTTTCTTCATTACAACAGGCAAGGACCCAAAGTTCTGGTGACTGTTTTTAAATGGGGACACCCAACAGGAGCATCTGACGAAACATAAACACTGTTGTGTAACACAGTAAACAGTCTCTGTTTTGTACACACAGACACCAGTAAAGCTGATTAAGCAGTGCTGTTCTGCAGGGTCCTTTCAGTACATCTTAAAACCGCTTGTGATACAAAAAACAAGAATGCTGTAACATGAATACGAAACAAAAACAAATGAAGATGGATGCGTGTCAGGGATGGGGAAAAACACCCAACGAAGACTATTTTGACAAATTATGCATCTTCACAAATGGCCAGCCGAGCCTATTATTACTCGTTAATCATTAGCTATGAGTTTGGCATAAGTCATCCAAAGCCTATCTGATGTGTAAACATAGAAAAACCTTAGAGGAGAAAACACACATCAGAAGAACGCGAATAAACCCAGTACAAAATGACAAGGGAAAACACAGATAAACAGGACAAGGCAAGACAAAGCAAACCCAGGACATTTTTCCATTTTTGTGCCTAGAAGCTCGAATAAGGTTGCATGAGAACCAATGGCATCAAACCAGCCAGTTAAACAGATTTTACTGTTACAGGCAGGACCACTAACCAGATGGGCGATTATAGGTAGTGATGGCATCTGTTCACAGGACTAGCTTAGTTTAAAAAGAAAGTGCCCATATAAGCTTATTTAGCAGTACGCAAATACCATCATATCAATAATGTGAAATTTGTATTAAAAACAACAATGCCCAGATTAAGTAGTACTACCTAGATTCAATGGTTAAGCAGCCTAATTGTGCACTGAAAATGAAACATGATTCAGTTCAGACTGACAATTCTTGTTTCCACTTGATTAACATCCATCGAAACAGACAAGTGATTAAGCCATGTACCAAGAGTCTTATTTCGCTCTAAAAGTATTCGCTAAAAATTCTGAAGAGAATGTCCCGAGTAGTGGAACACAAACCATTGTAGGAAAGACTCCAGTCCACTGAATGACAGCTCAGCACCTGAGCCACTCATGGAATGAGATTTAAAAAGCGTCTGGTTGTCGGTGATCGACGGCCCTGATGGTTCCGGCCGAAATCAAACTGTCACGGTTCGTCACAAAGAAAATGTTAATGGGGAAACAAACCCTCGGGGTAAATCGTGGTACAGCTCAAGTGTGGAAAAAAACAACCGTACTACAGTGGGGGCCTGTAACCTTGACTACAAACACATAACATTTCTGTTTGAAAGTAAATAACGTAAGATACATATGGAATATTTCATTGGACCATTTCATTGGGTAACATTTTAACAAGTTTGACAAGTTTAACTCAAGTCTGCTGAAAAGATTATAATGGGATTGTGTATTTTATGTCCATCAGCTAGTGGTGCACGAATGTGGAAATTCTGACCGATAGTGATAACTAATATATCACCATCTAAAATTACCGATAACCAGCTAAGCTCCACAAATCTGTACTGAAGCTAATGCTGGTGACATTGCTTCTCATGAATGTGTGTAGAAACCACATCATATAATGGAAGTAGTGAGACATCAGGAAAGAAGAGCTGACTTGAGAGACTCTAAGTGGAAAATGAGTCGACAAAAACCCTCATCCTTCAATATGGAAAATGGCTAATCGTCCAGTGCAATCATCTGCTTATTCTACTTTAGCTCTGGTGATGCCAACATTGAATAATGACTAAAGTCTAAATATCAACCAGCAATGTTGATTTTTAAAGAACATTGGCAGATGCCAACATGTTATTCAATATTTCATGCATCTCCACCATTAACCATGTTAGCCATGTTATTTTGTGAACACTTTTAAGAAATCGAATCAGGACTTCGCCTGAGCCATAAATCGAGAACCATAACCCCTGTTCCAGGTAGAGCTCTAACATAGTTAAACCAAAAATGCGATAAGGACGGGATGCCTGTGAGGACCCATTTCATCCTTTGAATACCACTTTGTGTTTCACTGCTACAAGTGTTTCACAGCACTACCAGGATATCATCAGTGAACAAAAGGCCATGGTCTCCATGGTAATGAAATATTCACCAGCTCACTCCAAGGATCTCAGCATCTTCTCAATAAGAGACAGGAGTGGGGCTGTAAACTGACCTGCTCCCTTGTTAGCATCACATGACAAAGAACAGGCAGTTCATTTACAGCGTCAAAGGCAACCAGTCCTATTCTCCGTGTAGAACCATTGTGTGTTATTCAAGTTATACAAGCTTGAACAGATGTGCTACATTTCTTGCTAGATGTTTGCTGTTTTATTTACCTGTACTTATCTGGAATTTTTTTACACTAAATGTAAGGCATCGTACTGAAGGTGAACTGTCACTTTTCTGAAAAAAGGGGAGTAAATTCCATGGACAGCACTGTACAAGTGTTTAAGCTGGAACTCACTCCGTGTGTAACAGAATTACTGTGCGTAGAAGATCACGTTGGGGGCAGAGTCGACGAGAAAATATTCACTGGAGAAGTATAAAAGTACATCATTCAGTCAACAGCATCACTCCACTGTTGAAATAACCAGCTTCCTACAAGAACAAAGGGCATCAGGAACTCACCTTGACCACAGGGTGGCCACCTGAGGCTGCCTTGACCGCCCCCCGGCTCCCCTCTGTCTCATAGTGGGCACGGTGGTGGGCCTTGGGCTGTACCTCGATCTTGAGCTCATACTGTCCAAATTGGCTGGGCAGAGGCCAGTCCAGAGGGGGCAAGGATGAGGCCCTAGGGAGGTCAGAAGGGTTGTGGGCAATAGCATTTACCATATCATTCTACAATCATGTGGTGTGATCAGTGAATACAATTCAGCGCCAACTCTTATTCCCAAAGAAGAGTAAATCATCAGCAAGATTTCACAAGAAAAACCACAGTGGCAACAAAACGTCCAGCCATGGTTTAACAGCCCGTCGCAGCGAGCCAATCGGGGCTGCTGTAATGGGAAGCCTATCCGGAAAAAAAAGAGAACTATCGCAGTAGCTACTAGTGTTACACTGCTTACTTTAGCTCTGTTTGCACAGCTGCATTAAACAAACAAAAGAAACACTTTAAATCTCAAATTCAGTAAATTATGTTAGTAATGTCATCCTCAAGTTATCAGGAAAAATAAATGTAGGATATTTGTGTGTAAGCGACACTTAACTGCTTAGGTGCTGCCCAGTAAAAGGCAAAAAAAAAAAAAAAATATATATATATATATATATAAAAATATATATAAATAAAAAACCACAAAAAAATATATATATAAAATATATTTTGGTGACTTAGAACAAACGGTAAGGTG
>JAODKN010000008.1:10723372-10747872 GCA_026774425.1 Petrocephalus zakoni | reverse complement strand
TATATATATATACACACACACACATACATATATATATATAAAATATTTTGGAGACTTTGCACACAAGGTTAGGAGTAACATCCTTACCTAAAACCCATGTCAAGTATTAAGGAAAAAAAGATTTCGACAAACAATTGTTAAAAACAGCCCAATTGTTAAAAACAGCCCTAGTGAAAAGAAGACTTCCGTTTCTATACAGGTATGTACAGCAACTTCTTGCCCAATTATTAAGAATGTGAAACAGTTCTATCAGCTTGAGTGAGACTGGCAATTTGGGGGCCGTAGTTATTGAAATGGATTTGGAACCCTTCAGTTGTTGGAACAAATCCCCGAAGGCAGCTGGTGTGAGGTTCTTACTCAACCTGATTTAGTAGAACATGCAGAAAAAAAAGATACCCACCAACTACAATGTTTTTCTTTAATGTCTTGTTGAAAATGGTTTTGCATTTAATTCAACTGATTTCTCTTGCAGGAATGTTGAAATACAAAAACAACAGTGACATTCAATAAAATTATGAATTATAGAGAAATTGTGAATGGTATCATAGAAATTAAAGAAAGGTAAACATGAGAACTTTATCTCCATAACTATGAACCTTGAGCCCAGGATCTTATCGATAACGTTCTCACTCATGATTCGGAGTTAACCTTGGGTTGGTAACACCACTTTCCACTCATAAGGACTCACAGGCCATTTAATTTGGTCTATGATGGCAGTAATCATCACATATACATTTATATACAGCCACCATTATTATCAGAGAGTAACTTTGACAACACGTTCAAGGCTGAAAGATGCTGATAAGGAGGTTTATTGACGTACCGGAAGATAGGTGTGTGCCCAGGCTTGGGTTTGTTCCAGGTAAAGTGTGAGGGGACAGACAGAAACTGCTCCCCCAGGGTGTCCTTCTTCAGGGTATCTTCCACCGGAGAGTCCAGTGAGGGTGATACACAACTTGGGTCCTCCAGGCCCAGATCGCATTTCCCAGGCAGGGACACCCTGTCTTGGGAGGTCTTCCTGGTTTTGGAGGGGATGTCCGCTTCAGATGGGCAGCACTGGAAGGGGAGGGACATCCCGAGGGAGGGGCTGCCTACCCAGGTGTCTTCGGTCACACTTCCTCGGGGGGAGTGACCGGGGGTAGGGCCAGGAGAATGGTGTGGAGAGGCAGAGCCTGGGCGGCAGAGGTCAGCGCTAGAGTGGCGCCTTTTTCCACATGGAGAGGCAGGGCGAGAGGAGGGCCGCGAGGAGGGCCGCGAGGAGGGCCGTGGGCTTAGCCAGTTCTCATCCGTCACACTAGCACGAGGCGAGTGGCCCGGTGAGTGAGCAGGAGACTGGCGGGGTGACAGCTGAGGGCCGAGAGCAGCACGGGCACGCTGCCATGGCTCCTCAGCCGGGCCGGCCAGTGGAGAACAGCCGGGCGAGGTCAGCGGGGAGCCCAGTGTGAAGCGAGCCGCTGCTTCATTCAGCTCGGAGTCCACGTCATCATACACATGAGAAAAGGACTCGCAGGAAGAAGCATCTGAGAACCAGCTCCGGGATGAAAGGCTGCTGCAAGGACTGGAGCTCAGGGGCAAGTCCCGGAAGGAGGGCTCCAGTGGAAGATACAGGTGGCCCCGAGACAGCGGCCGATCCGTACCTTCAGCATCAGCATCTCCAGTTACCAGGTGACCTCCACTTGCTTCCATGCCCTGCTGGCAACTGGGTGAGATAGAGGTGATCTGGATGCTGGGGCACTCAAAGGCCTTGCTGACCCCAGTTGGGCTGTACCTAGGTCCATCATAGCTGAGCTCGTACCCCTTGTATGTGTGTGGACGGGGCGGCACCGAAACAACTGGCGAGTGAGATTGGGGGCCATAACGGGGAATTCCAATAGGCTGGTTGAGCAACGATGGGGGCTGGCCAACATTGAAGATGTAAAATGAGCCATTTTCATCAGATTCAAGATCTAGGCGAGAAAAAAGAAAGCGCTACATCAGAAGCAATGTATACAATGCCTTGCATGACATTTTATTAAGCATGAGTTGGACTCAAAGATAGTCGAAGCAACCCGACACCATAACAGGTTATTATTCTAACTAAACCACAGAAAGAAAGAGAGGAACGAAGGTTAATGGCTCACACATACGCCCACACATATCTAGTTGGCAGAAAAAGGCCACTTTGTAATTAGTTTGTTTTGTTTTTTTCTTCCAAGGTCCAGAGTGCACAGCCAAAGCAGAGGAATGATAAGAAAGATGAAAGCAGATGACGAGTGCAGGAATTTATCCGAACATTAACTGGTGAGGTATTAAGCTTACTGGCAGCAAGAAAAAGGCTTGCGTTGAGAATGTGAGAATTCCTAGAATTTTAAGTTAAAGAACTAAAAGTGAGTACTGGTGCAAGGGATTCACCACTGGTTAGTAACCCATCTGAGGACTCCCTAGCACCCAGACTGAACTATAAAGTTGTGGGCCAAATAAGAGCTATTCAGCTACTCCCAGAGTGCCTGTGTGTTGCATGTATGGAGCAGGGGTATACACTTTTACACCCTATACTCCTTTTGCTAAATGCAAAACAGCTGCAGAAAAGCAATGCACATAAATGTGGCAACGTCACGATCAACTGTCCTAATCAGGGTGAGACAAAACAGCCACACAGCAGTACAGGCTGAAGGGCCTAAATGGCGTTGATGATGAAATGCTTAACCAAAACTTCCTGATTAAAGTATCAACATTAAAATTATGACAATACCACAGACTGACTAAACCCAGGACTGCAGGTAGCAAAACAGCTGAAGATTCATTAGCAGCCCATCGCACCAACATTCTGCGGTTGTTTCTCCAGGTATAAAACCTAGCTATATAAACATACAAATCTTGACCTACTCTATAAGTTAAACTAAATTAAAGCTGCTGGAAAACCTTGCTTTTGCAACATCATAATCACCAAGAGAAAACCTAAATAGACATAGCCGTTTTATGCCTGAGCCATGTAGTGTATCTGTTCCTATAAAGACAATGGTCATGTAGTGGTGGCTGCCCATTCTTCTCCTAGGAGGTGAGGCTGGTATTTATACTCCTTCAGCATGGACCTTGTCTGGTGTCATGCTTGTGTTGTAACGGCAACATCTCGGGAGAGAAAAGCTCTGGGGCTCACAGGACTGTGCAGGGATCCAGAGCTGCCCTTAAAATGTGGAGGGGAAAAGGGAGTACTTCCTTTAAGGGCTGTATGATTAAAGCAACAAGTGATTAAAAACAGCCACCAAAGCTTGTTGTCAAAACCAGCTTCATGGCATTGTTTTAAGGATGTCGATAAGTAAAACATTCAAAGCATTAAAGGAGAAGTGTGAGAAATTTTGTGTCGAATAATATTGGAGTCAGAAACACCAAAAGAGACCACTTATTTATGTGCAAAAAAGGAGAATGGATGGATGCAGTTCATAGAAAAGGAAACTGTGTACTTCTTAATGTGACATTTAAGAGAGACGTTCCTCCGAAAGTGTTAGACCTGAATGACAGACAAGAGTAAACAGCACAAAAAGAATAGGTCAAGAAGCATGCTGTAACAGCTTATTAACCGAGAAGCTATCGAGATCCTCTACCCTAGCGGTCTGCACCGGATGTCTCAGGTCCATTCTTTAAAGCAATTTAACATATGTTTCCTTGCTTAATGATCCTTCATCCAAATGTTTCAAAAGAAGAGAGGGGGGAAAAACGGTTGCTTTCAGACAAACCGTTTCCCTCAACTGTGAGCCAGATCTGCCATCAATTAGTTGCCCCTGTTATGGTGCCAATTAATTTGCATGGCTCCCCAGACAGAATGGAAGTGGGGGGGCAAGAACACAGCGGGTGGTGTGGTGGCTCAAACACAGCGTCTGCCCTCTGAGGAAAGCCGACCGCACCGCAAACAAGTGCTTTGTGCTACAAAGCCTGGTGCCAACCCTCTAATTAGAGAGGAAGCAGCAACGGCCCTTTGCTAAAAGGCATGAGCTTCACGTTATTATAAAAATGTGGAGATGGTAGGGACTGTGACCATACAGAGCACAATTATCCTTTCAAGTGATGTTGATATTTAAGAAATACCACTTGCCTGGACGTGAACGTGGCCCAAACAATCAAGTTGGCTTCCACTATATTAGTTCGTATTATTGTCCAAACTTACTTTTTTATAGATAATTTAGCCCAACATTTTTTTTTGTCAGACAAACAGCAATGATTCTGGCTTACGAATATTATAAAAGAGTATACGGTTAAATTTAAAGCTTAAAGTAACTTTTATAACAACTTGAATGAAATGTTACACACACGTTTTGAAGAGGATACTTGCAAATCAACATATTTTAGAAAAAGACCAAACTCCCAATGAAACTGTATTTGTGTATGGAGTGCTGCTTCTTAGCTTGACTATTGTGCAGGTGACTGTGATCTGATAAATCCCTAAACAAAGACAAGTGCATAGCCAGCGTGACATATTAAGGCCTGTTTGGGAAAAAGCCAGGCGAAAAAGGAAGTATTCTGCTCCTGGAAAAATCATTAGTCGTGTGATTTACAAAACAGAATTAAATGTTGTGAAATCACCTAAATAAATTATGTTTTATTCCGCAGAAAACAGCCTTGTGACACTGGAAGAATGGATTGAAAATATTTTCCTTTTTCACTTTAAAATATGACATTAGAAATCTTAAAATGAATATAAAAATGTTGTGCTTTGTATACATTCAAAAAGGTAGGACAGAAGGTTATAATGACTTATGGTTTTATTTACTCACACCAATTTTATATATACATTTTTTGTGCACACATTTTTCTCTATGGTGCATTTAATGCGCTTTGCAATATTTCTTTCCCAATGTGTTTCACTATCTGGCATCTATTTGACTTGGGATGTAGATGGGTGGGGCTTTGTGGGGTTTTCTGTCACTACCTGATCCCCCATCCATACCAGCTGCCTGGTGCACAGCACTTATCAGCATGCATACACTGTGTTGTTTTTTCTGCTACTGTCTGATCTGTCTTACCATTTAACGGAAAACCATAGTTTACATTTACAATAAACAAATGAATTAGATAGCAATAGATTATCAAGACACTTCTTATGCAAAAATGTAGTGAATATAAGATAAAAATTCAATACAAATCATTAATATTTGTAGTTCAAATCTGAAGAGTTCAATGTAATATCATACCACTGTCTCAGCTCCCATTACCTATCGTGACCAGCATTTGCCTTTGTGTAAAATCTACAATTAGTTCCATGAGCAAAGTCAAAGGTATAAAAGAACAGTAAGCAACACCCTGTAAGCAACAAGTAATGTAAGCAGCACACTGAAATTAATATCTAGACCAATCTGTAAAAAGTACAATATACTTCTCATCAAAAGATTCTGCTCAACACGACACAAAGAGCTAGAGAAACTTAACAGACAACCATCATTCCTTGTAGAAGTGCACAGACATGTACACCAGACTGCCTATCCAGTTAAGCGTAAAGAGGCTTCACTGTTCCTAAGCTAATAATAGACAGAAATGCTCCACCACGCAGTAGGACCCAATGGCCGTGGCCTGCCTGTGACACAAAGCCTGCTGGGGGGTAGGAAATGAAGGTTAGGGATTTCTCAGCACGATGACGACACGGGATGGGCACCACACTGAGACACTAACAGCCCAATATGATATTGGGGTCTTTTGCTCCTTCTCGAGAGGTGTGTGGCGGGGAAGGGAGGGGGAGAGAGAACATGTGTCAGGGTCTGATTGGCCCAGCACTTCAACTACCGCTCACAGGCAGAGCAGAGAGGGGTGGAATAGGGTGCTTCTGAAAGCACGCATCCAGGTTTCAGACTGTGTCAGTTAGAATTTTTGCCTCGCCGTGGTTCTTTTTGAAAAGCTGACATAACATTACGCAGACCCACCCTGCCGCGTAGTTGCTAGTTTAAAGGAAATGTTAAGTAATAGCCCAGTATAGTGGCTTCTTCTCTTTGGCTGATGCAAGACAGTGGCACTGGATTTTGACAGGAAGTGACCCAGCACAGCCAGCAGCCCTCAGACAACAGCAGAGCACAGTCAAGACTGCAAGACTGCTCATACTCTGCCAGTCTCACCTCTGAGGCCTGCATTCCTCAGCAGATGACAATTCATGTTATAAAATAAAAAGAAAAAAATAAATACTTAAAAACATTGCTTATCTCTGCAAATTTCCAATGCTGACTTTGCATTTGTCACAGATTAAAAAGGATTGCCAGATATTAAATAGATCACATATACCATTACGCTATACACACACACACTATACTAAAAATGTATTTATTCAGACATTAACATTATTAAAGTGTTATTCCCCCCAAATTATTTTGTACCAAGCACTGGTTCGGATGGAAATTTAAACCCTAAATCTTAGACATTTCATATTTGCTGCTTTCAGAATTTGTCAATGTCCAAGCCACTGACAGCAATAAAATGTGAAATCATCAGAATTCAACTTCAAAACCTGTGTCAATCAAAAATGGAAACAAACTTATTAAAAACTTCCACAAATGGCATCTCACCTAACATACAACTATATTCAGTCTCACTTATATCTTTCTGCAGATGTCTGTCAGCACAAAGATCAGCTGCAATATAGAAAAACATATCTGGGCACCCAAATTGACAGCATCATGTTGAAGTGTTAGAGGATTAAAGATTCAAACTTCACTTTCACTTCATTCTGTTCCACTATTGAGATTCTTCTTTCCTTTCAATCACAAGGTCAGATTGACCAGATTTATCACCGCCTCTGCTTTCTCTGGTTATGTTTTTGTACAGGGGAACTACAACAATTTTAAGCATAGAAAAAAAAAATAAGCCTGCAGTATGATGCAGTAGTTCTAATTCTGTCAATCAAGCACTAAATAAATACCTCCAGTTTTTTCCTTCTCTACTAAAGCATATTTGAAACTGTGTACATCCGTACATGATTTCAGTTTAATGATTCCGTATGCAATATGCCTTTGAAACCTAAACAATTACACCAAGAGACAAATTACATAAACACTGAAGGGATGAACCAAGTGTACCAAAGCTGTGTAATTCACAGGTATCAGCCTGGAGTTGATCAGGCTCAAGACATCACTGCGCTGTCATGCAAACCCAGCACCTGTTTCAAAGCTCTCCACAGCTCAGTAATTCCCATTATCCCATCCATCAGTGAGAAGCCACTGCAACCCCTGACTCCATATGCAAACAACCACCAATGCTATGTGGCGGAACAGTGCATAAACTGACATTATAGCATAAGAAAAACCGTAAGAGTGAGCCGGAAAGTCCCAGCTCCCAGACGCGTCCTCATCTATACCCATTTTAAACAGAAATTCAAGGAAGCCTCTTTTCATCGTCATGTCACATTGCCCAGTTATAGGGAATTCATCATTTTTGGTTTACTGGCCTAACCCTTTGCATAACAAGTGAATGATAAGAAAATCTCCGTCAGTTTAGTCTGGATGGCAAGCAACAAGCTCAGCCAAACATCCCTAAAACCCCGGTCCTCATCACATTGCTTTCCAGCACTGTGCAGCCTTCCTTCTGAATGAACATAACCCTTCCAATATATTACTCTGTTATAAAAAAAAACTTTGTGACAGCTGGAAAGTTTAAGTCCATGAAGTATAATACTGGAAAATGTGTTGTTTTTCTAGATTCCAACTATATCTATATTTGTGCATAACAACCACAAATAAAAAATAAATGCTTAGGCTGCCATAACAAAAGGAAAAATACTAAAGAAAAACAATAATCAGCCTTTAGGTGAGCACGCTCCTCTACACTAGAGCTTAGATGACTTTCACTGTAGTGGAAGCCACCCTCTGCGTGCTGATACACTCCACAAGCAGCTTGGGTTACACTAAATTTAAACCTAGACAGATGCCACACGTAGCTGCTTGCACTGATGCCAGGGAACAAACAAATAGTAACTTCTGGACTTTCTTTACCTTTCTACTACTGGCTCACTTCGTCTGCAGAATGTTTCGGAGGAATTCCAAGAGCAGAGGGCAGCCCTCAGCAGGCACAATAGGATTAGGTATGCATTCTGAAGGGGCTGCATTTCCATCAGTCAAGTATCCTTTGGCCAGACAAGCTGATACACCGTGAAAGGGCCAGAGGGCTCCCCTGCATAACTCCTCTGATGCTGACCATTTATCAAACAAAGACGGAGAGAGTGCACGCTTCAGAAGCAAAGACAACGACAAGATGCCTAGCACTGCATTCATCTGTCAAAGAGCACTGTAGGCTTGTGGGATTTGACAAAATTGTCGGTAATCGACGATGCCAGACAAATAGCCCGGTGTCAGAGTCTGACAGTGACTGACCAGCGATTATCACCTGCGCCAAGGAAGTAGGCTTAGGCTACACACAATGCAAGATAAAGATTTATGATGTGGCTTTCCGTTCAGCCTTGCAGTAAACATTTCCAACACAGTTTGCATGGCTATTATTTATTTTTTATTTCTCACATAATATTTGTATCCAGCCTATGCCGTTTTTAAATCATAATTGAATCCAGCCTGTTGATTAATCGTAATTCACAGACACTAAAATTTGTTCCACTAATTGGTACCGCCAACAACCCCCCCCCACCCACCCCATATTACCATTCATCTACATATATTGCATGTTTTTTAGACATTGCCCAGGCCTAGTGCATTAAATTAGTTTCAGCCGCATTTTATTTCAGGCTAAGCTTCAAGAGTAATCTCCATTCAGGTGTGCTTAAAATAGCCCAACGTGCATGTGACTGACAAGCAATGGAACAGATGGGTTCACCTGAACAGGCCTGGCTTTGGATTGCACTCCATGAGTCACAGGTGCACCAGTGTGCTCCAGGTCCACTAGATATTAGGACATCAACAGCTTTCACAGAACTGATTTAATATAAAGACCAGAAACAAAAAGCAATATATATGGGGGGGGGAATTGGTGGACATTTTTCCGGGTGTATAACAATGAAGTCTACAGTATTGTGAGCTTTGGGGAGAGGCACTAAGAGAGAAAGAGACTTCAGTGCCCGTAAATGAGCTTCAGTGAATATGTGTTGGCTGTTACTGACTCACCTCCTCCCCACTGTTTAAAACTCCTTTGCCATCTGAGGTGCACATGGCTTCCCTCAGCAAAAGTGATGATTTAGATTTTGCCATCCAATCATTGTACCTGCCCTCCTTTGGCATAATTACAGCAATGTCCAGACCCACCCCTTGACTGCATCTGGCTATCTTCCTGATAAACAAAACAAAACAACAGAAGTCACACATTGGCTAAAGCCAGCACCAAACATAGCATATGGTATCACCGTTTAAGATGAAAAAGACAGACTCTTACTCTGAGCAAGGTACCGTCCCCGAGCACTACTCCCCAGGTGCTCACTTAACTGCCCCCTGCTGTATTACAATGTCACATGGGTCAAATGCAGAGGACACATTTCGTTGGTGTGCTGTGGTGTGTCGACAATTAATCACCTTTTTTTTCACTTTCATTTCAGACTAAGCCTTATCATGTCAGAAGTTGCTAGTTATTTCTAAATGTCTTTTCCTGTAGCAATTGTTACCAAACAAAAAAAACCGATGCTTTAATTATGCCATTATGAATGTAGCGGTTTAACATCATAGGCAAAAACCTTAGTTACTACTGGGTAATACTACTATTAAAACACATTTTCCTCATCAGAAGATAGATTTCCACTGGACACACACAAAAAAAAACACACCTCATGCCCAGAGAAATGGTTCTATGATCCAGACAATTTCACCCTGATACAAAAACACACTTCTGGTCAAGTTTCTGCTGGAGGTTTATACAGAATAAAACTTGCTGCTCAGTACTTATCTTATTCCACTCTCACCATTTATTCTATTAGTTCTTGTCACAGCCCTCTACTGTGAGACTAAAACCAGTAGCGACATGATTTACCAACTGCTGGTGCTACAGATACTGATCAAAATGAAGGTGAAATTCTCACTGGGAACACCAGGAAACTGCCAACAACCAGACATGATCAGTCAGAAAATGGAAAAAAATGTTCCTTTTCTTTACTTATAAAAATAAAATTAAGGATTATTCATAATTCATTTATTTACTAATAAAATTCACACCTGGTTAAAAAAATATGAAAAACAAACAATTTCAGTGGAATTTTCCTTTAACTATATTTTATTTTCATATATATATTACATATAAGTAAATCAAAAGAAAAATTTATTATTTCCTCACAAAAACACATGCATACACATATTTTTAATGGTTATATATGAATTAAAATTACCTTAGAAGAAACATTTATTAGTAATGCGCCAATTAGGAAATTTCTTCTCGATGCTGATAACCAATTACTTAGAAAACTGACTCCAATACCAATACTGATTGGCTGGGAGGTTCTGCTTAAATAAAAGAACACTCCACCCAAATAAATAAAAAAAAAATTATAATTAGGTTTCACTTTACTTAAGGGTGCTCTATGACAGCTACATGACACCAACATAAGCCCGTCCTGACATCCGACATAACCTGTCATAAGCATTTATAAAGGTTTGTTCCGACTTTTGCAGCTGTCATAAATGCTGGCATAAGGAACTCCTGTTATTGATGTTCTGCAGACACATGACCATAGTCACGTGACCGCACCATATTGGACGGCAGAAGTGGGAATTTCATATACAGTGATAGAGGCGGAGTAGTGACAAACAATAGACCTTTTTCTGAAAAGCTTGTTCGACAGCTATTTACACATGTCAGTGCCGTTATCGGTGGAGGTGGGCCACCTTGGGCGCTTTTCCACCGCACGAAGTTCAATACTTTTGGTATGGTACTTTCGCTTTTCCACTGACTTCTGGTCGAGTATCAGTACTAAAAGTTAAAGTACCGAAAGTGCCAAACCAGTTGGGGTACTTCTTTGGTACTTCAGTAATTTGGGGCGTGACTTGAAACGCTTTCGCTGTCGATTGGTTATGCAAATAGCGCGATTCTGAAACACAATGTGATCTCCGTCCTGGCAAAACGTTATGAGCTCAGAAAACAGCAATAAACAAAGTAAAAAAAAACTGTGATCTGGACGGATTTTTTTAAAACTGATTTTAAAAACATATATTGGATATCAATATAATATATGCAAGGAATAACAATTAAAATTGCAAAGTTGGCTAAGCTTTTTCCCTATGCCAAAGTAAAAATGTTTTAGCAAAACATTAACCCCCTGCGCTGTCCGTAATGTCCGTTCAAAAGCGAAAGAAAAAGTCGGATCTTAATGTAACTCACTAGCGATGTAAGAACTGCATGTGCATAATATGCAATGTTTAGATTTAATATCCAACATCGTCCAGCTGCATACTACAGCCATTTTTCGAAACCAGTACAAAATGCCCTGCCTCACATTGTCCTTTTATACAGCTGTACAGTATTTTTATACTGTATTGAGGTACCGAAAGTACCAAAAGTACGGTACTTGCTGTGGTGGAAAAACCCCTTGATGGTGTCCACAAACATCGCTACTTTGAAAAGTTCTCCAGAGCAGGCTTAAAAACCGACCCATATCTTCTCCTTCCAGTTATCTTCACAGATGTAACCAAAGCGCCTAGCCTGCCTAACTTCACTCCACACGATTTATATCATTATGTCTTCAACAGCATATCACTGTTCACCGGAGCTGAATTAAAAGCTTACAAAAGACTTTGACATCGGTGCTACTTAATTGATGGCAGTGGGAACTACCCAAGAAACAGAAAGACGTCCTTAGGTCATCCTTAAGACGAAATTATATATTTAAAATGCTATCACTGGAAGCTGACATAACAACTTACTTTTGAATGATTTCTTTATTTTTCATACTAACACGGTCATCCTTAGGACATCCCCAAGAAGGAGACGTGTTGCGTACGTCCTAAGGACGTCCTCTGGCTGTCCCTTGTTTGCTGGATGGATGGCTGCCAGTTCTTACAGTTAATTGCCGCAATCCACTTCTGCCTTTTCTCTTTATTTTCAGGGATCCTGTAGAAGGATACGCCTTGCTTATAGCCTTGTCTATTATTACAGCCCACAGCACAGAAGGAGATCACCATTTTTATTATCTCCATTTGTCTCCGTTTTGTCGTTTAACCTATTACTACACTTGACGTCAATTCACGCTTCATCACTTCCGCCCTCAATCATGGCCGTCCTCATAGATTTGACATCACTCGCCATGTCACATGAAGAACATCAATACCAGCCACAAAAGTTGGAACAAACCTTTATTTAAATGCTTATGACAAGTTATGTTGGATGTCACAAAGGGCTTATGTTGGTGTCATGTAGCTGTCATAGAGCACCCATAAGTAAAGTATTACCATTAATTACATTCCAAAAATATGAAAAAGTATTTATTTCTTGGTAAGAAAACACAAACTCTGGCATAGAACAGTCCCAGAACATAACTGCATACATATCTATAAGATATATAACAGAGAAGAGCTGGTCATTAATTCTGATAATCTTTTGATTTTGAGCTGTCTGCACAGAATTTTCTTTTACTATCAAATGGCTGCGTTACTGACGAACTAGCTGTTTTTCCAGAAACTTTTCATACTCTTCGCTTATTCCTTAAGGTAAGCAATCAAATTTGTGTTGAAATGTTTGTTAATAGATCCTCCTCGTAAAATTTAACAGAGCAATTTTTGCAAAATGCATTTCATTGACGTTTGCAATGACGTTAAAATAATTCCATTAAGCACATGTTTTTCTAACCGTTTAGTAAACCTGTGTGCCATGCAATATGAGTCACCATTTTAGAGGGAATTATCGTGGTAAATATCGACTCATTTTTAACCATCGGCCAACGACTGATTGTTGCTGTATCGGCTGATACTGATAATTGGCTGATACAATCATTGCATCTCTAACATGTATATACAATACTGTGAAATAAAAATAAACATCTCATCACATGAAAAAATACTGACGATTTTTCTAAGTATGCTACGATGAAGTTTTAAAAAGAGTTTATGAGATGTTTTAAAATTCTACTATAGCCTGCAAACTTATACTTAGCAAAAACAAATGTCTGCAGAAGCAAACCTTCAGACTCTGACACTGTCCTTCTGCACTGACCCAATTGTGTTTACATCTAGATTAATATGTAGCTTCATGACCCCAGCACCACATAGTACTGTAATTCTTTTATCAGAATCTACTTAAGGCACAGTGGGAGTCTAATCTTGGAAACTCTCCTGCATGTTTTTTTAGGTCAACACACGCTGCTTTCATCCAACTAATAAACAAAGGCCTTAAAAACAATGCAATAACATATTGGTATTCCCCACACAAAGGAAAACGCTATCTAAACACTACTGGTCTACACATACTTGTACACGAGTAAAGTTGGAGCCAGATACTAGCAGGCACAAAGGGAAAAAGTAGTTATTCCTGTTGTAGCAGAGCAGTACTAATAATTCATAGTCTGGGCAGGCCTCAACAATTCCTGCTATTTCAGTTGCTGAGCGAGTATCCAACCCACCTAGCCTCGCTATATATACGAACAATGCAGCAAGAAATCAGTTTAACCATTTTCGCCGCTTCGTCTTTCACTTTTATGCATCATAATTTGGTAAATTGTTCACAATTCAACATTAAAATAATTTTCTCAAATAACTGCAGTCGGATGCTATCTGAATATCAGTGTACTTAATTCACTGTATGAATAGTGTTTTACTTCACAGATCTCTCAGGCTAAGCAAAGGACACACCAGAGCCAGTATAGACAAAAGCCCTGAAGCAATACTGTCCAGCACAATACCTGATCGTAAATAAGCTCAGACATATTACATTATTTATTTGCAGATTCCACTGCCCTAAGTCCTTTTCATAGGTGTAAAATGATAAGCTACTCATACATAATCAATATATTTTACATTCATTTTTATTCACCCGGCTAAAGCGATTGTCAAGAATTCTGTAAATAACACAGCAACTGTCAAAGCAGTTCAAATTAAGAGCTTTTCTACCATGTTAAGAAACATCTCTGGGGATTTGACCCGGAATCCTCTCCCTTCTCCCTACTCCTTGACCATTACACCACACCTAGTCTGACGAGCTACGGTGTACAGCCCAACACATACTGCATTTCATCCAGATTAACATTCTCCGTGCCAGTGCCAGCAAAATGTTTCTTTTTTAATGAAAAGCAACTTACAAATACAAAGTTTCATATTTGTCATAACTGCTGTATAATTCACAAACCAAGCAACTAAACACCAATAAACACCAACTGTATGTTCTAAAAGTTAGTCGATAAAAGTATTGCCACAAAATTGGGCTACATATCCTACTGAGCACTGCAGCATTAAACATGAACATAACCTCATATCAGCACATTTGCAACTCTGCCATTTCCTGGTATTCTGCCTGGAAGTCAGTGCTGCGCTCATTTAAACCCCAGAGGAAGATCTAAAGAAAGTATTACCTCTATAAAAGAAAATGTGCCTGTATCAAACATTCCGCTTGACAGCCCAATACTAGTGCAAACAAATAACACTGTAACTATTCTTGAGGGTCACAGTCTGATACTTAAACAATGACACAAACATATAACACAACATCAACTACGTATACAAAACTGCCTTTGTCATGAATAGTAAGGCTGATGCACAAAACTAAAATAATAAAAAGCACACAGACTTTTGTCACAATCAGAACAGTAGGGAAAAACTACTAAAGTCTGAAAATATCAACATTTCTGGAATGAGGTCCTTCAGAACTCTACCGGGGGCACACTTTTTATGGTGTGGTACATAAATATTAAGTGGATGAACAATCACTGAAGTATGAAAAATCCCAAACAGAAATACCATACTGAGAGTGCAGCATAGAGCCCCTGGTTAATGCACATTTGAATATGAGGGAGATTGAAATCTCAAACCCACTGATGGTAAATCATTTGTCATCTGCAGTGATGACTGAAACAGCAAAACAGGCAATTTCAGTCATTCCCATTAAACACATTCAAAAACAGGTCTCAACTTTTAATAATATTTATTTTTTAACACTTTGATGCATTTTTATTCTCAGCATGATAAGGGCTAAGATATCAATCCAACAAAAAAGACAATCAAGACAGCACTGCGAGTGATTTCTTTTTTTTTTTTGTCACAGTGGGTTGAGCCAAACAATGTCACAGATGACATTGACCTTGGTTTTTCAGGTCACAATATGTGTACATGTAAAAAATGGACTACAGCAAGACTAACAGCAATATTCAGACATCTTAGTAAAATATGTTTAATATAATTACAACTACTTCATTCATAACGGACGATTCACGTGCGTACAACATTTTAAAACTGCATTTCTTGTTGTAAATAATTACACCATAAATTTAATGATTCTTTAATGTACTTTTCTCGTACACATTGCTAAACAGCAGGACAGAAATTTGAGGGAAAAACTTTTTTCCCCAATTTATTAGATGAACATTTTGATCGTTATTATTATTTTTTTAATAGCCACATATTATTAAATCATCGCGATTCGTCTAACATTTAAATGCTTAATACTGAAGCAATTAAATATTTAAAATACTAATAAATTAATAAATTGAAGCTGTCGCTTTACCTCGAACATAGGGTTGCAATTTTGGCTAAACTCGTTTCAATATTTATATTCTAAACTAATATCGGATAAACGTCACATAAGCAGTATACTGACATTTGCAGTAGAAACTCCACCACCGTATATATTATTTAGTTTCTTTTTAGAAAGCTTTCGCATACTAGCTGCTGAAATTCTGCCATATGTTTAATGTTTTTTTTTTGGAATAGAAATTGTGGGTGGGTAGGTGTGTGTCTAAATATATGTATGGCTAATTAATAAAAAAAAAACGTGCATGGGAGAGGAATAATTCACAGAGGGATTTGCTAAAACGGCCATTGATACACAAGGATAGCTAATTATAGCAATGGCCATCACCAGAGACCCAAGTAACTAAACGACTAAAACGTTACAGATCAAGCGAATCCACCAAGTACCCAGAATGCAGGCATTTTACATACGGACGTCGGTAGTTAAGAAGCAAGCTAGCTATATCGGAAAGGCTTACTTGTTTAATAACTAATAAGACCAACAAAATAATAATAGAATAATAACTGATATGAAAATCTGTAATCTATAATGTTTGCATGACCGGCCATTTAGGGCTGGAAATGAAAGCGCCAAGTCGGGCTGCTTCGGCAAAGAAACGGCGACGGGCGGCGGGCGTCCGGAGGGGGGACACCGACCTGCGGGGCCCAGTGGCGGCTGCGGCGGCGGCGGGGGCTGGCCGTCCTCCCCGAACATGAGTCTGAAGTCCAGCTCCTCATTAGCGCCGTAGTCCGCGGTAGTCATCGGCTCTGACAGCTATAACTCCCCCCCCCCCACCGTCACCGTCTGTAGCAACTCTGCGCGGAATCCCTCCCCGGACCGGCCGGCCGCCTCTCAGAACATTTAATACGCTCACAAAACTTTTTGTTTCTTTTGTGAAGCCGAGAAGAAAATAAAATATCGGCTAATTGGGAGCGACGGTCACTCCGGGCGAATAAGCTCCTTCATTCGCGCTAATTCTATTACTTCAGCCGCTTTTCCCTCGGCGACAATTTCTTCCTGCCGGAGTCCGAATAGCGTTCCCCGCGAACTTGTACGAAATGTGGCTTTTCTTCGGGGGCCGGGGGGGGCAGGACGGAGTTTAAAAAGCTTTAGGGGGGGAAAAGGCAGCTTTACGGAGTCGAGCTTTCAATCCCAACTTTTACTGATCGCGCGTGACACGGCGGCCCCGGCCGTGACGTCAGACAACACGCGCGCTCACGCGTACACGCAGATAGACACATATACGGTTACACATGCAACGTACTGTACATACGGGGCCCGCAGTGCCCTCGGGAATTATGGGAAATGAAGTTCCGGAGGAGAAAGCGGTGGCGCAACATCAAGCTTAGGTGCTTATGCTTTGTAACGTTATACCGTATACGCTACACTGGGCCAATGTTTTTCAAGAAAAATATAACTGTCCACGATGCACGCATAAGTATTTCACCAATGTGTCTATTAAATGTGTGTTTTGTGTATGACAGAAATCTAAGTTCTGAGAGACAGACAACAGACTTGAAATTTGCTCCTGATTGCGAGGACGAACTCTTTGACATAAGACCGCGAGGATGTTTCGCAACCGTTTCCTGACACGACTGAACAATAGTTACAAAGCGATTACTTTGAACACTTAACGCTGACCTTTGAGACAATCACCTTACATCAACATCTGTAGGGGACCATTTCAGACTTCATAGATCAATGACACAATTATGTCTAATGGCCCTCAGTATCTTTTAAGTACATTGTCTCCGAATACCAACTCACACCTCAGTAACCTAACTGCAGGCAAGCAATCCAATTCGTTTCACACCATGTAACACCCCATCTCTCTAGAATATGGCATTTTTATCTCTTTCTTAATTCTTCCAATTGTTTTCTTAATTTCTTAATTCTCCTTCGGCATTTGAAGAAGTCGGCAGCTGTATAACAGTATTTCTAAAATGATTCTTACAAAATAAATGAGCAGTATTTTCATTTGACAAGCAGTAATATTGTGTACATCACTGGGTAAGGTAACATTCCATTTTGCGGTGAATTTTATCCTCAATAAGCACTGAATTTGTAGGTTTTAGTCTTACACACACAAAAAACAATAGATTTTGGTAATTAATTATACTCCAGTACAAATCCAAGAACTTATACAAATTAGATTATATATCAGATACCACTTTTTAAAGATGATAAATTATTTTGTAGTTTTGTTTAGTTGACTATTTAGAGTGGAAGGAAAATAATACAATTGCACTAAGCACTTAATCATTGTTGGTCCAGGTGAACAGAGCAGAAATCATGAAATAACCAAAGATGCGTTTCAAAGCATTTCCAGAAGCCGAGCCCCGGAAGGTAAAAGCTTGGTTTCCGAGAATCATACATTTGCCGCCACTGTCCTTTCAAGATATCCCAAATGTTACGCCTCTTCCCACTCATTGTAGTTTGTGTTCTGTCTGGTGTGTCATGAAGGAAAATGATAGAATGGCCTGGTGCCGCAAAACAAGCTCTATAATTCTCACCAGTGCACAGTCTGGGAAAAAAAACATGTCCCCCCCTCACCCCACTAACCAACCAACCCTCCCACACACCATTTTGAATATAGCCACAGAAGTGGATCAGAGTACAATCTAGTCTGCATCGTTATGGTCTAACGGCATGGGAGGATAGTACCAGGAGTGGTGCACGTGTAATGCTGAATATAGCCCTTCACCTGATTCGCTGAACTGGATCCAAGCTACTACTGCTCTACATTCTGTATACAGGTAATGTTGCCTTCTTATCCACAAATAATCACAGCACAGTTGTGTTAAACATCCATCCATCCATTTCCTGTACCTGCTTGTCCTATTCAGGCTCACTGGGCATCCGGAGCCTATCCCCAGAAGCTACGGGCACAGATTTTTTAACTTTTTCTTTAATGCTCTATATGAAGTTAAGTGCTGCGTATGAAGTTACTCACAGGGGAATTATGGAAAGAAAAGAAAATAGGGAAAATGCAAAGAAGACTTATCGAAAGACAGAACCAGGGCTGAACACAGAAAGCGAGAGCTGGAGGTTTCGGTGCTGACTCACGTTTGCGACGTTTGCATCGTTACAAACACCAGCTCCAAACAGCGGCTCCAATCAAACATTTAATCAGACCTTCACGTGTACACACATACACCTCAAAGTCATCTTGGAATGACCGGCAAAAGGAATAAGACCGAGAACCCTTTACCAAATGTGAAAAAAAGCAAAAAAAAAAAAAAAACAAAGCAAAATGCAAAATTGCTGCATCTCTACTAATTCTAGCCAAATATTTTAAATGGGGAATTTACAGGAAGGGAAAAAAAAGTTAGCATTTTGTTTGACTAACGTGGGCGGAGAAGCGCAAGACTTGTGCATCGATGCAATAAAATCAACATAACATTTCCTGTGGTCTCATTTTACTTATAATCACAATAATTTAATTTGAATGCATGGTCATGGAAGAATGAATCGTGGGGTCAGATGGAGGAAGACCCTATCAGCTGTTAATTTTACCACCAACTTCACCAAAAAGGATTATTTTTCAATGTTTAACTTTTAAATACATTCGCTTCTTAATACTGATGTTAAGCGCAAAGCGACAGCTCTCTTGCAAGCAGAGAGATCATATTTTTCTGAGATGTTGGAAGTATTGAACATCATTCCCTGAAATCTCGACTGTTGTGCAGAGACAGCTGTTTGACGCCAGGCATGCTTCACCTTAAAGTACTCCTTTAAAACAGTGATTCCTAACCAAGTCCTTGGGCCCCCCCAGACAGTCCACGTTTTTGCTCCTTCCCAGCTCCTTGCCAGACAGTTCACAAAAAACCTGGACCATCTAGGGACCCCCCGAGGACTGGTTTGGGAAAATCTGGCCTAAAAGGCTGACAATGCAACACCTGTCACGGCTCTGACACAAGGCGCATGCCCAGACGCTGTTTACAATTCATACTGTGTGTGTTTCATCTTCGCTGATGACCTTTAAAAGTAGAAGATAAAAACATGATATCCACACAGATTGTGTAGGAGGGTGTAGATGTGGTTTGAGATATTAAGTTCTCGTAAAAAAAAAAAAAAGTTGAGATGGAGAAAAAGCTGACACCCACTGCTCCCATTCGATAGATGTTGTTCTTTCAAGGATTGAACAATTGTTGTATACATAACACAGAAGAAATGCATGTAGCGAGAACCCATGACAACAGATAAATTGTTGCTTTATTAAAGAGAGATCATATACACTTCTTTAACTTCTTTTATGGTGATTGGTAATGTTAATTTACAGTTGTAAATCTGTGATAGATCTTTAAAGTACTTTGGTTCAAGAATGTTCTGAGAAAAAAATATATATATATATATATATATTTAGAGATCAACACACTTCGGCATCTTGAAAACAAAGGGTTTTCATTTGTAGCATTAGGGATCAAAATTGAATTATACAATATTTGTCTTAAAGAGAATTCCAATTTATTATATATCAGACATCCCACCTGAAGCAGATGGGGGGCATCCGGGATGTTACAAATATGACCCACGATGCCTTGCAATGACGTCACTGCCACAGGCCCGATACAGATTTTATATATATCTGTATATATTGCCAACTGTGGTGAGAGCGGGCAGGAGCGCAGTTTTAACAACACTGACTAGCGGAACAACATAGTTGGGATGCCTGATATATAAATAATTTTTGCTTCTGCCCAAATAAAAGTGCCTGTGCACCAATGTAACACCAGACAATCTAAATAATCGAAATCTAAAGTTTCCTCTTTTGATTTGTCGATTTTTAATTTTTTTTTTTAACAGCTCGGCCTGCCGAGGAAAATTCTCACTCATCCAACAAAACATAAAAACTAGAGAGGAGTGTCTCACGGCTTCACCGGTACGCCTGCAGCCTTCAGAAGTGACTGCTAAGCAATGGCCAAACATGCTTGCTGTGCATAAAAAACCACACTTTACACACTGCCAACTCGACATGCGATAGTGGACAGAACCAGCAAAGCAGGATGTTCTCGGGGTGCGGGGACTGAAAACGGCTGTTCAGGTCCACAGGGCCCTTATTTGTAAGAGGCTATAACGTGGGCTGCTAGCGTCATGCACTAGTTTCCCACTCTGTCCTGTGGGACAGGCTTTCGGGAGGCTACGTGTGTGGTCTACGCCTCAAGCTGTCAGCTCTGCAGCCACACTGAATATCTAACTCTTCTGTAAAATTAGCTGCGGGAGGACCATATAAATATCCAAAGTCCAGATAAGATAACATTTTTTATTAAAGTTTTAATGCAAGCAGCCCCACAAGCACAAATCACATCAAAAGCTAAACTTTAGAAAGAGGATGTACATCTGTACATCAAAGGCAACAGGTGGAATATATATTATGTGTTTATTACATAGATGTGTGTACATACGTTATATATATATATATATATATAACGTGTCTGTGTATATCTATATATACACACACACACACACATATGACATTTATATGATTGAAATATTTATCGCATGCGAATATTTACCGCATTGTGGAGGTTATATTCCCATAACAATCAGTTCCCCGCTTTGGAAATGTGGTTTAGCTACCCTAGTGCTTTATTTTGGTCTTTGCTGCCCCCTGCTGGCTATACATTCATTCACCGCGAAAGTACAATTTAACCTAACCAAGCCATTAGTAATTAAAGAACAGAATTTACCCTTAAGAATAAAAATGAAATCTGCCAAATGCACTATACAATCAATCTTCATTTGGGCCTCTTAAAATTTATTTTTTTTTCCATGGGGAAGGTTTCAGTCTTATATTGTGGATATATTGTGTACGCTGCCATCTTTTTCGATGTGGCCTTCAGGGCTGGTTTACTTGTCATAAATATCTCCTAATACGAAGTGGCTTTAGCCTTCAAAAGGAGAAGCCAGTCCTCACCTCTCTGTCCAGGTAACAGTTGAGCATTAGTCAGGTTGTGGACAGAAAAATCATTGCGTCCACTCAGTCTATAAATTTGTCTCTAAGTTCGGACCAGTGCCAGAAAATGAGACCTGCAACGGCAGCACCTTAAAGAGATTTCTGCCAGTAGTAAAACAATAAAAACTAAAATAAAAAATAAAGTATTTAAAGAGAGGTGTGGGCGTGGCTGACATACCAGGGACCACCCTTTTCTGCCATGTGATATAGTCATATTATCCATCTTTCATGTACAATGATACTCCCGCGTGTATTTCCCAACCACAACAAAGGCAGAGATCAAATCATATTTGCCTGCCCTGTTAGCAGAGTCCATGTAAACACACAGGGCTGACAAGTATTAACCCCCCCAGCACTACGTGGCAGAGCCAGGTTGGAGCTCTTCTGGGCCGACAGGCTGGCTTTTGGAAGGTCGCCGCTTCTGGCCGCTGGGGTCAGAGATGCTGCTTAGCCCGTTGGCTGAAGCCCCGTCAGGATCCTCGTCAACAGGGTCTAACACCACCTCCCTCTTCCGCTTGCTGCCGGGTGCGATCGCCTCCCCTTCAACCCGCCCCTCAGGCACGCCCAGGACACGGAGGCACACCACCGCGGCCGCCTGCTCTGCATATTTCTTCGACTTCTCCCTGTATGGCAAGGGGGAGGGAACAAAGGGAGGAATGAAGTGCACACAGGGCGCGGGGGAGACAGACCCTCCCCTCAGCAGCGGGACAGAGTGCCCAGCGCACACAGGGCGCGGGGGAGACAGACCCTCCCCTCAGCAGCGGGACAGAGTGCCCAGCGCACACAGGGGTCCCCAGCGCACACAGGAGGCGGGAGACACAGCGCCTCCCCTCAGCAGCGGGACAGAGTGACTCGGCTTTAAACCGCCCAGCGTGCACAAACTCACCACATGGTTGACCTGTACTTCTTCCCTCCGATTTGAACCGTGGACTGGAAGGCCCTGTCCAGGGGACGTTGCGTCTGCACACGATTCCAGAAAGACAAAAACAAAGGAGAACACCGTTACCATTGCCCCTGAACTGGTCGTGTAATCATTGTGTTGGCCAAGAAAAAAAAACAGAAAAAAATAAAACTGATGGGTGCTTCAAATATCTGGTCATCTGGCAAGTGGCCTTGGAAACTCAGATGATATTTGAATTAATATGGGTGGATGCATTACCGGGTACTATACAGATAAAGTGCCATTTTATAGCTAGTTTTGAGTGCATATTTAATGCTGGTATTGAGCTGCCCTGAATAATTTCACGGTCAGCTGGAGGAAGTGGCAGGGCTGCCGAGGGGAGCCCCAGTGTCCCTGGCTCACCGTCTCATACAGCGGCTGCTCCAGCCTCGCCCGTCGGCTCCACTCCAACAGGCAGACCTTGGGTGTGATCTGCGGCCGGTACTCCCTCCTGGGATGGGGGGCAGCGGGCCGCTGGTTACTGCTGCCTCTCTTTCCATTCAGACTCATTATACCTCAAATACATCTAGGACAGGGCTGCCCAACTCTAGTCCTGGTGGGCCAGAATCCAATATAGTTTGCAGACATCCCTGCTCCCATGTCTTAATCAGCTAATTACCAGGTATAATAGGTGTGTTTGAGCAGGGAAATCTGTAAACTATGTTGGATTCTGGCCCTCAAGGACTGGAGTTGGGCACCCCTGATCTAGGATCTTGTTTTCAGGTGAAGACTGTTATTCCTCCTTCACAGGAAACCTTACTACCAAAGAACAATTACTCATTCAACTTTTTGTACACTATCTTCAATGACAAAAGAACTGTGTGTGTGTGTGGGGGAGGGGGCTTGAGCCAGGCCCTTAACCCCCAGCTCCCTGGGTGCTGCTACAGGTGGCTGCCCTTTGCTGCTCACCTCCAGAGAACAAGATGGGGTAGGCGAAAAGAGGATTCATCCAGCTGACTACAACTACACTGACACCAGCATATCTGTCCTTAGGTGGTCGTGTGACCATGCAGCATATCTGTCCTAAAGTGGTCATGTGACCATGCAGCATGCTGTTATTGACCTTCAAAGTGTCAGTGTTCTGATGGGAAAGAGGCAGTTTCTCTAGGTGGTGCCCCCATCTCTGAGCCAACACAAATTACTGAACGTGGGAGGGCAGCATCAGGATTTGGGGGATTAGATGTGAGGATGTTTGCTGGAGCTCTGTGAGTGGGGGGGGGGGTGACAAACCTGACAAACTTCACGGGCAGGGTGATGACATCACCCTCCAGAACAGGGATATCTGCATTCTGGCTATCGAGCCCAGAGCAGAGCGCCTTCTGCTGGGCCTTCATCCAGGCCTGGGTCTCGTCATAGAAGTCCTCCAGGCCGAAGGCCTCACTGCGACAGAGGGGAGCACACAGGGGTCAGGACCCCACCCACACATCATCAATGGAGAAGGCCATCAGGTTGTTAGGGAAGGAAGTGGAGATGATGGACAGCTACAGATACTTGGGTGTATATCTGAACAGCAAGCTGGATGGGAGCACCAACACCGAGGCTGTGTACAAGAAGGAGATGAGCAGACTTTTTCTGAGGAAGCTCAGATCATTCAATGTATGCAGTAAGATGCTGGAGATTTTCTAGCAGTCTGTGGTGGCAGGTGCCCTCTACTGTGCTGTGGTCTGCTGGGGGAGTAAGATCAGTGCCAGAGACGCCAGCAGGCTGAATAAACTCATTAAAAAAGCTGGACAAATCATCGGTCAAAACCTGGTGACGTTTGAGTCAGTGCGGGACAGGAGGGCACTGAGCAAACTGCTCCCCATCATGGACAATCCGTCCCACCTCCTCCATGACACACTACAGAGACAGTGCGGGACAGGAGGGCACTGACCAAACTGCTCTCCATCATGGACAATCCGTCCCACCCCCTCCATGACACACTACAGAGACAGTGCGAGACAGGAGGGCACTGAGCAAACTGCTCTCCATCATGGACAATCCGTCCCACCCCCTCCATGACACACTACAGAGACA
>JAODKN010000008.1:10697012-10712526 GCA_026774425.1 Petrocephalus zakoni | reverse complement strand
TTCTTTACTCGCTGGGGAACCTACCCTTCTTTACTCGCTGGGGAACCTACCCTTCTTTACTCGCTGGGGAACCTACCATTCTTTACTCGCTGGCACTGCACCATCTTGATGTCAATCAGCTCCTGCAGATATGACACACAGACCGTAAAGGAAGCTGAAGTGGGCATTTTCTAGAAGACTTTGCCTCATTCTAACACCTACTGCTCTGCCAAAGAAATTGCATATGGTCAAAAAATTGCTGGGGGGGTTGATTTAACTCTTAACATTAATCTCTTGATGTTAAGGTATTAACTATACCTTGCCTATGGTCGGAAATTTAGATCAATAATGCAAAATTGTGCTTAATTTGTTCATAGTTATAAAGCGAAACCAAGTAGCCAAGGCTTCGTAAAAATTCCAAACTGTATGATCAAAAAAAAAAAAATCCGTTTGATCAAACTACATTTCCTTTGCAGAATCATCTAGGATATAAAATTCCCACAGAAATGACAGAAATAACCAACAACCTTAAAGAGCAAAAAAACAAAAAAAAAAAGAGTCTATTTTGTTCACTTTTGGTGTCCCTAACTTTTAGCATGGGAGAGTTTTCACCCATCACGTGAAATCAGCAGCCTGGAGAGATCAGGTCTGAACACATCACGCTGAAGATAACTGATGATGCTCCTACAGACATTTGTGCAGTTCAGTGTCTGACAGACTATGACAAAGGAACTGTGTGCAATACTTTTCAAAGAGTTTCACTGGAGTGAGACCATTTCATACGTTTAGATCAACAGAAAAGAAAAGAAAAAAAAAAGAAAACATTGCTTGATATTTTATCTGGAAGGATGTCAACTGGCATTCTGCGACACCCAGTTATAAAATAAAATCTCGCTTCACACAAAGCATGGGTGAGCGAGGCAACTTTCAATGTGGTCTCTTTCTGCACCACTCTCACATATTTAGATTACAGGGCAGCCTAATCAAAACAGAAACTGAAATTTTCTAAATGGAAAATTTAGCCGTCTAACTACTAGCTTTAAGCAGCCAAACGCCATCAGTTCCCATCCCACTTTAAAAGCAGCACATCATAGAAACAGACTCCCGAACTAAAACAAAAATAACTGACAGCATAACAAGGCACATCACTTAACTAGTTGCACACCATAGTTAAAGCTCACAAACGGCATATGAGCCTGACCACTGAGCATCCAGGCCATCAGCTATCCGAATCTACAGAGACCATGTGTCATTTTGTCAAATAAACATTATTTCTGGTCCCCAAACAACATAAACAAAAGAAAATGCTACCATTACAGTAGGCAGCTGTTATTCGCACATCCTGCCAGGGGTAGAAGCTACAGGGTGCATAGGGCATGGGGTGCATTACTGCCAGCTAGGTTACGGTTAGAGCTGATGTCACCAAAGAGAGGAGAAAAGCCTTTTTATTAGTAATCGTCCACCACATTAGGTCGATTACCGTGTTCGAAATTGCTCCCCATTAAACAAATTGTGCGCTATATAATGTGACTGCCTTTCTGAAGTATTATTCCAATTCTCAAAGGCAAATCGGATTCACTATATAGGGTAATATTACATACCCATAATGCAAGGCAAACCATAATGTACAGAAGATGTACGCTACAATGCGCTACATATACCATAATATAATGCAAAAAAGTGGCCTTAAGAAGCGACATACAATGCTAGTTGTACCCTCTGCAGACTGAACTTGGCTTTCCAATTTTGAATAATAAAAAAAATCATTAAAAATAATTGAAGGCGTATATATTCATATTCATCTTTATTCCATTTATGCCGCGGCAAAATGGCAGTTGCCAAAGGTTGCTAGGATACTAACATGGAGCATTTGAAATGTGATGGCTGAATCGGTCTTATTTTACCGACTAATCTCTTATATGGAGAACAACATGGATTGTTTCTATGCAGGGAATAGTGAGTGAGTGGACAGGCAAACCATTTTGAACAGCCGAACACTTAGTTAAAGCTCACGGGACTCATCACTCGGTAGGGATCTGTCTGATGCGCCGGGGGCTTCCGACGAAAAGCCTCAAAAACCAGCTGCTGGCCTGGCTCACAGAAATTTCCTCTCTCAGAAAACCTTTGGAGCACAGGGACTGACATCTAACTTTACTTACAAATCAATTGATTCCTTACCCCGCACCTTTATCGCCAATTTTAGTCTAAAGGACAACTCTAGGGCGTTGCACTAGATATCAGGACAGGCGCAGCCATCATCCTTATCCACCCCATTCTCAGAGTTTCATTCATTCTGCCCAAGGTAAATGAAAAGTGGTACCTGTGAACTAACTTTTCACCTACCTCACAGTACACAATGTCAGCCCCGTAGTCAAGGGCCAGCAGGCGCATGGGCAGTGTCCCGACACGTACCATGGGAGCCAAAGCCATCTTGCCATGGAAACAGAGCCTCTGTGTTGCCTGTGCCATGGCAACACCTTTGATTGACGGAAAGGCTAGGTACAGGGGAAGACTTTCAGCATTAATAAGCAAAGGATACCACACTCCGAGTTTAAATTACTTTCTATTTAAAATGCAGAAAGGGCAATAAAGGCCATTATCAGTTTCCTGGTATGAAAAAATATTTTACCCAGTCATTCAGTGTAAGACTCATACCCACAAATCACCAGGATGAACAGTGGAGAGTGCTTGTGCACAAGTTAGTCAATAGAACTTCAAGCTCGCCCTAACTAGAAGTATGTCGGTAATTTTTCAATGACTAATTATGCTATAACCTCATTTGTATAATAGTCATGGTTTTATAGTTTAGTGAAATATACATTCACATTTTTCTGTGATGTGTCATGTAAACTTGAGGATTCAGATCCCCAAATCTGGAGGTCTCAGGCAAGAGTGCAACCCATTGAGCTGCTGTCCGTTGCTACCAGAGGTAGAAAAAAAAATCAAGACCAAGATTTTGTTTCAACCAACAAATTGCGTACTCAGTGACTGATTCTTTAAACCAGGGGTGCCCAATCTTACCCGCAAAGGGCCAGTGTGTATGCAGGTTTTCAGGATAACCTTTAGATCAGCTGTTCAAACCCAGGTGTGAGAACTCTTCAGCCAATCAGTCCTCTAATCAGTAACCTAATTAGGGAGTTGCAGTGAAAACCTGCATACACACCGGCCCTTTGCGGATAAGATGGGCCACCCCTGTTTTAAACTCAACCAGCTGATTGAAATAAAATCCACCTCTGGTCCCTACCCACTTCAGAGTAATTAACACAAAAGCATACCATAATGCAGTATTTCTCAAACCAGTCCTAGAGTACCCCCCAGACAGTCCACGTTTTTTGCTCTGTGCCAATTTCCTGGGAGTTGGGAGGGAGCAAAAACGTAGACTGTCTGGAAGTCCCCGAGAACCGATTTGAGCAACACTGCCATAATCAACAGCATAATGTTTAAAAAGTACTTCTTTGCCCAGTGTTTGGGAAACACATTTGAATCATTTGGATTTTAAAAACTGATATGAGAAAAAAAAAACTTTAAAAATTGTTTATTATTATTTTCAAATAAAATTTAAATGTACTCACCCCTTCAAGACTGGTTCAAATCCGAGATTACGTGACCTTCACATGAATTTTAATCAGCCACTCCGTATCAATGGCCATAGATTCTTACGGTCACCAATTTCAACAAACACTGGATAAAATAAAATGTTACGTATAACTACTTTAATACTGCACAAACATTAAAACCGCCCCTAAAACGTAATGCTTGTGAAAGGAATTTCATTTTTAATACTAGCTCAAAACACCTGCTTAATCACAAGAAATACAGCTACTCCTACTTACTTTTCTCCTTTAATTAACCATCACGTTCTAAAAGGCTATTTTTAAACCTAGACTTTTTTTAGTACATTCCCTTTCAAATGAATCCATTTAGGGTTAACAAATCACCAGCAGTTCATCTTGGCTGGGCTGATCACACAATTTTATCATACGTGCTTATACGATTTAAAATGTACCGACACAGTTAGTTAATAAAATTATAACTGTTAAAATTCCAATTAATATAACTGTACAACGGTTAGATTGTGATGTACATTTGCTGAAATGATACTTTTGCGACTGTGTATGATTTTCTCAGCTGGACGACTTAGTAAGCCATTCTTCTATTCTAATAGAAGCAATGCCATACAAAATATTAAATTAGCCCCAAAATTGTATATGAATAACTATCAGTACATATTCATAGATCTTACCCGTGCTTATCCTACAGAAGGAACATTTTCGTGGTTCTCACCGGCTAGACTCAAAAAACGTGTTTTCAATCTTCCTGTGCGCCTCTATTTTACGTCATCAAAAGGCGCCAGTGGGTCGTAACAAGTAGAGGACAGCCATGTGAGTTGTGCGTTCGTCAATATTTTAGCAATATTTACGTAAATGCGCTGACAATGCGGTCGATTGTATCGATATATTCAATTTAAACTGCTTGTTGAATGATTTTGGAGCTTTTTTGGAAGACATTATTTACTAAATATGCAGTTTTCGGGTGTCTTTTCCTTAGCTTTCCGCCGCATGTCGAGGCTTGCGCCAAGTAAAACTGCACTTTCATTTTCAAGAACTTTGGAAGCCTCGACTTTCCGTCACAGCTCCCAGGCAGCCAGTGAAGCTGCAAATGCGGGGCAGCCTGTGGTAATCCGCATACCCCGACAAATGCAGCAGCGTGTCGAACACGTAAAGCAGATTAAGCGCAAAAACAGCCAGAGAGTCATAACAATTAGACCCGGTAAGCTCCTAATAAAGAGCAAGGACCCTCGACTCAGTCAGTCCGCAGGCTGCACGCTTGGAAAATTCGAGCAGCCAGTTCTTGCGTCTAAGGGCTGGAAACACAATAAATCGTTTGGCGATTACTTCACAATAAACTCCACTCGGGAGGCTCCACCATGCATCACAGAATGTTCGCAGGAAGAGGCGGAGCATGTGGTAAAAAAGACTTTTAAGTCCTTTAAACTCTGTCCAGAGATAGTAGAATTTTTGAAAAGTAACAATATAGTTTATCCGACAACGGTCCAGCAGAAAACGATTCCCAAGCTTCTCCGTGGTCATAATATTCTGTGTGCTGCCGAAACCGGAAGTGGAAAGACTCTGAGCTATTTACTTCCCATAATTGAGAAATTGCAGTCAGATAGTGGGACTACTGAATTCCTTGATTCTGATCCTCATATTCGCTGTGTGATCCTTGTTCCTTCCAGAGAGCTTGCAGAACAGGTAACATCTGTAGCCAAAGCCCTCGCTAGCCTCTTTGACTTGAAGGTCAAGGTAGTAGGTGGTGGAAGAGGTGTAGGTAACATCAAAGTGGCTTTCCAGAGTGGGCCACCAGACATTTTGGTAGCCACACCTGGTGCCATCTACAAAGCGTTAAGGAGACGCTGTTTGGACATGAGTTCACTTAGCTTCCTTGTGATTGATGAAGCTGACACCATGTTTGACCCAAGCTTCTCTGGTTTGGTAGAGAGCATTCTCACGCATGCCCAGGTGGCATCCAGCCCTTCAGAAACAGTGGGCCCAGGCCATAAGGCTCAGCTGGCTGTGGTGGGTGCAACTTTCCCTGGAGGCGTCGGAGAGGTGCTCAGTCAGGTGACTGACTTGGGTAGCATGATTACTGTCCGGAGTCAGATGCTGCACTTCCTGATGCCCCATGTGAAGCAGACCTTCCTGAAAGTGAGGGGTACAGATAAGCCGCTGGAGCTCCACGAGGAGTTGAAGAAAACGCAGGAGGGCCTGGGTGTCCTGGTGTTCTGTAACAGCTCAGCCACCGTCAACTGGCTGGGCTATACCTTGGAGGACCTGGGAGTACGTCATGTGCGGCTCCAAGGGCAGATGCCAGCTTCCATGCGGGCTGGGATCTTCCAGTCGTTCCAGAAGGGGCTGGTGGATGTGCTGGTGTGCACCGACATAGCATCACGTGGCCTGGACACGCAACGTGTTGGCCTAGTCGTCAACTATGACTTCCCAGTGTCCCACACCGACTACATCCACCGGGTGGGACGTGTGGGACGGGCTGGGAGTGGCTCAGACGGGGCTGTTCTTAGCTTCGTCACCCACCCTTGGGACGTGGAGCTAGTACAGGCGATTGAGACTGCGGCCCGCAAGAGAACCAGCCTACCTGGAATGGAGAAGACGATCCGGGAACCAGCACCCAGAATGATCCCAGATGACAGCCACTAAATCTGTGAAAAATGGAGTGTTTCATAATTTTTTGTATTCATTTATGTCATTAGCTCTCTGTTTTGTAATTCTCACCAATTATGCATTGATTTGTTGGTAATGATGATGTAATTAATGGATATTAATATTGTGCACATAAGAATTATACCTGCACAATAACATACACATCCCTTGGTATGCCTGAAGTAGTTCTTTTAGGTAAGAAGATAACATTTGTACATTTACTAGTGAAGACATTAAAATCTAGGTGTAATATTAAAATAGAATACAAAATATTTAGGAACAACAGCTGACCTCCAGTTATAATTTGAATTGTATTCCTGTCAGCAATTCTCAATATCAGTACACTCCAGACATTTGTGTTTTCCACTTGTTTAATGTATATAACACACACAACACAGCTTGTTCAAGCTAATTTGTTGACATTCAGTGCCATCTGTCCACACACAAACTGTTAAAATACATCTGTGAATTGTGTACCCATGGAGACCGTCCTTCCTGGGAGTGGCTTTCGGAAATCCACCGGACCCAGGAGCTTCCTTTTCTCTAGTAAGGGGTAGCTGTCCGTGATCAAGGAAGATGAGAATCGGAGCTCCCCAGTCCTGGCTGTAGCTCCGTAGGCCGTAATGTCAACTACATCTTTATCTGAAACATGGCAGTGATTTAACATCCCAGCAGTTCTGAAATCTGTGCACAGTGACGAAAAATCCATTCATCCATCTTCCACCCACATATCCTGGTCGGGGTTACCGAGGTGCCTGGGACCTATCCCAGGAAGCACAGGGCAAAATGTTGGGGTACACTCTGGATGAGAGGCCAGTCTACCGCATATGGAAATAAAAAATACAATGCAGTTTATTTGTTATATGGTTAATCTAAGCCTGAGTAGTATTAATTAGGTTTTATATAATTTGACTTTTTATTTGTATACGTTGTGGCTTTTGAATGACCTTGTGTTTCATCTTCTGCTTCTTCACTAGTTAAGTGATTGTTGAGAACAGTAACCAACACAAGTGGTACATTATAAGGCCTCTGCCAATGTGTTGCTGAAAGAGTGTTTCACTTGAATTTGAATGATACATAATTTACTGAGATTAATTTTAGGACTAATCAGCTGAGGGTTTTAGCTTTGCAATCAGGGAATCTCCTACACAGGAAACAGGAAACATCACTCTTGCCTCAGCAAAAATCCTTTTAAAAACTACTTGTCAGACGTCTGTCAGCCAAATGTCTCCAAGATGAGTTGTTGCATCGTGCTTACCATACAAAGTGTTCAGGTCTCTATACAAAGAGTTTGGGTTTCTAAAGTTACATTCACATTTATACTGCTGCCACAGGTGGTTACTTAAGTATGGTATACAGTCCTTCATGTCTGTGTTTTGAAGGCATTGAACACTGAGTACTCTGACTAAGAGCATTGTGGGTAACTGACTGTTCTGACAGACCTGTGTCTGTCTGAGCAATTCAGGTTTCCTGCTAAAGAGTACAGCAGCACCACTGCCCAAACTTTCCCCAAAAACCTCAGAAGAACTCAAATCTCCTAAATTTGAATCTGTATCTAACCAAGGGTGTTGGTACCTCACTGAGAGACGTCCCTCCGCGTGATGCAGTTTTATAAACACGAAACACAGAAAACATAAACGGTGTACTTTCAGCAGCACCAACAGGATTGTGGGCTGACGAATCGCAGCAGCAGGCAGTGGTGCAGGGCTTGGCAGGAAGTCAATGAAGTGTTCTCAAGATGAAAGGAACTGAGCTGGCTGCCCACTGCTATGTCACAGTGTCACATATGGGTTGAATGCAGCTGACACATTTTGCTGTGGTGCACTGTGTCTTGTGGTGCATCAACAATGACAATTAATCACTTTCACCTACAATTTAGCAGTAGGCATGATGGTCTTGAAGGAAATAATCCTGAGAGACACCTGCTGTCCACCTCCCTGGACTAAAACAAAGATCATTTTGGGGCCATGATTCACCTTCCAGTCATGGAAAATCGCAGGGGCACCCTGAACCCTGACACCATGACAAAGGAGGCTTTTACGAATTTGATCTTCACATACCCCATTGTCCTCTGTCTTTCACAAAGATCTCTAAACTTAGGACAAGGAAACACATTAATACATATATAAATATATGAGAATGGAGGACATTCATCAAGTGTAAAAATGCTTATCCAAATGGTACATTCAGCCCTACATCACTTACATGCAATCATTCAGACATCATTTCCCAGGGAAAATAAAACTTAAAAATGAGACTTAAAACCACTTTTGAGGTTCAGTCCTGACACATTATTCAACTGGAGAATAGTTATATACAGATTAGGAAACAAATCCACGATTCTGACGGCGTATGAAATTGCCTTTAGTTTTGCTTAATGAATGTTCCTTTCGGTTTGCTGTAATTGTGGTATGTGTAATAAAAAATTGAATTAAACTAAAAAGTGAATTATTGTGACATGATAAGCAGGATGGATGCAAATGTCATAATCCAAATTGTGTGTGCTCATTCATTAGACTTGTGTTCCTCACACAAGTAATTTTATTAAGTCATTTACATTTGCGTTTGAAATTCCATGGGCAGTGATACAAAGTATTATGAGTGCCAACATTCCCCTTAATTAATTTGAATGTCCTACAATGCATTGTAGTATTAAATGACTTTGTCTTTTAAGGATGCCATTAACTATTGTTTCATTTTTAATGTTTTTAATACCGAAACATGAAGTCGCCCTGAGAGCGAGGATGGTTATCTTAGCTTATCCAAACGATTGTCTCTATTTTTAAAGTTGAAGAATTCAGTACAGCATTTAGGTTCCCAGTTCAAGTGCAGTTCCCTTTGAGAAATTGATAAATGTTAAAGTAGTTCACCCCCAAAATGAGAAAAAAAAAACGTTTCAGATATGCTGTAGGGTGTGGTGCTAGGTGAGCTAACAGTATCAAGCTATAATTACTATTAACAAAGATAGTATTGCTCCTATTTGTTAGTGTTGGTAGCTGATGCTGACCAATACTGATAGCTCACCCAGTATCATTTAGCTACCTAATGTTAGAGCTCAGGCGAACGGAGGATACCGTTAATGTTTACATCAGGTCACGTTGTCAGGAGCACGTGCGTCCCAGCAATCACTTCTGTACAGTGATACAATTGGTGCGTGAAGTTTGATAGAAAGAAAATCGTTCCTAAATTAAAGGGCTCACTACAAAGTCTGTGGATTATCTTGAGTAACAGGGTCGAGATTTCTGGTAAGAGACGTTGGTGTTGGATTTTTTTTTATAAATATATATAATACGACATATGATGTATATAATTCAGTCCCATTACATTTGAGAGAAGACTGACGTTTCAACAGCCAATATCTCCAAAACCAGGCAATTCCCACCACAACAATGTAGATGGGTAAATAGCCCTACAGTATATCTGAAGCACGTTTTTTTCTGTATTTTGGGCTGAACTGCCCCTTTAAGTAAAGAAGTTCAGTGAGCATCCCAGAAAGCCACCTGGTCTCAGAGGTGGAGGGCAGAACAGACCCATGTCCTTCTACTGCTGCCCCGTCATTTTGGTTATGGAGTGGGTGGTAGAGAGGTTCTCCATGCGGATCCGGACGGCCTTCTCCACGGGGGGTGATGGAAAGTGGAGGCTGCAGGAGAAGGCCTGCCGACAGGCCTTGCGGAAGTTCTCCGAGAGGAACGCATAGAGGATGGGGTTGACACAGGAGTTGCCATAGGCCAGGCAGTGTGAGATGATGCGCAGGGCGAAGGAAGCATCGTTTAGGGGGAATCTGCCAAACTCCACCCACATGGCGACGACGTGGTGCGGCATCCAGCACAACAGGAACGCGGCCACCACCAGCAGCACGGTCTGCGCAGTCTGGGGACATCAGATGGAGGAAGACTGTCACCTCAGTGTCGCATCAGAACTGACCTCGTGCAGGCTCTGCCTTGTCTGTGAATTGCTTCAGCAACAAAACCACTATCTAACAAACCATTCAATAACATATTCAAATGACATATTTACATGTATTAATATTTTCAACACTAGTTCCAAGTGACTTTATGATCAAATTCTAGAAATCATTGACTTTCTTATCAATTCCTAAATTAAATTCACCCTCATTATTTTAAAATAATTTATCCTTTTAATGACTATTTTGAATTAAAAAAATTGAAGCGAAAGTTTGCTGATATTTGCACGCAAATTTAATGAGTGCATTTTGTGGAGAAGTCCATTGGGCACAAACATTAGGGTAATTTGTTGAATTCGTTGAGCCAGAGCTGATAGGAAATGAGAGAACACCCCTCATAAATTGAATTTAAGACCTCTGGTTCCAACAGCATTAACTAAGCTAATATTGCAATTCATAAGTAATGAAGAAGATTGGAGGGGAGAATGAATGTGAATTTAGAAGAAACCTGGGCAAAAGCGGCCCAACGTCCATGTGTGACCCATGGAGCGTTGTATATCGACCTGCTGGATCATTAAAAAAGGGGGTGAAGTTTTATGTCTGTGAAGTAGAACAGGTTATTGCACACAAATCTTGCTTCGAATTAATAAAGAATATTTACGTTAGACATGAAATATGCACTGATTTCTGAACATCTCTCAAAAAAATGGAAAAGTAAAATCTCATTGTAGTTTTTATGGGGAGTGAGAATAATCATTAAATAAGTAAGTGGCTCAGCCTCTGTGCCTGTGTTCAGAAGGTCGTTGGTTCAGAGCCCTGGCCTTGCAGAATGGTGAGCAATGCCTTTAACTCCCAGCTCCAGTGGTGCTGTATGCTGACAGACCCTCTGCTGTGACCACCAAGCCTGCTCTCACCTGTAGGTCTGTGTGTCTCATGAAGAGCAAGATGAGATCAGCGAAAAGACAATTTCTCCATGCGGATTAATAGAGTATTAATAGAGAGAACAGGCCCAGTTGGAGCGAGGATTTGGCCCTCCACAGAAAATAAGCGCCCAGACCGAGTCTAGAGAGTGGTCATATGGCATCCTTCTGGAAACAGGCCAAAAACTGCCAAATTGCAACACTAATGTGTAAGATGGAGGCTCCTTGGGCAGGACCCCCTTGCTCCCTGCAGTACAAACGCATCCCTGCAGTACAAACGCATCCCTGCAGTACAAATGCATTTATTGCATTGCAGCATACAGGGTTGCCAGCTTTGGGCAGCTGGCTGGCGTGAGATTTTGAATTAGTCTATGGCAAGCCGTTTTAGTTTCAATTCATTTTTAGAGGATATCACATATTCAGTTCTAACTAGTTAGAATGCTAATACTTGATATCAGAAATTCTTTTTTAACTATTTGAAATGCCAATTCCTGATCGGAAATTACATTTTAGCTAGTAAGATTCAAAACGATCTTCTCATTTATTTCAGTGGGAGTTGGAATTTTAACTAGTTGAAATGTGAATTTCTGATATCAGGAATTCAAATTCAACTAGTTATGATGCAATTTTAACAAGTTAAAATTTCAACTTCTGATATCAGCAATTCAGTTTAAACTAGTCGATATGCCAATTGTTGATATCAGGAATAAAATTTTAGCTAGTTGTATGTCCAATTTCTGATATCAGGAATTGAATTGTGAATAGATATAATTACATTTTAATCATAACTAGTTAAAACTGAATTCCTAATATCAGAAAACCACAGGATAATAGTGACACACCAAACGATAACTCCATCAGAGTGAAAAAGGGGAAATAAAAACAATAAATGATCACGATATCGTAAATCTAGAGCGAAAACGAGTTTGAACAAATAGCGATAGATAATGATAATTTTGCTAGGAAGGATAAGGCCTTTCCGCATTGCTCTGGACGCATTTGAACAGCTGCCTTCATGACATCACTTCAGAGTGCCTGAAAAGGTGAAATTGGAAAGATCTGAAAATGTATTCAGACACCAAGAACTAATTTGCAAAACTATTGTATGGGAAAAAATTCAACTTTGTTTTAAATAGATGTCTTTTCAGTAGTGTCATTCTGTCTCTTTAAACAGGAATTGCAAAGGAAGTTTTCGATGCTATTATATTCATAGCGTTTGTGTATGTGAATGCTGGCACACCCCCCCCCGACTGATGTGCCTGCGCTGTTCTCGACCTTGACGGCAAACTGATTTTCCCTTTTCAGGGCAACGAAGGTATAAGGGTAAAGAGAGCTGTGTTTACATGCTGCTGTGCATATGTGTGTCCAAGCGTGTGACACTGAGCAGAATTCAGATTCACAGCAAAACAAAGCGGCACTCTGCTAACGCGAGAGAGCCAGCGGGCAGCCGCACTGCAGCCCTCACACAGTCGCCAAGGAAGTCACTGCAGGAACCTGGATCAGAACCTGAGATCTTCTAAGAAATTTAGCAAAACCTTATATGGCTGTAATGTCTAATAGGGTAAGGGGGTTAGTCTAATAAGCACACCTATACTTATATTTTCTGGTTCATATGTGGCACCTTGTGTTCAGTGTTTTTGATGATACATAATGGGTGCAAAAATGTGGTCTGTCTGGCAAGAAGCTGGGAGGAAGCGAAAATATAGACCATCTAGGAGTCCCCGAGGACTGGAATGGGAAACACAGCTCTAAAGTATGGCAGGTCCCTAAAAGTACAGTTATGGAAAATTACAAATTATGTAAAACAAGGCACGGCTCATGAATGATTCAACACTGCAGTCAATCTTAGTTTGGTCGCCATTAATTTGTGTAATTTATATAGAAATTATTTATAAGGTCTGAGAATTTTTTAGTTCCGTTTGTGCAGACCACAGACCTTTAGTATAATTAATTCTGGCACATACACCATCAAGGCCCTGCCACATACTGAATGCCCAGAGCAACTGCTAAAATCAGGTGTGCTGAGAAGCAACAGATAAATAACAGAAGTGTGTGCCTCTCTATTCACTTTCTGGGCTTCAGCTTTCAAGGGGGGAGACCGGCTAGTCTGTGAAGCCCACTGGTGCTCGTATAGGGGGTGCTATAAAGGAGCTTGGTAATACTGGGCAAACAGCACACACGCTGGAAAGGTCAAGAGGGAGAAAATGAAATGAAAATCCCCACATCACACTTGTAAAAAGCCCCCCCGCCCCCCGCCCCCACATCCTGTTTTAATTTTGGTCAAATTTAGCCAAGTAATTACAGAACTGTTGAACAAAAACATGCAAACACGACAAGCATCTCACGCATTCAAACATATATCAAACATCCATTGCTAGCAAGTTAATCCTCAATGTCAAAGTATCAATTACAGTAATATTAGATGTATGGGGAAATTGCAATAATAATGAGTGATTATTACAGTAATTAAGTTGAGTTAATAAGTTGAGTTACACCACTGCTGCAGTCAGCCTTATCATTAATAGCATGTATCTGGCAGACAGTGACACCCTGTGTGTGCTCTCTCTCTCTCTTGCACACATATACACACACACACACACACACACACACACCCACACACTTATGTATTTTTTGTAAACGTAAATTGAACAATTGAAGTGTCTCACCTCCGCATCTCTTTCACAAAGTGCATACCGCAACTCAAGGAAACCGCCTGAATTCTAATTTAACCATAAAAATAAGCCAAGCTCATTAAAGGGAATCTTTGACTCGATAATTTTATGTTCAACTTATCTGTCACCGCTAGCATTTATTACTGCTTTTCCCCCCAGATTTTCACTAATATTTCCCTATAATTTGGATTAAGGGACTGTCAGGCACCATTTCAGTGTCTTCACTAAGCTCATTTTCTACCTTTTAATGCATCAGCTATAAACATAAAAGCACCTCTTTGGTGTTCAATGAAGCTCAAATGCAATAGAGGTTACACTGCAGTCAGGGCTCAGAGGGGATTGCCAACAAAGGACCGCCATTTTCGAATGGAAAAAAAACTCTACACCTAAACCTGCTCATACTGATATTGAAATAAGAACTACATTTATACTTCGAATAAAAAGAGAAAACTTGCAAAATTCTGTACAGTAAAGGTATATTAACACAGTTACATTCACAAAATAACTTAGGGATTTAGGAATGGCTCACAGATGAATGCTGATTAAGGAATAAATACACTCACCTAAAGGATTATTAGGAATACCTGTTCAATTTCTCATTAATGCAATTATCTAATCAACCAATCACCTGGCAGTTGCTTCAATGCATTTAGCATTGAATTGACCCTTGTCAATATCTTGAGGTCCAGCCATATCTTCAGATCTCAGGCATGGGTAAGAATTCTGTTTTCTAGTTTTACCTTAGGACAGCGTTTCCCAAACTGGTCCTCGGGGACCCTCCAGCTGGGAGGGAGCGAAAACATGAAATGTCTGACAGTGCTCAGAGGGAGCAAAAAAGTGGACCGGCTATAGATCCCCAAGGACTGGATTGGGAAACACTTCCTTCGGGTTCTTGCCTCGGAATTCACACTAGGTCCTGTATGACTGCAGAAGACCAGAATCTGTAATTGTGTTTGTTTCAGTAGAATCACATCTTCACAGGGGATCAGGGAGTGTGGTCAGATAAAACCAAGATGCTGTCAATTCCGAGACATTGTCTGAACATTAAAATAACTTGAAATGCCAAGTAATGGTAGCTGAAAAGGCTCAGCAGAAGCTCATTCTTAGGAATTCATATCAGAGAAGACCAAAGAGATCTTCTGTATGAAACAAATATTACATCATGCTGTGTAAGGCTTATCCATCCTATGACGTACAGCTGCAGTTGCCTGGCACAGCAAATCAAATCAGTAAAGTCAGAATGGTTTTTGGGAGTCAACAAAACACTTTTTATTTGTTCTTCAAAGGTTACAGAACTGAGGAAAACCTGCAGTGAAGGATAAAAGCTTCAGTGGCTTACCCTGGGTGACCCAAAACTCAGACCATCTGCAGAGAACTTCTGTGGCTTTTCTCTGGGGCATTACAATCTTAGAAGAGGCTGAGTTACTTAATCCTCAACGAATGACAAGGCTCCCCATCAGACATGAAGCTGGACATCTAAAACACTGTATTCTCACTGAATTCTCACTGCTCTCCACTGTATCCTAAGCTTAATCATTTTGATTCAACCTCCAAGTTTACATGTCAGGCCGTATGAACATAAATAGTTAAATCAGTAACCAAAAAGGAAACGAAAGCAGTTATTTATTATGATTCCCTGGTATCAGGGAGTCATTTTCCATGTTAATGTTTTACTTCCTGTATTTTTGCCCAGCATGAATTTACTTGCATTCTATAAAATGAAAGCAACTGAGTAGCATGTATTAAATGTGTATTATGTGTGTATTATGTGTGTAGAGCGGCATGGTGGATTAGTGGGCAGTACTTTGTATCACATCCACATAT
>JAODKN010000008.1:10685457-10696912 GCA_026774425.1 Petrocephalus zakoni | reverse complement strand
GGGACTTGAGCATTAGAAGCTAATTGTAGATTACTGATACTTTAGCATTTCACTGTGCTAGCATTTCACTGTGCTAGACCTTTCACTGTGCTAGCATTTCACTGTGCTAGATCTTTCACTGTGCTAGCATTTCACTGTGCTAGACACAGTCTCATCCAGAAATGTATCTATGTAGACTTTGGACGAGCAGATCAAGGAAATAAGCATTGGGAAAAACATCATTACAATTAGCAAATTAATTCATTTAATCATCACAAGAAGAATATGATCTGTGAAATGAAGGCAATCATCATTATTATAATTAATGCTAATATGAAAATCATGTGGTTTTATCCTGGGGAAAGCTTATTCTGCGGCAAAGCTTGTAAATCAGTTAACCTTTAAAACAGTCCATCACTTTCATCCACAACTGTGGGAAAACCTAGCATGTCCTTGCAGCTTGACCAGCCGTGTGTGGGATCTTTTTCCAGCCGTGTGTGGGATCTTTTTTGTGGCCCCGACTTACAATGCCACAATTGTAGCGGTCATAGTCACAACACCATAAGCGTCCTAATAATGATAATAAATCACTGAGTATTCTGTAGGCAAGTAGGAAAAACTCTGCAAATTGCATGACATTGCGACTAAAATGTCACAGACATTCTTATACAGAAGTTTTTAGGAAACTCACTCCTTCCCAGCCAAGAAAAGCTTCACTCTCCTGTTCAACTTGCACGAGAGCCCAATAACTGCGAGTCGCACTGCCATATTATTTTAATTGCAATACTGCAGACATGTATTTTTTATATTGCTAAATTTGCATGCATTTATTTGTATCCTTTGTTTAAAAAAAAATTATTTAATTAAAACGATAAGTAGCAAAGGAATGTTAATATGGATATTATACTCTTAGACTCAAGAAGGAAAAAATGAATTCATATAGAGGGAAAATGGAATAATGTACTTAATTCTTACCTTTTTCTTTGAACGCTCAGATTTCCTGGACATGTTCTTTATTTTCTTATGAAGATGGTACAGCACCTAAACACAAGAGAAATGCTACACGTGAAATAACATTTACTTTTACCAGTGCAGGAGCTTGCAGACATGTTAGTTTTCTTAATGCGCTGTTATGGTATTCCAGACACACTGCATTGTCTGGAAAAAGTATCAATTTTAAGGTACAGAAATGAAAATTTTTTGTATCATTGGGGTACAAATGTGTACCAGAGTAGTGCCCTTTTTCTGATAGTGTGGAATCCTTTTTAAATTAGTGAATTTACTTTGTGCTGTTTACAGTGTTAGAAAACAGTTATTTTTAAATCATGACACGGAGTATGACTGATGCACAACCATAACACCATCCTGGATGTGTTGGCTTAAACCACTCAGATCTCACAAAACAGACTATGAGTCTGTCAGCTTAGGGGGACTAATTTGATGAGCCATGAATAATGCAAAAAAATCCCAGGGGCCCTACGAAAGCTAACAGAGTGGTGTTTTAATCCTGCAAATCAGTGGGCTGAAGGTGCAACGTGTCTCTGTGGCATGAAGTCCGCAGAGGGCACGAGGCAGCGAATGTCCGTCAGCACAGGGCACACACACGCACACTGCGGACAAGTCTGGGACGCCGATTCACAAAGCTGCATTTTATTTAAGGCCGCGGAAGCTGAAGTACTTGGAGAGCAGTTAAGTAAAGGCAGTGATGGTGCAGCAGGAATACAGAGTGCAATTAGGACTCATCCATCATTCATCCATTTGCTGTACTCGATGGAGGCTACTGGTGCAGGGCAGGGAACAACTCGGGGTGGGGAGCAAAGGCACGAGCACACCTACGGGCAATTTGGTAACTCCAATTTAGCTTAGCAATTAGGACCCGAAAAGATGCAGAAAAGTGCCCAATTCACCATGCCAGCACTAAATTAATCATTTAAGCATCATTTCACAGATTTTGGGCAAATGTCGCAAATATTTTTGTGGCATTTTACAGTAAATTTGGATTTATGCTTTCGGAATGTCTAGAGTCTTCTGTAAAGTGGCAAATGTTTGGAGTCTGATGAAAAGCTCACCCCCTCCTCAGTGTCTTATTTCAGCCACAGATTATGTCACCTGGCTTCCACAGAAGGGAGTTTCACAGATTGTAAAGTTACCTGGCAGTACAGCTGGACATATACAGAAACAGTTACTCTCTGACATCAATCTACCCACTAGTATAAGAGGTTGCCACATTTTAGCCACTAGACCAAATCCTTGTAACCACTTCACCATCTGCTGCCCACTGAGTTAGTTGCAAACCGGATTATACAACAGGTGGGGCTGTGATGGGATGTCAGACACAAGGGCATTTTGCATGTAATGGAGAGATCTCACGGTGCCGTTGGGGGTTACAACACGGCTAGCAGAGTTTACATACAGGCACAGCAAACTAAACATGCAATAGGATTATGCACCACCCACACCGAAGACTGGCGTTATGCACGTCACATGACTTGTAAGTGAGGAATCAAAGTCCCTATTTGTACCACAGTTAATTACCGTTCACTGAATGATGCATACTATTATTATTATCATTCGTATGTTTCTAAGCTGTATATTTGTCTTGGAGATTCCCCGGTTCGCTAGGTTTCCAAGGAAATCCAAGCACGGTGTTGGTATACGTTCGATACTCTACAAATGTACACAGTTCCTATATTAAAACAAAAAATAAAATAATTTAAGGGAAAAGTCATAAAAATATATATTAAAAATATATATTAAGTTTTTCACCTACAACACCTCCAGGAGTCTGCTGACAGTACTATAGTATAATTTCTTCCAATATCATACAGGACACGGCGCTTACTGTAACCCTGCCAGTTTGTGCATATTGAATTCGTGGGAAATGGATACGTTTGGAGGACTGGCCCTATTAATTCGGGTATTAGTTGCCTTCAGCGGCCCGTCACCTTTAATCTGTTCCTGCATTTGCGCTTTTGAGAAGCACCCGATGTAGTTCCGTTTCAGCAACATGTGTACGCGCGTGCTTCTGCAACATCTGGCGAGCTCCAAACTCATCCTGCAGACACTCGGGCAACCAAGGCACGTCATGTCGTGTTTTACCGCGATTATGTCGGGCAATTCTTGCTGATTTAGATTGCCAATTCATTTTGCACATATTTGGATGGAGTAGCGCAGGTGCGCATTAAGCTGCACAGAACCGAATAACTCGCAGCGCTGGTTACAGACCGGACCTATATATGCTCGGAAAATAACCTAAACAATATAGTAAGATAGTGAAATTCCTTACCTTAGCATAACAGCATGTTATCAAAACCAGGGGCAACAAATATCCAATTATCAAAATTGTCACTTTGTAGATGTGCTTGGACATTCTGTCGGACCACGACTCCCAGCAGAATGAGCTGTTCGGTGCCTCTGGGTGGCTAGTTAGGGTCTGATGTTGGGCCACCGGGATGGCGAAGACGGCAGAGAGAAGCCAGATAAGGCAAACTCCGTTTAATGCGTTCCTTCTATTACGGATGCAGGGAGACTTTTTGGCGTGGACCACAGCGACGTACCTGTCCGCGGACATTGCAACCAGAGTGAAGATGCTTACCAGCATGCTTACCATCACGAAATAGTGAACGAATTTACAAAGAAAAGCCCCAAATATCCACTCTGGGAGGGAGTAAATGGTTGCTTGGAAAGGGACGCAAAAAAGGAGGAAGGACAAGTCTGCTACACTGAGGTTCAGGATAAATATATTGGTGGTGTTTCTGGGCCGTCCAGACTTAATCCTTCCAATAACAATCATCACAAGCGTGTTGCCTATAATACCCATTAGAAATATAAATCCGAAGACGACCGGGACAATGACCGCCTCTGGCCCTCCGTGACTGTCGCTCTCCGTTTGATTGATGTCCGTGAGAGCACTTGTCCAGGCGAAGGTGTCGTTTCTGGGGAGCGCCATGCTTTCAGGCATCCAGGCGATTTGGCGAGAGTTGCGGCGCACCTACACTCAAAGAACTGGGGAGGAGAAGAGGGTGAGGATTTATTCCTGGGATTTTCATAGTATTCACAGCCCGGTCAAAATCCGCGTCCACAACTTCTTGGGAAGCTTCCGTCGGTTCTTATAAGTGCATTGAGTCGTAAGCTGGCGACTGTCAACTTCACGGCGAGCAGCCCCGGCTGCGTGTGGCGCGGAGACTCGGCCGAATGCGGTCCGGCGTGGGAGCGCACCGGCTCTTAAAGGGCTGCAGCTCGCACGGCCATCCCCGGCGCCGCAATCTGCACTGATTATGTGGGGGGGCAGTTTTCCCCTCGTCTTCGCGTGCTCTTTTAATTGCCAATTTTAACATCGAAAGTAACAACATTTTTTTTGCCGTAATAATTCATTATATTATTATGTAGCCCAACTGCAAAATATGCATGTGCCTTCATTAATTCAGCGGAAAAGTTTGCATCGTAGTCTACTATTCATTGGATATACAATATAATATAATATAACATAATATAGTTCAACAACATCGTGTAAGTCGCGGAAGACGTAGTAAACGTAAAGTCTGTTTTTAAGAAGTCTGTGAACTTTGCCACTGGCGACCAACCCATTTCTGAAGTTCAAAGCTCACTTGGAATAACCTCTGACAGCCAAGTTTGCGTGTCATCAAATAAACAAGGAAATTCGCGTTGTTTATTGGTACCGTGGGTTGCGGCTCATTTTCACGACGGTGCAATTAAACGCGGCGCATCTTCAGCATCATCACCCAATGACGATGTTCAGGCCTATTCTATGGCCTTTATCTCACTGAACTACATAGGATGTTAATTTTGGGTAATAGCACTTTACGCTTAACATAAGTTGTATGTTAGAACCCATAACAATTGCGTTTCTCCTCTAATTTCACGGAATAACAAGCTTTATGGAGTGTGCGCTTGCAAAACTCGTATGATTTTCGTATTACTCCCACTCGACTTCTTGAGAGTGTTTGTCTGAGTTGCATTGTGCTGTGCAACCGCACAGGAATGTAATTACGTTTTCCTTAAATAGCATTGTTAAATGTACAATATAATGAACATATTATGATAAAAATAGAATCGCAGTTACTGTCTCGCTAATAAAGAATTGCACTCAAAGAAAAGTCTTTTTGTGCAGCTAAACTGGTCAACAGCGGCGAGACGATTAGAAATAGGACTTGGCTGTGGTATCAGGATCCAGCTGTACCACAATACTGATCAGTGTCCCAGAAGTCTTTAGAAATCATATTACCGGTATACCGGCATATTGTCTTGGTTTCACATGGAACCTACCGCAGACGTTCGCGATCTTGGTACTAAAACATCTCTTACGGTTTGAATCATGATTCAGCCAGGCTTCCTTTTAAGAAACTATATATATAACGATACGCAAATCGGACTTATTCTAGTATCTCGTCTGTAATTGGTTAGAACAATTAGAAACAAGAAATCAGCAGGACTTTCAATGAAAATGTATTGAAATTATTTCTGGGATATTTGGTTTGGTACAACTTCTTAAATAATTATGAAATGTATTTTTTTTTCAGACTTTTATTATCATTTCCTTTTAAAATAGGTGAAACATCTATACAATATACCAGGGGCGTAGATTTAGGGTGGACGGAGGGGACGTGTCCCCACCAATATCCTCCGACCATTGAAATGTCCCCACCAATAATTTAATCCACTTAGTCACAGGTCCCCACCAATGTCCAGAGCAAATCTACGCCCTTGCAATATACACTGTACGTATGTTTCACCTGCTTTAAAGTGAAATGTTGAAATCTAGCTATTTCAAACAATCGAGCACGGCTTTAAAAATATTCAGTGTTTCTTTTAAGGCAAAACTAAATTTCTACTAATAAAAGAAACATTTCAGCTTTCTTATAAAAGCATGCGCGAATGTTATTGTGTAAGCGCATTCCTTACCGGAAACGTTATTCGAAGGTCGAACTCGACCAAAAAATACTTTTCCCCAGTAGATGGCACTATTGGTGATTCTAATGTGCTTTTAATCACATCCGTCACCTTGAGAAAATTGGCTTACGTGAAAGATAAAGCAACGTTTTTTGTTTATACACACACATATATTTACACAATTGAATATACATACAAAACCTATGTAAACATAATTTAATAATACAATGTAAATAACACCTAACTACTGTTGTGTCCTCCCCAGACAGTGTGATGTTATGTACAACAAAGCCTCACCCAGCTGGGCACGCAGTTGTTTATGTCCAAAAGCCAGACCCCCAATAAAGCCACCCGAAGTGTGAACTTCTTCAGGAGGACATGGCTCTGTTTATTCCTATCTAAGGCCTAGCAGGATGCCTTGAAAGCTCGACCTGAGGTCTGTTATTTTTGGCAGCTTGGATCAGTGAATCCATGCTCAGTGAAATCGCCAAACAGCAGAACAGAGGACTTTGCCTTTCTGTGCACTGTGAGGGTGAACAGCTGAAAATGTATTGGGCTGTGGCTGCTTTCCTACAGATACACAGTACAATCGGCAGTGTAAAATTTAGCAGTGTTAGACTGTATTAACGCACATAGATTGACAAGTGTCAGGGCACTTGGTGTCAGTGTTGCTTGAGGGAGTAGATTGGTACATTGCCCTTTTTAACTCCCACTCTGCAAATTGCACATTGTGACTCCGCCCCTTCTAAACATGCTGCTCCCATCCTGAGCAACCTGAAGATGCCATTACGTCGTTTGCTTTCTTCAGGGTTAGCATTTTAACATTTGCAATAATCACTTGCTCTTCATGTAGGAGAAAAATACGTTAAATCAGTGCGCTCAGTTAAAAGATGAATTAGCATCTAGCTGCCTGGCAAGTTTTAAGCTACTTGATTTTTACAGCTTAGCTCAGGTTCTGTTAAGCTCTGTAACTTCTTGAGGGAAGGTATTATCAATCTTATTTTGCCATTTACAATTACTCAACAAAATATAATGTTTTTAAGGCTGACTATGATCCATTTTTTACTGTTTTATTCTAAGCGTTTCTCAAATTTGTCACTCAGACTGAGGCCAGGCTTCCTGATGAATCCGGCACTAAAATTGAATAGGACATGTTCAGAGCGTTCGTCAAGCTGTCAAATACAGGTGTTTTCCAACTCAGACTGGATGGTCCAGCTGGTAATGTTTTGCCCACTATTTTACACTGAAGACATTGGCCCCGCTTAGCTGCATAAAGTCTTACATAAAGGCACAGGTACTGTAATTCAATAACAGAGATCACAATGAATCTGATTAATCCTTTATTAATCTTTTTAATTATAGCCAAGAAATCTGTCCTACTCAACTGGAAATCTAAGAACTCATTAAGCACCCAATTATGGAAAAATCTTCTCTGGGAACATATTTCGCTTGAAAAACATACCAGAAAAATAGACACATTTTACAGAAACCTGGAACTCCTGCACTTCAACCACAAAATAATTCTTTAAGCATACGCAAAACACACATCCACTCACGCTCCGACACCACATTGATTATATAGCACAATAATGAATATTTCCCCCATGCTGTCATTGTGAGTGATGGGAGCTGTTTAAGAAAGAGACAGAGAGTAGAGAGTAGGTGATATGCGCCTTGTGCTGCACCAATTTTGACCATTTTGACCCATTAAAGATAGCTATAATACAGATTTACGGTTTCTTTTTAACTGTTTCGTGAAGGCATATGGTGGAAGTGGATTGGGTGTATCGCTATGATTGTGCAATGTCTTTGATCGCTCTCTATACAGGTGGTCCGAAAAATAATTCAGAGTGAATCTGGCGGTGATGTAGTTACCAGGGAATAGAGTAACACAAAGGGCCTGCCTGATAGCAGCAGAAGGAAGATGATTAGTATCCTTGCTGCCAATATGGCTGAGAAGCATGGGTAAGCTATATTCAGCTTATTAGAACTTTTATGTGCCTTTTGAATACAGCTTTGTGTATTCGCAAAGCTAAGCCATGCTCTTCATTATAGCAGTAATAACAGCTCTTGATAAATCCAGCAGAAAGTTCGTGTATTGAGCGCTTAGAGTGATGCCATAGCAACTCATCCTTTCCAAGTGGATAGAACCCAAATGTTAAAAGTAGTGTTGTGGTATCTGAATATACTGCACCGCCCGGCCAAAAAAAGGCTGCCATTAGAATTTTTATCAAGAAATACTTAAAAGCCAATGACTGGATCATTATTACAGCTCAGCAATGCTATGCAGCAGTAAAGTGAAGTCAGCGAGGTACCTGAATCTACTGAATGGCCAGGTTGTCCCATCAATGGATTATTTCTTTCCTAATGGCATGGGCATATTACAGGATGAAAATGCCAAGATTCATCTGGCTCGAATTGTCGAAGAGTGCTTCAGGGAGCATGAGAAATCATTTTCACATGTGAATTGGCGACCACTGAGTCTTGGCCTTAACCCCATTGAAAGTCTGTGGGATGTGCTGAAGAAGACTTTATGGAGTGGTTCAACTCACCCATCAGCAATACAAGATTTACGTGAAAAATGAGTGGAAATTTGGATGGGAAAAAGTGTTGTGATGATGCATAAGCATATGGAAACAATGCATGGACCAATGTGCACCATAATCAAAGGGCAGTCCAACGAAATATTAAGTGTGCAACTTTTTTTTTGGCTGGGCAGTGTATAATTAAACACATTTCCCCTTTAATTATTGCAAGACCTCTCCCCCATGGCACATTAGAGAAATGCACGCACAAGAAATTGTTGCACTGTTACGCCGCCTCAAGTATCCCTATGCAAAAATGGGTATGTAAGCACAGATTTCTCAGCCAACCATTAACAGTGCAGGTTAAATAAGTGTGTCCATTTTTATGCAAATCATATCATGAGTGAGTTTCATTAAAAATGCCAAAATTACATAACCTGTACAGAAAATAAGTTTTCAAGTTGAATATATTAACCATCTGTTGCTGTTTATTCAAATCATGGCAACGTGTGTGAACATGATGCTGTGTGAATGGGGTGTTGAGCTACTTATGGATTACCATACCCTTTCGATATTGAAAGTAATATTTCTATGATCCTCAAAGTGGTGAAGGTTACTTGTCTTGGAAAATGAACAACATTCAGCAGAACAGTGCGTCGTCAGAGAAGCACAGGTCATCCATCAAGTCTTGCGGTGGTGGCCCAACTTCGCAACGGGAAGCTTCAGCCACCTCTGAGATCACCCTCGCTGAAGGAAGCTCTCTCTCTAATGAAGCAGACACCAGAGTAGGACACAGTGAAGATCAAGATGGAGACATTCCACTGTCGTCGCAAGATGCTGCAGGATGCAAGCAGATGCACTGAGTTACTGATGTTCATGTCTTTGACATTCCCCCGTTTTTATGAATGTGAAGGGCCTGCTGAGAAATTGTTGAATATGTAGATCCAGTTGACGTATTTTAGTCAGCCTCTATCCTCTCTATGCCTTTATGATTGCTTAGGCAAGTTGAAGCTGTACGTAATCTAATGCTGCTTTTTACTGACTGAACAGGATTTTTGTGGAAAAAAAAACATCAGTCAGGATCTTGGAAAGGTGACTGACAACATTCAAGCGGAATGTCATTCATCAAAGTAAGAGTCTTGACATCTCTCAGGAGCTTCAGGAGCTGATTGGTGCAGCACAGTCGTCTGTTAATGAGACAGAAACGGATGATGCAGGTTAGAAAAGCAGAACTCCCTGTATAATTCCGTGGTTATGACAACATTTTTGTTGATCCATTGCCAAATCTTTGGTTATTTTTGTTGTTGTTGTTGTATTTCGGATGGGAGAGTGATCTTGCTTCAGTTCTTCCTTGTCATGGCAGCGAGACATGGACACCTCCTTCACCATCGGGCAAGATGTCAGCATCTCAAGCTGAGAGGTATCTTGTCATCTTCAAAAAGGGTACTGGTAATTTAAATATTCCCATTGGTAGAGCCACTTTCCTGTCTTCCACACTGGATATTCATACAAGACTGGCCATAATTCTAGACAAGAATGCTAGACCATGCAAATCTGTGCATTTGATGAACCATTCAAGGCCCACTTTGTGTTTGATGCCCCTTAAGTTGCTGCATAGCATGTGCATCTTTATACATACTGTAGCAATGTTTTCCAAATTGACAAGGACTTCCTTGACACTCAGGACTTCCTCATGTGTATGGTATAAAACATACGTGTCTGCATTATACTCTGCAGTACTTTAAAATATCAGAGAATTTGAATTTGATATGTTAGCAGGACGTGCACAATTTGAATTTAAACTTGCCTTAGCTATCTATGAGCCGACTTCATTTCAGCAAAAGATGTGGATGGCAGATTACATTCTTTTCGTTATGGATGCATAGAGAAGAGGAACTGCCCTCCCGCGGTACAGCTGATGAGAGCAATGATTTAGGCATACATGCAATTCAATGTTGGTGTCTGTAATGTGCCATTGATGTTTGGTGACAATGTGCCTGAAGAGGATAAATACCGGTGGAAACTCTTACTAGATATTGTGAACATTGTATTTTCTCCCATATTATCCGAAGGGCATTACTATCTTTTTGAAATACTTGATTGCAGAACATCATAGGGCCTTCAAGTGCTTGTTCCCTGATAAAAAAACCTGCTGCCTAAACACCATTTAATGTTGCATTATCCCTAGTGTATACGGATAATTGGACCTATTGAAAGTATGCGGTCTGTGTGCTAAGAAGCCAAGCACGGTTTCTTTAAGGTGACATAGAAGTTGTAGGAACGTTACACGGGCACTTGCCAGAAAGCGGCAGAATTACGTGGCTCTTGGCCAGGATAGATCCACAGTTGGGCCAGCTAAGCTGTGCAGCTTAGTGACTTGATGGCAGCGAGGCAGCTTCTAAATTGCATGTTCCTATACGGACCAGTACTCTCTCAGAAATTAGCGGAATGCAAGTGCACAGAGTATCACACTGGGTTATTTGTGGTGAAGTATTTATTGATGCTGTACTAAATAAACACTATTGTTGTCAAGGATGAACATGTTTAGCTGCACAGTGGCAGCACTTCTTGAAACTCATTGTTTTGATGATCGTTTTTATGCCTTTAAGGTTCACAGGAAACAGAATTCCAGGTGTTCCTCGCCAGTGAACTAACTTATTGCAAACCATTCGATTTGCAGATGTTATATGGATCAAATAATTTCTTTTGTTTTGTCGTGCCATACTGCAAGTTACTCGAGGTGTGAAACTGACGAGTTTGTGTAAAAATTGTACAGCTATTTCATGATTTTTTTTTGTAGGCAAATCTCTGAATTTCAAAACCAAATGCCAAAACAGTAGTGTGGACTGTTTAGGTTAGATTGTACAAATTGTCTCTTTAGGTGTCTCTTAATGCCTCTTTGGTGGGGTCTGCCACAGACCAAACGATTCACAAACGACACAAAATGATTTACAAACAACTTGATGTTACGCTCAGCCCCGCCCTTCGTGTTTTATCCCCTGTTTTGCCCTCTGGCGGGGCTTAATTGGCCACACCTGACC
>JAODKN010000008.1:10670226-10681363 GCA_026774425.1 Petrocephalus zakoni | reverse complement strand
TATCAATATGGGCCAACATTTCTAAAGAATGCTTTCAGCACCTTGTTGAATCAATGCCACGTAGAACTAAGGCAGTTCTGAAGGCGAAAGGGGGTCAAACACTGTATTAGTATGGTGTTCCTAATAATCCTTTAGGTGAGTGTAGAGATAAAAAACATAGTTTCTAAAATAAGTCAAAGGAATGCAGTGGTTTGAGAAACGTTTTTCAAAAAAAAATAATAATAATCTTTTTCTAGAATAAAAAAAGGGAACAGAAAAACCCTCCATTCTAAAAAACGTTTCATAGTTGTATACAATGTTATATAATTATGTAATTATTTTCCATCATTTTGAAATCTGACAGCACAGACACTTGTCATCGAGCTGGCCTCCTGATTTGGAAGGTAATTTATTTGAAAGATGTTCTTAGTTCACTTTTTTTGTCAATTAAATTTTTCTTTATGTGAGCTTTTGTATAGTACAAGAACCCCTATGGATTTTAAGTAACCCTTATATAAACTGGGTCTAAGTACAAACTGGTACTGACTGTTATACGAAATAGACACTGATGAGCTCTTGCTGAGAAAAAAGCTCAGCCTAGCCAAGAATAGCCATGGCAATTATGGTCTACTTTCAAAGTTAACAGCTCTATGAATACTCCTTCAGAAAGGCGTCACCAATAATAACTCGTTCCTCAACACAAAGAGCATTTATGAGGCCTACAGCGCAGCAGTAGTCCTTGTTGAGGCGATAATTGATGCTCTCGTGCCGTCGCACGTTAGCCTACCCTGAGTCATAGCGTGTCAGTGCTGCTTTCAGTGAAGGAGTCTAATCGAGGATTACCAAGTAGCCTGCAAAGCCTCCATCTTACCTTTGGCTATCGTAGCCTTGTGGTCCTACCGAGCAAACAGGGAATGTTCCCATAACTTTAGCTAATGTTATTTAGAGGTTTTTTTTTGGATAACATTACTATAATGTCAATGAAATGTTATTCCCACGTTTTCCATTTGAATAAAGGTTCAATCAATCTTTGCACAATAATGTTATTACCCGAAAATCCTTTTAATGTAAAGTCTAAAGTCGAAAAATGTATCTTGGTGACACAGGACTGACGTTATAATTCCCTTCAGTGGAGAGCTCAGACCTCGGCGTCTGCAACACCCACAGACCTTTGGACCCCGGCATCCTCTCTTCCTTAGACGGCCCTACTCCCCGTCCTGGCCGCGGCCGGGCCCCGCCCCTAATTCTTTTGGTTTTGTACACTGTGAAAATGTTTTGCTCTTGTGATCTAATAAAAGTTTCATCATAAAAAAGTAAATAGAGCCTGTGCTTTTAAAGCTCTGCTGGAACAATGACAGGTGTGAGTGTGCTTGCGTCTTTCTATGTGTCCTGTAATGGACTGCCGTCGTGCCCATAATGTACCAGACTCCAGACTCCTTCATTACCCTGAACAGAACAGGCCGTTGTAAAATGGATTGATGGACAAATAGCTCCCCCTGCTGGTGGCTCTATTTTGACCCGTCCAGGCTCCACGTTGGTACATTCTGGCCAGATATAGGTCTGATCAATGCGGACAGTAATGGCCTGATTCTCTTCTCCGTCCCAAGCACACATCACCACAGTTTTAAAATATTATTTCATACTATTTCATTGTCAAACTGTTTAGGAACTGTAAGGGTAGGATTTGTCTTACAAAACGAAGGGACAGTATTCAGAAACCAAAATGCATGGATTGCAATAATCACAACCCACTCAAATGGGCACACATTCACTGAAGGTTAAAGGATTTGCCTGCACACCTTGGAAAACGTGCTGCGTAACACTGCTGCTCCTGACAGTGCTATAGGAGTATGCCGTCATGTGATACTGCATGGCGGGGATCATCTTGCACCTGAAGGTAGAGACACTGTCCTAAAAAAGAGTAGTGAAAGGTGAGCCTAGTAGCTGGTGTGGTGCAATGAATACCTGGTGTGCTGCTCCTGCATAGCTGAAGAACATGTATACCAAACCGACGGGGTAACCTGAACTGTTCCAAGATGATATCCAGCTCGATTAAAGGGTGAAGCACTAAGTTGCTTTTATGTTTAACCAAGAGCATGCAGAACATTTTGTGCAACTCATATAGAAGCAGTACAGGTGCAATCCACTGGTGCCCCCCGCTGGCACCCTGGGCGGCCGTCAGTGTTGCCTATAGGACTGACCCCGTGCAGAATATCCAGTGGAAAAATGGCACAAGGACTGCCTGTCAGGTCCATCAGGGTCATGTGACACTACCTAACCAATGACTGTGCAACATTCCACCCCAGTATGCGTGTTTAGGCTATACTACAGCTGGAGTGAATTTGGCAGGATTTGTGAAAGGTATTATAAGATTCTAGAAGGAAACATTTAGCCATAAATGATAAACCTCCAGCACTAACATAACGGCCTGTTTACAATGGCCTAGAAGCCATACTAAAGACATGTACTCAAGGATCATGATCCCGTTATGCCAATTATTTGATTTCTAATGCATAACTCCAGGATTTTATACCATCCTAATGAATATGTATGTAATAGTGACAATAAATTGATAGTTGCAACTGCGGCACTTAGCTACTCGGGTCTCCAAGAGACAACTGCAGCACTCAGCTACTCGCTCCTCCAAGAGACAACTGCGGCACTTAGCTACTCGCTCCTCCAAGAGACAACTGCGGCACTTAGCTACTCACTCCTCCAAGAGACAACTGTGGCACTCAGCTACTCGGGCCTCCAGGCATGCTAACAATAAACAGACCAGTATGCAGTATTGTGTTTTATATCTATAGACTGAAGAATAATCAATTATGATTGAGGGATTTACTTTGTGCCTAAATGTTGTTAATTATAATTAGGCCAAAGGTTAGGGAGTGGTCCTTGGGCTCAGATCACAGATGTATGGCTTTATGGATTTGTAGGTAGTCATTCAACTGTGGGTCAACAAATACCACCATGATTTACTGCATTATTAAATAATGCAATTTTACAAAATTTTACAGTATATATATAAGTAAACAGTTTGCTATCATGTTCAGCTCCTTATGTAAAAGACACTATACCGTACAAAGGGAAAATGTAAATGTTTGATAGCAATTAAAACAAATGACTCAACATTAAGGTGTATGGTTCAAATCCCAGAGAAGATTATGCATCTGTGTCCTCGAAAAAAGGTGCTAAGCCTCTATTTCTCCAGCTGTATCAATGGGTAAAACTCAAAGTAGCTTTGAAAAATGTCAGCTAATTAGGTCACATTCACCCTGTTTTCATTGGATACACATGTAAGAAGGGAAATGACTAGTAATAATACCCATAAATCACAGCAACACGACACACAGGAAATCCACACCAATGAAATTGGCAGAGACTTCAGGCTGCCAACGCGTCACGTGGGGAAACTGCTGTGGTTACGGAACCGGCGACCGTAAGCCCCAAATGGGGCCCTTGAGAAACTAGTGGAAAAGTGATTCATTTATTATCCAGCTGTGACTGTGTAAACTAAGAGTTAAAAGTTTATGGGGCACTTTTTTCCTCTTTAAATGGGACTGCCTCAGGTGAAATATTACAATGCCTGCGTACCAGCTCTGTGCAAACAGTCAGTCCTCACACCCCTCTGTGAAAATTATGTTCCTGTGACCCAAAGAAGCCTTTAGCCATGGCATGGCGGGCTAGACTTCTTCAATTCAAACTTACATTTATTCACCCAGTTCGCCTTGTGATCTGTCCTTGGTTGTTTCCACCTCCTGGCTGAAAATTCGTATTGTTACCTGTGCTTCTTCAGTCCAACCCCCTGTCCTCACTGACTGCTCAAAATTCACCTCAATTCAAGGGCGTGGGTTTGGTCTCCACAGTGGTACAGACAAAAGCAGCCCCACACCCCACTCCCCACTAAACACTCACCGTACTCCTACAATATTCATAGGGACCTACCCTACATATCCAAATCTACACCCTTACCTCAGTTAATCCGGCTTTTGATATGCCAGTACTTCATTTGAATCTAAATAGTGAGTCTGCTTTGCATAGCTGCTCTTCAAACAGGCAGTCTAAATGTGAACAATGGGGCAATGTTCTTATGTAGTTTCTGGCTGGCTAGTGGCTTCCCTTGGCTTGTTCATTTCAGAGCAGCACTTTTCTGGAATGCAACAGTAAATATCTTTTATGAGCCTGGTTTCCAAAGCAAAATGTCAGCAGTTGCACTTCAATTTAGACACATTACATCCACATAATATAATGCGTTTTTAAATAAAAATTCAGCTTGAAATCAGGAACAGCATCTTTATGGGGCTGAATAGGATACACTGTAATGAAAACAAGTTTTTAAGGAACCCAAAAATGTAGCTATTAAACTGGGTAAAATGAATTTGCACAAATGTTTGCCATTATCACATTTTAATATACTGCCATCAAATGTCTTCTTATTATAAATGATAATGTGTAAATTATGTTTATGTGTATTCAACACTATTCAGCCTCAGTACATAAAAGTACCTAACAGTATCTTATTTAAAAATAACAGAGTGCAATACATACACATATATTCCATATGTTTCCAGATTTTTTTTTTTTTACATGTTTTTATTTTATACTATGCTTGATTGTTCTGTGAAAGATTGTTTTGTGAAAGAAAGCTCAGTGAATTCAAGCGTGGTACTATCATAGGGTGCCACCTTTGTAATAAGTCAGCTTGCTAAATTTCTTCCTTGTAAGATATTCCACAGTCAACTGTAACTGGTATTATTGCATTTAGGAACAACAGAAACTCAACCACTATGTGGCACACCATGCAAGGGAACAGATCAGGGTCGCCAAACCTCACCCGGCAAAAAAACTGTGCGCTGTGAGCCGAGCAGCTGCATGCATGCCTCGCATCACCAAGCACTGGATGGCCTGGTGTAAAGCACACTGCCACTGGACTCTGGAGCAGTGGAACTATGTTCTGTGGAGTGACAAGTCATGCTTCTCTGTCTGCCAGTTTGATGGATCAGTCTGGGTAAGGTGGATGCCAGGATAATGTTACCTGCCTGATTTCATTGTGCCAACTGTAAAGTTTAGTCAAGGAGGGATAACAGTATGGGGTCACTCTTGTGTTATTCTGGTTCTTGTTTTTCGACCTGCCTGTGATTAGACCCCTTCTTGGTTCCTTTTGTTCCTTGTTTTTTGATCTTCTGTCATGCTGCCTTAACCCCCGGTCATTATTTGTCTGAATGACAGTCACCAAGAATGCTGGATGAGCATTAAATATTTGGCAGTGAAATTTTGTGTAAATTTGTAATATGTAACCCAGGGGTCTCAAATTCCAGTCCTGGGGGGCCGGAGTCTTGTGTAGCTTAATTCTTACCCTGTTCCATCACAAATGATTGCGATTAGCACAGTGAGTTGAATCAGGCGTGTTAAATGAGGGTGCAGTTTGAGACCCCTGATGTAACCCAATGGGTGGTGTGCACAGACTACTGCAGAGTTACCAGAGACTCAATCCCATGATGGGCGTCATTTGTGAGATCATGGCCCTGGTCCAAAAAGGAGGGAATCAGCATCAAACACCAATTTGACGAAGTATTTCTCCAGGGTGGGGTGGTGGAGTAGTTAGTATAGTGGGATTTTATGAACTGTGTCTTAGATTCATTGCACATCTTTCAAATGTTTCATTAATATTGCTGGCTCTGAAACAGAAGGGCACCCTCTCGCCTCTCTCCCCCGGCAGCCAGCCTCACTTGCATGGGCCGTCTCCGTGGCCGTGCACTCGCGTTTCTCACAGTAACCTTTAAACTTTTCACTGCAGTTAAGTGCGTTCCTAATAATGGGCCAAAGTATTATTTGCCAACTTACCCATTTGCAGGGATTTCCCCGCCCCTAACCCTTGAGAATCTGACTATTACTCTCTTCCTACAGGCTGCAGCCCAGCTGTGTTTCTGCTCCTGGAGTCCTTGTCTGTGCACAGTACCACCGGGGCGCTGGTTAAATAGGGAAAGTCAGCAGGCTTTACATCCTTCTCTGCATCCGCCAAATGGGAACAAAAGCGGCTGATCTCTGGCACCCTGTTCGTGTCAGAAATGCCTCTCTTCATCATCCTTGAGAGCAACCTGGAGAACAGCCAGGCCTTGAGAGGTGACCAGATGAGCCTATTCATCAACAGTGGCTTTATCAGCAAGGAAAGATAACCCTTGCGTGGTCACGGACAGATTAGATTTATGCACCATAAAACCTGCCTTGGCCTTCATGATCTCCTAACAGCATGAAACATACGAAGGATGGTGGTTCAGGAATGAGCATGGATCCCTCACCTCTCCAGGGTCATGGGTTCAAATTTGGCTCCATTTCTGTGCAGCATTTCTACTAGAAGCTCTGGTTTATTCCTACAGTCCAAAGACTGGTGACTCTGGGTCATTCCTCTGCTAACCACAGGGTACATCTGAGATGGACTAGATCAGCACTGTCAAGGCATGTGGGATGAAGGACTCAAAGGCAGGTGCTAGGCAAAAAAGGGTTTTATTAACTGAAGAGGAGCAGGGAAATGAACAAGACCACAAGGGGTCAAACAAAAAGGCTTGTACGGGGAAGGACACGGGCAGACAGGAGGAGTGACCTCAATGACTGGGCTGGGGCTGATGAGACAAACAGGTACTTATCGACTAATGAGGGGTAACAAGCAACAGGTGCGGCTCATTGGGGCCGCCTGACGGAGAAGACAGGAGGGTTAGGCGGACATGACGGGCAGAACTTAACAACCACAGTCCTATCTTAGTATAAAAAGGCAATAGAACAAAAAAATATATATACAAAAACATTTAGCACTTGCTGATTTTTTATATATGATTGTAATATACATAGGTTTATTTATTTAAATGTGTTATAAAATGTATTAATGTTTTGAAGAATGTTTTTCATATATTAAGAATACACTGTTGCAATTGTTGGATGCCTGGTACCCGCTACAAGAATAATACAATAGAATTATGCCTTTAATAGTAAAATAAATACTGATGGGTTCCTCTCATCATAAAGTGATCAACTCAGCAACAGCGTGACAGGGTGAGTTTGCTCCTATCAATAAAATGTTTATTTGCTTAATGAACAATAATGAATTTTTTACAAGGATGTATATCATCTTAAAATATAAAATTTCAATATACCTCAAATACAATAAAAATATACTGGTAGTTAAACCATTAAATGCTAAATTTAATCTTTTTAAACATTCACATAATAAGCGATTTTCACCAAGTTACACATATTCATAGTTAACTGAATATAATTCAGATTCTCATTCCAATGCCATATATTTGCATAGATTACAACACTAGAGTTTTATGCCAAACACAAACACTTTATTTAGGCAGGTCAGGTTCTCTGCTCTATGTCCTCTGGGATTTTTGGGACTAAAACCAGGGAAATGTTTTAATATAATCAGATTGTGAAACATCTATTTGGGCAGCCCCCTGTCCATTCTCTGGACCCCTTTGATAACTGTTATCAACAACAATAAAACACCCTTTGGGAAAACTGCTATTGTATTGTATGCAAGAATGAATTTAAAAGCACAGAAGAGAACTGAATGAAACGGGCACGCACTCATGCCTAGAGTTATTTTTCTCCATTGAACTTGCAAATTTATGAAAGAAGTAATTTCACAGCCATCAACTAGAAAATGTGTAAGACATTTCCTCCTTCTATCTTATTTGCAATTTCTTTGTTATTTTCTTCACTTTCTACTGACAATGTTTCCGATCAACAAAGTGGAGCCAGGACCTCTGGCTAAACAGAAGATTATGGATTCTCATCTCCATCTTACTTCTTTTATTCAACCCTGCATACTTTCCCCCAGGTAGTTTGCTTTCCATATTTCATAAGGTAAATATGCAATTCAGATAAATTAGTCATTAAACTGCACTTTCCCAGTAAATGTTAATGTACACATCTGTAAGCATTCACTACTGAAATTAATTAATTGATCCAAACAAATCATTAAAATAAACGGATGAATCATTTATGTCAGGGGTGGCCGATCTTATCCAGAAAGGGCCTTTATGAGTGCGGGTTTTCGCTGCACCTCCCTAATTAGTTTACTAATTAGGGGACTGATTGGTTGAAAAGTCCTCACACCTTGGTTTGAACAGCTGACCTTACGGTTATCCTCAAATCCTGCATACACTGGCCCGTTGCGGATAAGATTGGCCAAACTAATCAGTCTTCAAATTGGTAATCTAATTAGGGAGTTGCATACACAACGAGCCTTTCTGCCCAGCCCTGTTCTAGAGCACGTCACCGCTGATATGGACTCTTTCGCCACCCAGTGGTGAAATGATGCACACACGCCTGAAGTATTATAGGTACAAATTTATAAGATCTCTACATATTGATTAGACATTGTATGTATATATTATTAATTAACACTTTCATAAATAATAAATACCTTCACTACCATATGATAAAATTAACATAAAACTCAAGTCATTGGGCTGTGCTAAGGTATTCAACCTTACTTAGGGCAGATTTAAAACGGTCGTCTCAAAAGCAAGCCTCATATAAGCAAATGACACGACAGCAGCAATAAGAGCATCGGGGACCCCGCAGCCGCGCCACTCGGACCCACAACAAACATGACGTCAGCCGGTGTGATGATGCGGGCAGACGTCACCGCGGGTCACATGACCGCGTCACATGACGCGGCGCCGCGCGCAGGCTGTCTTCCCGGAGCTACGTCTGCGCAGCGCTGCCAGGAGCCGGACTCCGCTTCAGTTCTGCCGGATCGGACGCAGTGCAAAGCCGCAGAATGCCCATGTTTCCCGAGCTCTACTTTAACGTGGACAATGGCTACCTGGAGGGTTTGGTGAGGGGCTTTAAGGCCGGGATCCTTTCGCAGGGCGACTATCTCAACCTGGTGCAATGCGAGACCTTGGAGGGTGAGTGAGCCGCGGCCGGCCGGCCGGCGCTCTGCGGCCTTTCCTGGGCCTTTCCCTGGCCTTTCCCGGGCCTTCGTCTCTGAGTCTGCCGGCAAACGATGGCGCACGTTATTTCGAGATAGCAGCCGTATCCGTGCGGCCGTCGTACGTTTCGCTTCCGACTGGGTGTCAGGTGACGGAGCCGGAAAAAGCGCTATATCCCGGCCCGTGGCGTCGCTAACGGCCGCGCCGACCCCCACTGACGGTACCGTCCCGGTCCCGGTCTCCGGTATCTCCCCCGATATCGCGGTATCGCCGGTTACGGTTTCCTCATTCAAACAGCTGGCAGGTCCGGATGCCGATTACTGGGTTATAGTTTGAATCAAGCCTCCTGACTGTTAAGCAATGTTGACTAATGTGGCATCTAGTTAACCCGGTTATTGGTTTAACGATTTAAAGCTGTACCGTACGCCAGTCCCTGTAGCATCCTGAAGTTGTCGTTTTATTTGTTGTTTTCCCCCCGTAACAGTTGAAAATCATTTGATCTTATTTTGACGCGGGGAATAAAATATCAAAAAACTAAATACCCTGTGCAATGTTTATTTCTACTGTGCTGCTATATTTAATTAAAAAAAATTCTCTTACCTCTAGTTTATCCATATTTAGGGGTTGGTGTTATTTTGTTAAATATAATATTTTTGTGTTCGTTCGTGATGATGGTCCAAAGGGACCACAGGGAGTTCATGTGTTGTATCCTTTTGCACTTTCAGACCTGAAACTGCATCTGCAGAGCACAGACTATGGGAGCTTCTTGGCCAACGAGGCCTCTCCCCTCACAGTGTCTGTCATCGACGACAAGCTGAAGGAGAAGATGGTGGTGGAGTTTCGTCACATGAGGAACCAGTCCTATGAGCCGCTCGCCAGCTTCATGGACTTTATCACGTAAGCCTGAAGGCACCAAAGCCACAATAAATGTCTCCGTGACTCTCCTTTCATTGAGGATGTACGGCAGGGTCATGGGACCTGAGCATCGGGCAGAATGGGATGGGAGGGTTCAATACCATGGGAAAGAAGGCAAGAAAACACCCCGAACATCCAAACTAAAATGAGAAGGACTCAACCAACATGGCTTTTACATCCTATGCAATGGCTTCTGAAAAATGAGGATTCTGTGGGCACCAAGCCTCACAGATCCGTTTTAACTCTTATCTGGGACAAGGGGCAGGTGGAACACATTAACACAAAAGTACAAGTCTGACCCTCCTTGCCACAATTACCACACTTCACCATTCTTAAATTCTCAAAGACAGCAGCGGTTCAAATATCCATCCATCCATCCATCCATCCATCCATCATAACTTCTTATCCAATACAAGAGCACAGTGAGCCTGTGAGCTGTCCCAAGAACAAAAAGGCATAAAGCAGGGGATTTCTCGCTGGGTGAAGTTGGGTGGATATTTGCAGCTTCTTTGAAATTGACATTGATAAATAAAGATATTTAAAACTGGCAGCTAATACAAAGATGGAGGATGGTGGTGTGTCTCATTTTGAGAGTAAAAAGCCTGGTATTTCCTGCTATCAGCCTCTAGCCTCGTGTTTTTGTTTTGATTGGAGTCTCTCTGCCCCGCCCCTTTGCCCACGTCTAGGTACAGCTACATGATCGACAATGTCATCCTGCTGATCACGGGCACCCTGCACCAGCGCTCCATCTCCGAGCTGGTCCCCAAGTGCCACCCGCTGGGAAGCTTCGAGCAGATGGAGGCAGTGAACATAGCACAGACTCCCGCCGAGCTCTACAATGCCATCCTGGTGGACACACCCCTTGGTGGGCGCTAACTATTTATAATTATAGTTGATTTTTTTTTTTATTTAGTCTGTTTTATATTATTTTCAAATTTCATTTGAAACCCAGTTTAGTTTTAATTTCCAGTGTGGTTTATTATTTATTTTTATTAGTGTTTATTTTAATGGTTTATTATTTAGTTTTTATATATCTTAGTTTGAGTTTTTCAAGGAATATGCTTAAAGTTGCTGAGCTATTCTCTGTCTAATCTTCAGAGAGACTTATAATAATGCACATTGTATACTAATGTCCTCAAAATGGCAAAAACGTTATATGTACTAATTATGGTCATTTAAAGGTAAACAAATCATTACCTTTGCTAAATAGTATTAGAAAGCAGTAACAAAGTGCTTGTTTTTGGTTTTAGCTTATTTCAGTTACTTTCAGAAGCAGTATTGTTTTTGTTTGATTGTAGTTA
>JAODKN010000008.1:10645958-10662096 GCA_026774425.1 Petrocephalus zakoni | reverse complement strand
TGCGTTAATATTTTTAATCAGATTAATCACGATGCTGGATTAATCCGCGTTAACGCGTCAATTTTGACAGCCCTAGTGAAAAGCATTTAAAATGTCAGAACTAAGGCCTAGTGTTAATCAGACGGTCTCATAGGTAACCTCACCTTTCATTAAGATTTAGTTTGAGCTGCTCAAATTAATTACTGTGGTAAAATAATTCAGTCCAGGAGTCATATGCATGCAGATTCTCTGTTCAGTTGCTTTCAATTTCAATGCAATTTCCACATAAATTCAATAAATATAAGTGATTAAATATATTTGGTAAACATTGCATCGAGCCTGATTCCTGATACATACTAAGATTGGAGGGCTTCATGCTGATCAGACACTAGCCTGACACTTAAAAGGTGTAGTGTCGTTCAGATCACACTTTTGGCTCACTGTAGGTGTGGCTACAATGAACCACCAATCACTGCCTGTCCTAACCCGCCCTAAATCTAATTAAGTTAAAAAAAAAGTTAGCTGACCAGATTATAATTGGCTTTGCATGGTAACCCCACGCACTGTAGTGCAGTTATTTTATGCAAATCCCCATCATGTACTGTGGGGTGGTACCCTAAAGTTTTGACGACTGTGTGCTTATCCTCCTGGCAGATGCATTTTATAATACATTTTATAATACGATACCTCCCCCCAATAAAAGGAAACTCATTTTAAAAAGGCCCTTTTAGTATAACTATGGACTAAACAAGTCACTATGCAATGGTGCTCTGGCTCTATATATGTGTGCATGTAGCTCCCTCTAAGGGTCGGTTTATACTCTCCGCGTGCACCGCATGCGTTAACATGAGTTGTCACTAGGCAAGTGGGGCTGCCTCTCATACTCGCATGCATAGTTTACGACAATCTGGAGGATTGAAAATTATGTCCACCAGGGGGCAGTGGTCAGCTCCGTTCATTTCTGGTCTTACTTGTTTGTATGAGGTTGTGGCATTAAATGTTGAGTGTGCTAATTTTGTAATACTGCTGCAGCATTCTCTATATTCTACCCACTGCTCCACATCGTATTGGGCCTTCGCTCCGCCGCATATCACTTTACTGTTTCATGTTCAATTGTTGTTAAATATCTCTTAGTAGGTAGTATTTTGTACTTTGTATTACAGCTGCACTTATATTGGAGGACATTTTTTTTTAGATAAATATTGCAATATTTTCAAAGCAAAAAATGAAAAAAGCTGTTCAAAATAAATCAATTTCTCACAAACACGTCTATGAGTGATTTAAAACACCAAGGATGAAAATGATTAGGATTGGCTCTCAAAACACATGCAGCACACATGCAAAAGCAGCGGCACTAAGCTTTAAACTAATGTTCAACATATACTAGATAATCTTAAAAAAGAATGGTCCTGTAACAATATAAATGTTCTAGAGAAACGTAACCCGCCCCACTTTCTGAAAATTTTATCATCAAGATTTATAAATACAGTACCAGAATTGCACTGAAAAATAACGTTGCTTATGAAAGTAAGGAAGTAAGAATTTCACTGTACTTTGTACACATGGCTGCTTTTTTACCTCAGACCTAATTCGGAAGCAGAAGAAACTTAAACTGCCATTACATTTTGAAGATGCTGCACAGACTCATACTTAAAAGTACTTCCGGCCACTCATACTTAAAAGTAATCAGATGCTACTTGCTACTTTAATGCTAACTGTGCCCTGTGCAAACATATAGTCCCGTGACAAAAGGTGAACATACTGCCCCCGAGATTTTTGGTGGTACTGTATCTCCCGTACGAGCATAATGTTAATTTCGTGCGTAGGTGTACAAAGGATGCATTAAATCAACGCACAAAGCCCCGTGGTGGCTATGGCACGTACCGTAAATGGACACACTGTGAGCATCGTGGCCCTAGCCTTGAGCATAAAAACAATTAGTTAGTGTAAATTTACTTCAGCTGTCTTTGATCTAAAACACAAATCCAATCCCTGAGGGCCAGAGCCCTGCACATTTTCCTCTCATTTCACACACCTGATTCAACTCCTTTGCTAATTACCACACAGTTCTTGAGCTGAATCAGGTGTGGTGGAGTGGGGAAAGACCTAAGCTGTGCAGGGCTACAGCCCTCCGGGACTAGATCGGGGCACCCCTGGTCTCAAACATTAGAAAATAACGAGGGCTTGACGTGCTGCAGTAAAACAGACAAATGGACAAACCCCTGCTTCCAGCAAAAGTGCCAGATAAGCCTCTTAATGAAAGCGAGCTTTAGGACCAGGCCTGGGCGCTCTACCCCCCCAGGGGCACAAAGCTGCTGTCGGTTCACACGAGGCCAGTATGTGTAACGCCAAGCCCATGCCGCACTCTCGCACACTCACTTGGCTCTCTGCTAATGGTGGGAGAAACTCCGCGAGCCTTTCGCTCAGCAATGCGCAACCTGCTGGCAGAGGCTGTAGGGTATGTTTTTACATGACCGCCATAACCGCTGTGACCACCATGTGATGGCTGTAACTACTATAGGCCCCCTGAGGTTTACCCGGAATTTATGCAAGGCTCAGTTGAGGGCAGACTCCTCTCCTCTACGACCTTCCTCCTTCGCTGCAGATCCTAGGTGGAATACCAGAAACTGATCCCCAGCTATAACCGTGTCTAGTCTCCAGGAGAAGAGGCACTTTGTGAGTGCCTTGAGAAGCATAAAAGTCAAATGATGCATGTTAATAAAGATTTCCTGAACCCAGTCTGCAGTCAGGAAATAGTAGGGGGGGGCTGTTCATGGCCCCCCAAACGAGAGGGCCACTGGGGTGGGGGTTGCGTAATTCCCTGCTTCCATGTGCGCAGACAGTCCTGCCCCCTCTCCATTGCTTGTTATTCCTACAGGAACCGCTGCCTCCAGCTCAGCTCCAGCAGAGGTGTGCTGCTGGCTGTCCACGTGTGACCTGCCTCTTTGGGGGCACTCTGCTTCCCATCTAGCCTTGAATTGGCCCTTGCCCCCCACCGTCAGCAGATGCCTTGTCGTTAAATCCGTCCACTCCAGGGTCATGCGGTCCAACACTCTCAGAAGGCCCCAACTGACCTCACCTGGTGTCACATCCTGAGGTCTAGAACATCCCTGTAATCTCCCTAACTACTGATATCCAGCCTTGTGTGAGGGAAGCAAGCATGCTGCAGTGGAACACGGTGTAAAATATACACAGTAGCTGCAGCTGTATTGATGGTAAACAAACATGAACCAGTACCATGGGCGACCATCATCATATGGGGCTTACTGCACCACTTTGATGGCTACGCCGTTTCCGTACACGTTGCAAAACCAAAGGCAGTGTGCCACCCAGGTCTGTGCTTGCTCTCATCCTGCCTCGCTGTGCTCCAGTACATCGTGTTCCTGTGTGCTCCGCACTCCCTCGTTCCTGAGTCCCCCAGCAGGCAATGCAATATGGAAATGGTTAGCTTTCGCTTTTCGCTTGCATAGGATAAGAATCTCCCCCAGGGTCTGGCAGTGCGGTAGAATCACAGGTCTATTTCACTGCGGGCTGCAGAGTGCATGTAATACCTGAGCAGGTAACAAAGTTGCACTGCGCATCTAACAGGGATGCTATTTTTCACAGCTGCATCTGCCTGAGAAATACATCTGGCTGAGATAATGAAAAAAGGAATTACGGTGACATAAAAAATTGCATTATTTATAAAAGCTGATTTATCTTTCAGAAAAAAACCCTTCATATCTTCATCATCACCATTGTCATCATTTTCATACTGGTAAGGATCACGGTGGCAGCATTCCAAACAAGACGGACCAGACCAGATGTTTCCAAGCCAGCTGAGATTTATCCCTCCAATATGTCCTGATTTTGGCACAGAACCTCCACCCAGTGGGACGTTCCTAGAACAGTTCCCTTGGGAGGTGGATCTCTGAGCTCATCACCTTATCGTGGAAACTGAGCCCAGTCTCTGGTCACTCTATGCATCATCTGCACATCGCAAGTGGAAGAACAGCCTTACACTGTGCTTTGTACGCTTTTATTAAACCTCTGCTCTTCCACTGTATGTTGCTTAAAATCGAACCCCCTGCACAGAACTATTAGGAAGCTGCACTATTTGCACCTCATATTAATTTTTTTTATTTATTCATTATTGTCTTGTGCACTTTTTAGAAACATTTTTTCAAGTCTCGGACAAGTGCTGTTCCGAGTCGTTGTATGCCTGCAGGCTTTGAAATGTCATAGTTTGATTTGATTTGAAATGTTGTGGAAAAACCTCCTTCTCTCCTCTTGTCCTCATGACCTTCTTCTTCTGGTTATTACTCATAGCCAATGACCTTCGGTGAGGACAGCGACACGGCGAGCGGGCCACAAGCTGCGGCTGACGGCCACAAACCCAAAGCTTTCCAAATGATTCCCCAGTCCTGCTCCCCCGTACAGTCACTGTGATGATGACTCCGGGGTTCTTAAACTGCTTCCCTAACATCAGAGCCTCCTCCCTCACCTCAACGGAGTTGTCCCTTCCTTTCTGAGAGACAAACCTATGGTGTTTCTCTTCCCTGCTACGCACTCATGTTCCTTTCATGCTCCTGCTGAAGGTCCTCGTCAGTAGAAGACAAATAAAGAAACAATCTGTAAATAGCTGGAAGGTGACCTGTAATCTCCCCCCCCCCTCCACTAAACACCCTATTAGCCATGTCTGTACCCAGACATCCTGTTCATCACAAACAGAAGTGGAGACACAAGGCCATATGCCTTCTCCAAATCTACGAAGCAGATGTGTTCCATATTCTGATGAGACCTTACATGACTATGAGTGGGAGAGGAGAAGAGTCGTTCCGCCTCCAGGCTGAGAGGCTCCATTGCAGTAGCCTGGTGTAGGCTTTCCCAGTCAAGCTGAGAACACACCCCTTTTTAAAATAGGGACCACCAAGCCCTCTTCACCAATCCAGAGTTACTTTGCTTATCTTGCACGCAACATTGAAGACACTTATCGGTCAGATCTTCCCCAAAACACCCAGATACACCTCCAAAAACACCTCCAGATAGAGTTCTTATACCCCTGCAACCTTTCCACCGTGAGGGCCTCTGACCACTGACATTCTCACTCACCAAATGTTTCTAACACTGCCTTCTAGTAGGAAGGCAAATCCACCGCAGAATTCATACTCCTAATGAATGCCGCCAGAGCCATGAAGGAAACACTGCCGTTTCTACCTGAGGCTTCTAAAACTTTGGGGACACCAAATAGTCTCTCAGCATAGCCTCTCGAAAAATCCTGCCATAAATAAGCTTGTGCCACTCCGACGGCCTTTTCAGCAGACTATTAGTACCTTTCAGTTGACTTAGAAGATCCCTATTTAAGCACCACTGGTGTCCACCATCAGGTCCAAAAGTTAGTGCCCTGGCATTCATTCACTGTCATCTGGCTACATCTATTTACAGCTGCTGCAAAGGCTGTGCCCTTGAACATAGCCCATCCAGGCTCAGTGTCCCCAGTGTCACTCTGCACACAGGAGGTGTGAGTTGATTTCATCTTGTACAGTAGCTTCAGCCAAACATTCCCAGCAAACTCTGGCTGCTTGTCCAGGCTGCAATGGACCATCTGGCCTTTCCCCATAGCCTGAATCCAAATCACCACGAAGTGATGATCAATTGATAGCTCTGCCCCTCTCAAAACACACCGCATCCCATTAGGTGGCACAACTATAAAGCTGATTGCTGACCTTCGGCTTTGAGTGCTCTGGTACCATGTATATTTATGAGCAAGTGCGTTTCTAGCTATTGAAATGATCAGGGGCTAAGTCAAGTATTCTCCGGGCCTGACCTTTTTTTTTTGAAGGAAGATTGGCATCTGGGCTAATATACTTGGACCTAACAACATCCATGTTCATGAGCAATGGACCATCCATAGTATGAAACTATTACAGTTCCCCACTCAGGTTTAGATTTATATTCTTCACACTCATACCCCTCCTGGTATCGCCCATTTTTCCTCACATGCAGTCTGAAGTTTCCCAGCAGAACTGCAGGGTCTGTAGGAGATGCCCTTCTGAGCACCTCACCAACCTTTTTGGCTGGGTACAAATTTCTGTTTGTTACATGCAGATGATGAACGGACAGATGATGAGTTTTTCTCTTTCTTCACCTCACAGTTGCTTAGATGCGATCCTCTTGTCCCCTGGGAAAAAACTCCAGCTGCACAGCCCTCCACCTGGGATTTGGGTATCCCTACACCTGCCTAAGGTCTTTCATGGTGGGAAAGTCCAATAGGAGGAGAATAGACTCCACCCATAATCAAGAGGCCCGCTTCCAGAGCTCACACTGTGTGTGGAGGCGAGGCGACTATATCTAGGTAATACCTTTCTATCTCCTACATTACGTTTCCAATTACAAGTTTTTTTTTTGTCACATACACAATCATACACTGTACTTCTGTGCCTCGAAATGCCTTTCCACCTGCTTCCTGGATTTTGCTTGAAAGGAAATATGCAAAAGGTAAGAAAAAAAGCGTCAGCTAAAATAAAATTAAATATAAAATTCCAGACGGACAATATAAATAAAACGCAGTATATCAGCAATTACAAAAAGACGTGCAATGACACTGTGGGATGATATGAAGTGCGTGAAGTGACTTATTAGCTTTGGGACTCTTCGTTTTGGTACAAGAACAGCCTGAGGACCGAAGCGTTTTCTCAGTCTCTCAGTTCTGGCCTTCAGGCTGCATTAATGCCTCCCTGGCCGCAGCAGTGAGAAGAGGCCATTGTTGGGGTGGGCAGGGACTTTTATGGCTTTTCAATGCTTTGTCCTGGCACTACTTCCTGTGGGTGGCCTGCAGGTTCAGGAGGTCACATTGTGCTGTCCTGCTTGGTGCAGCTCCCAAACCAGGTGGTGATACTCCCAGTTGGATGCTCTCAGTGGTGCAGGTGTGGAATGCTTTGAGAACCTTGGCAGCCAGTCTGAACTTCGTAAGCATCCGGAAGAGATGGAGGTACTGACCTTGTGCAAGGTGTCTGTGTCAGGTCCTTCATGATGTGGACTCCCAGTTTGATTCTTTTGGTTCCCCAAAGCCATGTGGGGTGTTCAGGGCTGATTTGCCCCCTCCCAGTATTGAAACCAAAGCTACCCACTTGTATTAAAGTGTTTATATAAAAAATTGTCGCAAACTTTTGATGGAGTAATGGCATTCAGTCATGTGTCATGGAATGGTTCTGTGGTCCAGATGTCTCCTGACAACAGAGAGTTTACCCCACTGCATACCCCATCCCACGGTCTAATTCCCTTTGGTCTAATAATTATACACAGAGAGTATATTTGATGTCCAAGACTGAACATTTGAGTGACAAATCTAAAGTAATTGGGTTTAGCTGTACAGTTCATGTTAATCCAGAGTAATACCATGGTTTCTAATGACTGCATCAGTAACACAAAAGCCATCACAGTGCAGCAAATCTCCACCTTTACTAAATACAGTTTGCAGATGTTTAGTGCCAACTAGGCATTCACGTCTTTGTGGGAGGCAATCAGTTTAGAGAGCTGTTTCTGTGGTTGTGGTCATGAGTTAACTACACCACGCATAGCAACCGTAATCCCAGAACATGAGCTGGCTCTAGGATGACTACTAAGCTAGAATGTCTTGACGTGTAGATTTGTAAAAGGAAGATGTGCCTGTTGGGTAATAGATCAATGCTAATTTGCGGTTGTAAAGTTTCCAGTATTGTGTTTCTATGGGAACTGGGGCTCTTGCTGAACATCGCCAGTTCAACATTCAGAGTCTGAGCACAATATGTGATATAAGCTTTCAAATGATAATATGTTAATTTCAAAGCTCTGGAAGACTTCCAGCCATTTCTGTTCCTTCGGTAATCCTTGTTTGAGAATGCAAAATAGTTGGCATAAGGAGATATTTGTTTTTAAAAATCCCTTGCAATAAATTTCCCATAAGTTACATCCGTGCCAGCACAATGTCCTTCCATGATCTCTTGGTGAAAAAAAAAACACAGAACATTTTAAGCGGATACTCAGAATTTAAAAACTCGGTTATTCCTGGAAGTCAGCTCGTGTGGTCCTGGATTTGTCCCCCCCGAGAAGTTAAAAATGGCAGATGTTTAATAACCATTTTCCATGGTCAAGAAATGGCTTTTTTTTTGCTTTCAGAAATGTAATTTATTTATATTAGCGGAGCCCGTTGCTAGCAGTCGCTCGGCCCGGGTGATCAGTCCGTCAGGGAGTTAAACTAGAAGTCGCCGCGGTCGGTGGCAAGAAGCATAGCACTGGTGGAGGTGCTACTCCCACACATCGTATAGTGGGAGGCCATGAAACACACAGTGTAGCCTCAGTGCTGTTATAGGCATGCATATGCCAACAATACTTGCTTGGTACTGGACTGTCAGGCTGGCAAAATTAACATAAACTGAGATAGCTGGATGTGGTTGGAGGTGGGGCACCAGAAACAGATGAATCCAGGTCAAACTGATTTATCCAGCTCTTCGTCTCTCTGGTTAAAGTTGCTTAGCTATGAATCGTTGGTCTGAAAGCTTCACTGTGGACTTATTTAAAACTCTGTAAAATTGTTAAACAGCTCCTTAACGACAGCACTTCATACTGCCCTCTCTATAGAGACATGCATGCTACAGGGAGCCAAACATATTCTCCCAACAGGCTCTCCAAAATTTGTCTCAATTTCTGGATATTAGTCACATGGGAGTCACTATCGAAGCCCCCTTTGCTCTTCTTGAATGACCTGTACAGATGGACAATATCCCATCCAAAACATTACAATCAACATTACAATCAAGTGGTTGGTTTTAGTCATAGAGCAGAATCATCCTGTTGATAATATGTTTTATCCAGTTGCTTCATTTTCCATTTCTGAGGGCAGCGGTTTGTTTGTTTGCCTTCCCATGCAAGGGTTTGTATGTGTGCATGAACATGTGTGTGGCTATCGATTGTGTGTGCATGCACATGTGTGTGGCTCTCGATTGTGTGCGCATGCACATGTGTGTGGCTCTCGATTGTGTGTGCATGAACATGTGTGTACATGCACATGTGTGTGGCTCTCGATTGTGTGTGCATGAACATGTGTGTGGCTCTCGATTGTGTGCGCATGCACATGTGTGTGGCTCTCGATTGTGTGTGCATGAACATGTGTGTGGCTCTCGATTGTGTGTGCATGCGCATGTGTGTGGCTCTCGATTGTGTGTGCATGATCATGTGTGTGCATGAACATGTGTGTGGCTCTCGAAAAAACGTGGACTGTTTGGCAGGGAGCTGGGAGGGAGCAAAAACATGGACCGACTGTGGGTCCCCGTGGACTGGATTGGGAAACACTGCTTTACAGTATTGTCTTGTAATACACTGAGTAATTTGTCACCCCCACCACACTTATCCTACAAGCTTCACCTCTCACCCTGATACTCCATCTGTGTCCTCAGGCACCGCACTAAGTTTGGATCTGGCACAGGGAGGTAAACACTGGGACTTCTTTTCAGAACTGGCTCACACGCATCACAGCGCGTTCAGCTGCCATTGAACGGCCGGGCGGGATGAAAACATTTCTGAAGCACAGCTCTCGAGTCTGCGGCCCAGCTAAGTAAACACGTCTAGGGCTCGGTGTCGACCTGCAGGCGACTTGCACTGCGCGGGGGCTTTACATGGGGATGGCGGGGGAGACGGCCAGTGGGGGGAAGTTGGCCAGGGTGGGCGTCGGAACTGGTAAAGCTGGCAACAGCTGCAGGGACAAAGGACGCATCACGCGGCCGCTCTGACTGGGAAGAGACTTGTTACTCGGTGAGGGGCAAATGTCATGCCAGATAAGAGCCAGGCCACACATCGAATGCACGACCGCTCATCTCAGGACTGGATAACAACTAGTAATTGCATGTGAGGAAAAGAAGTGACGAAATCTTAAGTGGAATTAAGATGCACCTGTGCTGCTGGATAGTTGTTTTGGTGCTCATACAGATCAGGGGCCTGAATAGGAAACCCATGAAAGAACAGAGCTAGTATAGGAGAAATATCTAAGCCCACTCAGCTATAGGTCACTGCATCATATTTAGTCTTCTTATTATAATGCATCCAGCCTCCATAGAAATTTATTCCAGAAGAGGATTGTGGTGAATCTGGAGTCTATTTCAGGAATCACAGGGCATAGGATACCCTGGATAGGCTGCCAATGCATTGCAGGGCTCATACTGGGCATAGCTGAAGAAGGAAACCAGAGAATAATGGTAGGGAGAGTATGCAGGGGCCGAGAAGCGAATCCATAACCCACCATGCTGCCCACGGAGCCATTGTGCTGGACCCCATACTTAGTATAAAAGCATAATAACTTGAAGGGTTCCATGACGAGTAGTTTTAAAAATGCCCTAAGTGGAATCTGACTTCATGCAACCTGACAGTTTGCATCATGTGACATGGAAACACAGAGACAGGGCACCTGTCCTAGCAAATGACACGGCTGGCTGCCACGTTTCGGCCAAGGCGCCAAAAGTGCCATCCCACCAGTGTCGGGAAATCTCCATGCCAGCCGCTGTTGGCGTTTCTGCCAGCCGGCTGTTTCGACGAAGCCTGGGGTAGATTCCCGGAACGGGCACAGACCAACTGCCCATCATTTCCTGCTCAGGCACGGCCAAACTGCTGGCCCGCAGGAAAAAAGTGCACAACTGTTTTTTTTTATAGCTGATTGTTGGCACAGTGGGAAATTTCCCACTTCATTAACCAAAATGGAATAAGAAATTAGGAAACCTGGGGGCAAACTAAAATATACTTCAGTGAAGAGTTGAAGACAAGGAATTAAAAATAATTCACACTTAATGAAATGTTGGTGAGAAGTAAGATATCAGTATTCAACACGGGACCTTTAGAAACACACAAGACAATTCAAAATATTTCATTTTTTAATGCTATCAAAGAATTAACTGTGTGAACAATTTTTTTTTTTATTTTACAAAATTCACAGTCATAGTGATTTGTGAAGAAACTGGCATAAATATTTTGATTCGATGAACATAAGGAGGGAATAAAAACACTAACAAGGACTAATACAGTAAAAGTGACCCTTGGCTGTTCGGTCGCCGCACAGCCAAACTGAATCCCGACGACATCGACGCGTATGTACAAAACTGAGAGGTTTTACATGAGATCCGGCCACGGTGCCGCCATCCCATGTCAATACGTGGCACTGCTGGGTTGGTGGTGCTGGATCGGTTCTGCCCAGAAACAATACGATTCCAGTGTACAGTTACACCCCAAGTGGAGCCTGCTGACATACACAGAAACACCCACTGACATACGCCAGCACACACCAATATATTCAAACACACACGTAAACACATTCACGCGCACACAAAGATAGTCGAACGCACAAAAGGCAGGCAGATTTTTCTTTTTCCCATACATGTCTATGTGTTTAGGTTGAGATTTTAACACGTCACATGACTTAACCTTAATCTAGTGGTCCTGTATCTGTAGTGATCTGGTGGAGAGTATGTACAGTCCCCCTCAGCAGAAAACCTCCTTCCCCAGGCGGCACACCAAAGCTCCTCGACAGTCCGGCTTTGAGAACCTTTACCTCCTGTCCCCCGTTTGACCTTCTTACACGCGTACACGCGCCATGTCCTGCAGCGAGATGTAGATGTTTGGGTGCGATTTGGTGATCCCTTCAAAAAGTACGAAACACGAGTAAGGAAAAGGGCACGGAGGGAAAACATCACTGTGAGTACGTTAAATGGGTGGTCCTATCGCATCTCTGCGCACGCCGAGCGGCATCTACTCGTCTACTTTATCAATGTTGTTGTTGTTGTGGCTGTCGCTGGCGTTGGCAATCTGCTTCCACAGCGCCCGCGGCAGCACTTTCTTTTTCACGAAGAGTCTCTGTAGGAAGCGATCACTCAGGGACACGGGGAAGTAGCTGTGGATGAAGTACATGAGGCCCACGCCCGGGCCGGCGTAGTAGCGCACTTTGGGCCGCGGCGACACCAGCGCGTCAGTGATGGTGTTGATGACAGGGCTCAGGTCCTCGTTCGCTGTCTTGGCATGCTGCTGGAAGAGCTCCTTTGTTTCCAGCATGTACTCCTCACCGTACTCCTCCAGGAGGGCTGGAGGTAGGTTCTGGAGGAGGTGCTTATACTGGAGGTCCCAGTATGCAAAATTACTGGATTGACCTGAAAACAAAAGCACACCGGGGGTCAGGGGTCACTCAGACAGGGTGTGGCTGTTTGTCTATTTAGTGATGATGCAATAACTACACAACGTTGTCCGGGAGGGATGCTTGTCTGCAGAGGGGTTTTGCTTAAATCCGAAAATCAACAAGTAAACTCTGCTAGCTCAGAAGAAGCCCCATAATAGCTGATTAGGAGTATGCAATCCAACTTTGGTGCTGATGAGTTTATTTAGTGGACACTGAATCATGTCCCATTAGCTGAGTTGTGCGTGTGGAGGGGTGGGGGCAGTGACTGAGTGGAATCCAACTCCCCCAGCACCACTTCCTGCCTGCCTGCATTTCTCTGGGTGGGGATACCCCACCGAAGGCTGCTTAGATACTTTCATGATGCTCCCTCCGTCGCTAACTCCCAAATCTCGTTCTGCTGGTCTTTTTCAGTTTTTCTAGAGACGTGTGGGGACAAAATGCCGCCCGTCGACTAAGCGAGCGGAAGTCGAGACAACCGCAGGTACGGTTTATCCAGGGATTTGGAGCACCATGCTTTAACACGACATCCCACAGCAATAGGCATGCACAAACACTCTGATCTGAAGTGGAACAAGCCGTCCCTTTGAACGTATGTCATAGCCCTTGGATGCACTTTGGAACAACTGACTCATACATCAGATCTGAAGGAAGGTGCAGGGAATGCTGTCTAACCTTAAACTGTGACAGCTTGCCTGTAAAAGAGAGGGGCCTATGAATACAGATAATAATAACAGATATCGCTATCAAAACCAGCTTCTCTAACTTAACATATTACTATTTTACACGGTTGGACAGCTGCTTATATAAATGTGCCATATGCCCCAATGGTACAGCTGCTTTGACTCTGAGTACAATCTGCACAGGTGAATCCTTAAATGCCGGCTCATGAGGATGTGGACGCACATGTTGGAGCTCTGTTATTGGCTCAGCAACTGAATATGTACCTTGTGGGCAGGTGGCTTGTGAGCCAGTTAGGTATCTGCATTCAGCTAATAGTCAGAGGACCAAAAAGATACCCCATGGTGGAATTTCATTGGCCAATTTTGTGTTGAGAACAACAACCGGATCAGAACACAACCCTTTTCTGTGGTCTGTTACTTATGTATTTGCATAGACTTTTTTTGTGATTCCAGCAACTAGTGTTATAATAGGGTGGGTGGAGGCTTAATGTGGGTAGAACCTTGCTGTGGGCACAGCTTTGATGTTGTCGGAGCTTTGATGTGTGCTATCCCACGATGCACTGCAGTGTCTTCGGTGCGACACCCATTACCTGTCTTGAATGACGCGGGGAGTATGGTGGAGACCTTGACGCCCCAGGGTTCCAGCTCATGCCGCAGTGTGTTGATGAACAAGTTGAGTGCCGCCTTGGAAGCACCATAAGCTGCCAGGCAGGGAAACGGCTGCTCCCCTGCAAAGCAATGCGTACGTCACACGTCACGAATGCGACGCCGCAGTAGATAGCGGTATAGCATGGCTAGTATAGATCAGCACAGAGTAACTCAACACTCCTCTGTGCAACATAGAAATCCAATAAACAGACACCCTAGAATAGCATAGTTTAGTTTATTGTTTATTGTCATGTTCACATACTATAGGATGGCACGGCATAAACGCCCTTTGCGGTCAATGTGGTAAACTGACACCTATTCAAAGCAACTTGCACAGCCTTTTATCCAGTTATACGGCTGGATGATTTAGTGACACAATACTGGTTGAGCACAGGAGCTGGGAATTGGCTTATGGGTGTAGGCCTACAATCTGCATGAAAGTGGAGCTGGTGACAACATTGGCGTTGCCGGATAACGGCCTCACATTTTTACCCCATGTGCCCGACAGTCACATCTGGTCGTGCTGTACTATACTGTAAGTACACCGCAGTGATAGAAATAGCCCTGCTACTAGAGTTTGACTGACTGATACTGAGAAAGCACATGTGAGTGGGGTGTGAGTGTGAGTCTTGGTTGTGTCTGCCGTGGGACCAAGAGCATCGCATTCTTTCCATACCCACTCCACCCGGCAGCAGGATTTCTGGTGAGTGAACTCGATTCATTCGGCTGGGATTTTTTTTTGACATGCTACCATTGGATTGAGATGCTGTGATTGAGGGTTTAAACACTTAAAATGTGACGTCAAAAGCAGAGAGCCCCTGCAGTGATGGTCAACCGAACAGGAACGCTATGTCGGAGGGGGCTGAATGCCGATCGGGCTGTGCGGCAGCAGAAACAGAGAGACGTGGCATGGGCTAGAGTGTGCGACCGCAGCAGGCGGCGCACTGAAGCGTGGACTACAAAATGGCCATTTTCGGGGTCGTCCCTCGCTTACGGCCATACCACCCTTTGCGCGCCCGCTCTCGTCTGATCTCAGAAGCTAAGCAGGGTCGGGCCTGGTTAGTACTTGGACAGGAGACCGCCTGGGAATACCAGGTGCCGTAAGCTATTATTTTTCCCCTTTCCCTTCAGAGAGGCCCATCACTGTGTCACCATGGCGTGACCATGTTCAAGACATGCGTTTTGAATCAGGGCACTAGAACTGCTCAAATATTACAGAACCAGGCCCATCTGATGTTCTCAAGTTCCTCAGATGTTTTCCAAGGCCTTCGGGTGTTCTCCAGCCTCTCTGAAGTTCTCCCAGCCCTTTGCACATTACCCCATTATAAAGCATATATATCTAGATGTTTTGTTGAATATTTTGTCATATGATGTGTCTGCGGTGGCTTTAATCAATAGCAAATGACCTGTCAACATTTTCATACAATTCAACGGAGTAGAAAATATATATAGAATGCACAGGTAAGATGAATGGTTGCACATATTTGCAGGACAGAGTGGTAATTTCATATGAAAACTTTTTCTTGGAATGTATGGCACTAGTAGGGGAGAAGAGGAGTAGCATAGCTTGACACCTCTGTACCTGAGGGGCTGGACACTGTCACAATCCTGCCTTTCGCCCGACGCAGAAGAGGCAGGAACGTCTGAGTGACGTTCAGTGTGCCGAAGAAGTTGACCTCCATGCAGCCCCTGAAGTTGGACATGAGGGAAAGCTCGGCGTCCCCGAAGTTCACGCACACCCCTGCATTATTCACCAGCCCCCACAGGCCTGTTGAGAAAGGGAAAGGAGCACCGGTCACTTCACTGGAAGCTGAGCTCACCTCTGATAGGTGCTGAGATCAGGGCTGTGGGAAGCATATGTTAGGCCTGGCCAATGGTGGGACGCTGTTTATCTGGTTCAGTGAAGATGATGATCAGGCAGTTCAGCACCAGCTGGAACAAGAGCTTTCAAGTAGACGAGCCCTCCAGCACCAGAGTTGATGTGACAGGTCTTGGAGGCTCTCATACCACCTGCACTACCAGGTTTCCACCACTTGGGGAGCACCATACGAGAGAGACAGCAGGCTGCTGGCAGGGGTGCACCATGGGCTGTGCGGTGAGCTTTGCTCAACTCGCTAGGACTCGCCCACTTCCCCCCTCCCTCTGTGTTTCAACCAGAATGCTTTGCCATGGCAGGATGGTCTACAAACATCTCAATGGACAACTTGGGCAAAAATATGAAGAAGAGCAAAGGGGATTAAAACAGAGAGCTAAGGGCATTTTTTTCCAATAATTAACACTTGCTCATGACAGAATGGTGGTCCAGAAAAATCCGATTATTTCAAAATCATAGGCACTCATGTTGTGGTAACATCTAGTGCCCTTGCTCGGGCTAGTTTCCTTAACCCCCCACCCTCCCTACACGAACCTCCATCCTCTCCCCTGTGCTCGAGTTTCATTTTCGCCTTACATTTTCAAGAGTGCAGCCGATTTCGTGATTTATGCTGATTTCCAAACCCCCTGCCCCGGCCGCGATTCCAACGTGCTCGAGAGGGAAAAAAGGGGTGGGGGAGTGGGGTGGGGGGGGGGGGCCAAAATGAAAGATCAGAGGCGATTGCCCAGAGGGCCAAAAGCAGGAAGCCAGAAGGGGAACAGCGTGTAATCCGAGTCCAAGTTAAAAGGC
>JAODKN010000008.1:10631534-10645858 GCA_026774425.1 Petrocephalus zakoni | reverse complement strand
CTTCCCCCCCGCCCTTCTGTTCTTTTTTTTCAACACACCCCCCCCCCCCCCCGCCCCGCCCCCCCAACGCTCCCCCCCCTTACTCTTTGTGGGGGGGGGGGGGGGGGGGGGGGGGGGGGGGGCAAGATGGAAAGAGCAGAGGAGAGTGCCGAGAGGGCCAAAAGCAGGAAGCCAGACGGGGAACAGCGTGTACTCCGAGTCCACGTGAAACTGCGGGGGGACGAGGTGGGCTGGAGAGTGGCTGAGACATCCGTGCTGGTGCAAACGGGGGGGCCTAGACACCTCCCATGCACACTCACGACACTAGAAGCAGACACACAGTCAAAAGCAGAGCACACTGGGGTGAAGGACCTTCGTCAAAGTGCCTGGCATCACCCACTACTCTCTTGGAATTCTTATTAATATTCCAGAATTCCCGAATCAGCATCAGTTCAAAGTTCATGTAGTGCTCAAGTTGGGAGGTTGAGCTACAATTAGTGCATCACTACAGAAACTGACAAATGAATGTCTAAAATGTAGACTAATATATGGTAGTTTTTTGCAGATTTTTTTACAAAGAAATCATCAGTTGGTCAGATGGACATATTATCAAGGCTTCTAGAAAGTCTAGAAGACAGAGAAGGGAGGGTCCATGAGCTGAAATGACCTGTACGTCCACTTTTTACGGTTTTACAAGGTTCTTAGATTGTGTTGTAACTCCGTGAGATTGTTGACCAATTGCATTGCTTTGCTCTGGTGAGCAGGTGGAGGAAAGTGTATCCCGTATAGTCCGGCGTATAAGACGACTGGGCGTATAAGAGGACCCCCCCACTTTTCTGAAGATTTTCATGGGTTAAAAAGTCATCTTATACGCCGGAATATACGGTAGATTCTTTCCTTTGGTTTGAGTTTTTAGTAATTACTATTATTTTTTTTATCTTTAACGTAACTGAAGAAAAATGCCCTATTTTGTTCTTAGAATGTTTTTTTTAATAAGATGGCACTGATTTTGTTTCCTGTCAAGTTTTCTTTTTGATTGCAACTCTCTGACATTTTTTCTCAGAAATACCCATATTTTCTGCTAGTAAACCCATATATTCATTTTCCCCAGTTCCTCTTTCTATGAAGCTATCGTGTGAACATAGGCTCATCAAAAGTGCGACGAAGAATGCACAACTACCCGCTTCTCTGCTAATCTTGTGGTCCCGTCTCCATCCCCTGGACTATGACTAAGAACCGCTTATGGGGGGGGGGGTGCACGCATTTCTGTAGAAAGGATGCAGTAAGCCCCCCAAACGATCACACTTCGCCCACAAACAAACTGCGCTGACTGTAGTCGCGGAAGCAGCCCGTGCCGGTAGCTAATGATGGGCCTCCCTGCTAGTCCACCCATTAACCGAAAGCAGGTGTCCCGCACAGCTAGAGGTGCACATAAAAGCCCCTATTGCGGCTGTCTAATGAATGACTCAGAGGCTACCAGAGGCCACAGAGTGTGGCTCAGTGTTTACAAAAAAGCACAAAGGGGCGCTGTGCAACGCAGCGGGCAGGGGAGCTGTGTTTGCATCTGGAAGGTTGTAGGTTTGAATCCTGCGGACAGTAATCATATCAGTGTTGGGCCCCCTGAGTGAGATCCGTACCCCAAGCTACTCAAAAGCAACCAAATGCTGGCTCTGAGTCTGTCAGACAGAGTCAGTGACAACGCAAGAATTCCTAAGAACCTAGTAAAAGTTTAATATTATCAGGAACCGAGGAATCACATCACACGTCGTGAGCCTTGTACACTCATTTAAGCTGCCTTTCAAATCTTTTGAACAGTTCCAGAATAGAGCTAATGCAAAACATGACCAGCAAAATCTGGAGCAGGAGCTATTTAAAAGGACAGCGTTCACATGTGAACTTCATCCCCTGGCAGACGACCAGGTCTGGTCCCGCAGTCGCCGTCTTGATGTGCAGCCCAGGATGGCCCATAAACAGGATGTTTTAACAAATCCTCCGGTGTTCCTGCTTTTAACAGCAGGCCTGTCAAGGGCGCATGGGAACGTGTCCCGTGTTTCCCTCGGCGTATCATTGTTTTTCCTGCCTCCCTGGTTCACAACAAGACAGTTTTGGTGATGATTCAAGCAGCACTAAATTGCCGTCATGGGAAGTGGGCATCGATAATAGCCGATACATGCTTCACCAGTCCCAAATATGAACCGGCAGCTGTAAACGCTTCTCTTTGAGCTCGTTTTGTATAACCGCCTGTTTTCAGCGACGCTGTGTAGCGAATCGATGGCCAAGCCGGGCTCTTCGGGAGCTCAGGCGTTTCTTCATCAGGCAACTAGACTCATCTCCCTCATTGTTCCTGCAGCTGTTTAAGACACATTTGGACATTCTGGGACTCTCTGTATTGACCAGATGGGAACCGGGATCTAAGCCACGCCCCCTCAGCTCATCCAAACACGGCCAAACATTCCGGGCATCCTACGAGGATTCCACACGTGTAGTGGTCTGCTCTTCCCCTCTTTTCCTCTCCATTGTCTTGACATGCTCTGATGTCATTGGAGTAACCCCCCCCCCACCCTTTGGACAGGCATGCTACGCCTCCATTCGGCGGGACATGGGAGAATTTGTGTGTCTAATTGCAGGGCTGACTTGGCATGTAGAGAATCATGGGAGCAGGTCCATCAGCTGATGGCCAGGGGCTCCGATGCCTGTGAAGGACATCCTGTGATCTGTAAAGTGAGCGGGTTACTGGGTAGGTGAGCATGCAGTGGGGCGAGTGAGTGAGTGAGTGACTAAGCAAGTGTGCGCTCATTGGATTGAGAGAGTGGGAGAGAGGAGTGACAGGACGAGTGACCCCCCCACATGCAAGGAGATCCAGTTTGCCCCTATCTGCCAGGAATCAGATTTCAAATTGGCCACATCCTATACAGCCAATACCCAGCTTTTTTAGTAAACAAACCCCCCCAAATCATGCAAACAAACAGAGACAGTCACTGTGTCAAGAGGGAAAGCAGGGGAGCGTGTACCCCCCCAATATTCTGGATTAATTTAACCCATCCAAATAAATAGACCTTTGTATTTAAATTATTAAGTTGCCTCCCCTCCCATTTAAAACTCTCTCCTATGCTGCCGCATTAAATATACCGTTAGGATATCACTTTTTTCACCTGTCCTTTTACACGGTGGATCTTTTTACATAAAGCAAATAAAAATTGTTACAAAATAATCTACAATGTAAAAGCAATTATTGAGCTAGTAACCCTGCAAGGCTGAAATTCATTATTACCAGCGAGTAGCAACAGATTAAAGAAATTAATGTTTATGCCTGACCCACTATAACACTTGACCCCCTGTGTTAGGAATCCCTCCAGCTGTCATCATCTCACCTCGGAGCCCCAGTTTGGCCTTGGTGCGTGCTAGAGCCTGCTGAATGTCCTGGGGTTGGGTTATGTCCATCTGGATGAGGGTGAGACGGGGGGAGCAGATGCGCTGCAGCTCCTGGGCTCCTTCCCCACTCAGGTCCAGCACGCTGGCGAACACCTCGAACCCGAGGGCATCAAGCCGCTGGGCGGCTGACTTCCCGAAACCGGAGTCGCAACCTGGCAGAAAAGAGCGAGCGGGCGTTAGCCCCAATTCACAGGTGCTGGTGTAGCCATGCTAACCCCTGTTGTTTGCATTTGTCCTTCTCCTTATTGACAACTGGAGACTGCATCAAAGTCAGCATTAAATATACATTATTTTAATGGCAATCTATTGGTGCATTTTGAACACATCCTATTTGGATGCTGCGGTGTTATGTTTTGTTCCTTGTCAGATATCAGTACTTCATCTAAACATTTGAGAACGCTAGTTTGTTCCAGATTTATTTTGGTAGACTAAGAACTCGCTGTTCTTTCAACATGATCTACCTGGCTTTCGCAGAATGTCACTGAACTTCCCTTGGAATGTTATCCCAGAATGGAATCGCCTTCCTTAGAACGAGCAGCATTTTCATCTCGATAACTTTCACAATTATGTAACCACAGAGGTAACAACAACCCATGACTATGCATTGCAAACAGCCAGCCATCCACATAATACAATGTCAAGGACAGGCTCACATTGTGCTACGGCCCAATATGCTTCTCAAAAAAAAGCATGTTTCGAGTCATCTGTTCTTCAACCGAACGTAGTTCTATATACATAAATCCTTACATGAATGACAAGTAAGCACAGCCTGGACACTTATTCATGAAATGTGTAAACATTGAGTAATAAACATAGCAAACAAACAATCTGCTGAAAGTTGGCGATGAGATTTTACTACCATTTAGTGGAACTCAATATACAACCGAAATGGACCTTTGCACTGTGACAAGCATCAATGATGTGTCATTTAAGGAGGGGTCTCTCCTGCTTCAAAACCTACAAAAGACGTTTGTAGGTGTAGTCTGTCATTCCTAATTTAGCGCTAAGTAAATGAGTAACACAAAGGCATGCTTCACACACTAAAAACCTTCAAGAAAAACACCGCAAGGTCCATTCTGTCCAGTACAGGCTGTATGTGTACTTCACACTTGACATTCCATTGATTGTTAACTAAGTCCGGCATGGATTGACAATAAGAGCATGACAAACATTTCAACAAACAATACATTTGACGTATCGTACGCATCCGGTTCCTTCTGGCCAAAGTTTGTCACCTGTCACCTTTACCTTGAACGCCGTGTTCACAGTGAAAGACGAGTTGTCCTGTTATCATAATCACACCTCCATAAGTCATATTTCTACAGGACCTTATCACAGGATAAGGTCCTCTGAGGATTCATGCCAGGATCACAAATCATGCAGTGGCCAGGCTGTGTCCTATTGCAGGCCAGCTATCCAGTGCATTCTGTACCCTCTGGGCAGAACCACCATGCCAAAAGATCTCAGGGGATGTTTCACATGTAAATACCAAGTAAGTCAAGCAGCTGCATCAAATACAATGAGTATCCCATAGAATACACAAATTAGCTCTTTTAAATGCTTAACTCACATTTGTTCTGAGTTACCGAAAAGGGAAATCTGTCTCTTATGTTCCAGTTAAATTTCAGACACACGTTACGGAATCAGTCGGTTTCCACAGAATAAGTCTACAGAACAAAGCAAAGATTTCATCATTAGGCATTTGTTTAAGGGGTGGTCATTGGAAAAGTTGTCATTTGGCAATATTGAAACTAAAGTTCAAGGTGTAAAATAAGATGCATGAAATCAATTTGATAATGAAAGTGTCAAAATAAGATGCCTTCATTCATCAGGTATTTATTTCTTTCGTTTTGGCAGTTGACGAATCATAATAGGGTGAGGTGAAGCTGCGTCGATTGCATAAGATTGTGTAGTGAAGATATTTTTAGAGTCAAGTTTACAGGGGCTTTCAACTGCAGACTGATTCTGGAGATCCTCCAAGAACAGTGCGTAAAACTGCACACCCGTGGCTTGGCGGCGTAAAGTAAATCAGTTGAGTGACATTGGGTTAATATTGCTGAATAAACAGCACACAGAGTTCCCTGGGGTGTGAGAGGTTCAACTTAGTGTGTGACTCACCCGGGATGAGGATGGCAGAGTAAGTCATGCTCAATGATCTGATCTCTCGTGCCCGTCAACTTCAAGCAGCGGCATGTTGGTTAGCCAAATATTGACATGCTGCTGGCAAGGCTCGCGACAAATCGGACAAAAGACTACGATCTCGTTCACGCCCCCGATGAGATTCACTGTCTGCGTGTGACGTTTTTGCTCTTTTACCCACATTAGATTAACCAGATGTTACTTGAATGTGCTGGGCTCTCAGTGAATACCTTGGATCCTTTCCAAAATGGTCCTGATAACCTCGTAGCAGTATGTTGACGCAGCCATTTTTGAGCACATGCTTCCTTTTCACTTTATTTATTTTCAGTCTGTGCACTGACCTGAGAGTGCCCAGGGTGACCCATTTCAGCTAGCATGTTACCTCAGCTAATAGGCATGAACTTCAAATGGCCTAATGGGGGGGGGGGGACAAAACGGGGAAGAATATAAAACTATAAAAGTGGCAGCTATGGCCCATGGCGTCTGACTCCACTTGTTTTTACTCAATAACAGCTCTGCAGGTTCTCATGGGGGAAGAACGAACAATCGTTTAGCGATGAAAGAAGCCAAATGGTATGAGAACAGACAATCAGTACGCAATGGCCCATTACAGCAGGCACATACCGCGGCAGAACAAAGGCCAACCGTGTGGAATTTGTTTACTCAGAAACGGAGGTTACGAAGTTTAAGCCTTATGTACAGTGACGAGCATCCTTGACAGCACCAAGGATGGAGCCAGCCACCCTGGACACGTGGAACTAAGAGCAAAAGATGGTGTGGGGCACCTGCAGTGTTACACAGAAATAGCTTGTGCAGTTACAAAGCAATTAACCAAACGGAGCACCAAAGAGGAAGTGGAGATAGGGTTCCACATGCAGTCACGTGTTCTGCCGAATTCACAACAGACTATGAGCGAGACCATGAATGTGGAGATTAAGGGGTCAGATCAGTATTATTATTTTCAGAGGCAAACAAACGTAATCAGTGTTTTAGTGCTGAGGCATGAGAGATATGCCGGCTATGTGATGCAAATCTCGGTGCCATGGAGACACTCCGGGACTGGAGCTTGCAGAAGGTGTCCTTTCAGATTTCTAGAAATTCCACAACGAAAGGCTGGTACCAAATAACTACTGTTGTTTGCTGGGAAAATCTATTTGTAGCTTGTCACGTTGGTAGGTTTATATATTTCTGGGGTTAGACAGGTGAAATGGCCTCTCAAAGTTACAGCAACAGAACCCGCAGGACTGGAAGTGACAACCTTGTCATGCCTCCCCCTCTGTGACACTTCCAGGAACAGGTGGCACTGGACGTCTCTGGAAACCAGTGCACATTAACACTTGTATGAGCTGCTTAATCTCACCTGTCAGTGTACCATTAAACCATTCCCTGCTGCAGTTAGAAGGGTCCAAACGGAGCTTAACTTCACATCCAGCTCCCCTGCCATTCCCAGAGACTCAGTGCCCTAATGAGAATCAGCTTCTTTATGCCCACAACATGAGGGAAAACAACTGGATATACCCCCCCCAATCTCTCCCCCCCTTTCTGATCTTTATTAAAAAAAACACTAAAAAGAGCTATTTCTACTTTGCTGGAGATGTTTAAGTTGTTCCCGAAACTCCCCAATTTAAACTATGCCGTTAAAACTTGTTCTACATAATCAGGCTGTTTGCTGCCTACTCGAATGGACAGAGTAAGTAGAAATATAGGGTACCGGGACACAGTACCACTAACTGGGTGTAATTTAAACTCTCTTGCTGTACACTACCTTCCAGACCTTCCTGGAATGAACCCCATTATTTTCCTATGTCGACCTGGGTCGTGTAAATAAAAATTGTCCACGGTACAGATTAAATCTTGTTAAATAACAGTCAAAAGAAAACACAGCATAAGACTTTACGGTAGTTTTTCTTGTGCAATGTGTCACTATTCAGCACAACCAAATATTGATACATACTCTCCTGTTCGGCACATTAATTTACAGTGACCCACTGAACAAGGTGGAACCCGAGCCAATTTGTGCAATTCGAGCTTTCATCCCCATGGGTATGCTGCCAGGCCCCCTTCCTTTTAAATTGATTCATAAGAGGTTTAACTTTTTTTCTTTTCTTCTATTCTTTTTTTTTTTTAATTTACAGTTACAAGCTGATTCCATACAGTCGGGAAAAGCCAATTAATGAAATGTCTGTTAGGAGCCCTTCTCAGTCCTGAAATCTGGTAGTGGCATCAGCATGAAGACCAGATTTTAGAACAGGCTCAGCCCCCATGTGGTCTACATCACTGATAGCTAAATCGGGACTCCTGTAAAACCTGCACTCTATATGTATAGGGAGGTGTAAGTTCACAGCACTATTGCCCCTCTCTTTGCATACTTGTCGCATTGGGGGGAAGAAGGCATCGCGAATCCTTAATACTTTGTTTCATTAGCCTCCTATCGGCTTTCGCGAAATTATCCATTGTTCATCGAAAACAAGCGCTCACGTCTTTGAACGTTCCGTGGTCTTTGAAAGCACAAATGAAACCCGGGTCTCTCCCGGATATTAGCGATAAAGAAATATAACACCGCTTCCAACGGCAACAACAGCGTCATTGGAAGAAATTCAACTTTTTCAGCTTAGTGGGCTGTAAATTATGCCAAAGCACGGCGGCTTGTACTGTGCGCCGGGGCGGGGTAATGCTTCGCCCCCCTTAGCCTCTGGTTAGGAATTAAGGTGATCCGAGTCTGGTTTCCATGTCACTAGACTGCCTCTTGACTGCCCTAACCACTGCAAATCTTTTACAACTTTATTTTTGTCAATGCATGCCCACAAACTTTTGGTTTGGTAACGGAGTGAGCAGCCCACTAAGTCCAGGTGTCCCGACGCTTTTAATCATAAACCTGGGACGCTCCTTCTCCGCACGCTATATCTTACCTTTTAATGCATCTTTGTGTACATAACGTTAATTTTTACTCACCACAGAGTATACGATCATAAATAGCTGTCTTATTAAACTATCAAACGATGCGATGCGCACATCAACCTTTACACCACGTATTGTATATTATTTCCGTTTGTCAGTATAAACTGTTCTCTTTCGCTTAAAAACGTAATTGACGCGGTTTCCATGGAAATCTAAATAGCCTACTCATCTTTTTAAAACTAAATTCATATCACTATGTTCTGTAATTTCGACTGAAACTATTTTATTACACTGTTCTTCCTTGAGGTACGTAGTAATTTTGCCCTAAAGACCAATGAGTAGGAAGGTCTGCTGCTCATGCATTTTTACACCTTATAATCGCTTAAGGATAACAGCACTACTGAAAGCGGGCTATATAAAAGGGCAGGTGCTCCAGCGGCAGCTACCTGCTATATGGATGCCGTGGAAACATTTCCAGCTTTTGTGGCTGCAGCTTCGGCGTCTGTCTGGGTGCCTGCGTGCCTGCGTGTCTGTTTCATGATGCCGATGTAAAGAATAACCGGCCGTCGTCAGTAAATAATCCCAACGACACCATATAATTATCGTACGTATGTGCATTTTTATATTGGGGCACTCTTGTCGGGTTAAACCATGGCTGGAAAGCGGCCACCGTGGGTAGCCGGCAGGTGGATGTCACGCACTGTCCTCCGTGCCGGCCGATGAAAGGGAGGTCGGGAGCCGGAGAGCCGAGCCGCACACTGGACTCTCTATGGAACACGCTCTCCGTGTCGACACTGGGCATCAAGCAGATAAATTCTGTTCTCACTTAGGAAAGTTGTTTGTCCCGCCCACACCTTTGGATTCAGGAGGTGTTTATTCTGTGTGTGTGTGTGTGTGCGTGTGCGTGTGTGTGTGAGAGAGCGAGAGAGAGAGAGAGCGCGCTTTTAATCAACAGGGAAGTACGATAGTATTTTGTCTTGCTCGCAGCGGGTACCATAAAGTACAACTAATCTTTTAGATCACTATATGGGTCTACTCCATTCACGAAATATCAGTATTGAAGCAACGTACTCCCATATAAAAGCGTGCAAAAGGGTTCTATGTTGTACAGAAGTGTGCGATGTGAACAACTAAAATTTAAACTTTGATATGGAGATGTTATGCATCTTTCGGATTAAAGGCAGTAATTGCAGGTTTTATTTATTTTAGATATGTAATGCATTTTGGTTTCTATAGACCAGAATTGGGTTGAATAGCTCTCAAAAGTACTTAATAATAAACGCATTCTGAAAATATTTCAGTGAGGATCAATCTCCTCATCATGAGTGTTGTGAGGTGCAGGCTAACTGCTCTGACCATATAACAAGATTAGCAGTGACTTTGGTTGTGCTCAAAGTCCACAAGTAATTAATGCCTGAATTTCGCAGAAAGTTTGGGCATTAAGACATATGTGCTGTTAATGAGGTCACAATGTTAATGAGGTCAAGAGTAGAATTTAAATGGCCTATGAAATGTGATAATATATCCAGTCACAAGGGTCACATAGGAATTTCATGAAGAAATCCAAATTTGGTTACAGGTAATTTTCTGGCATGTACCCAAGCACCTCATACAATATTTGATGTACTGTACACAGACTTTGCTCAGGGATTTAATATAGTTATTCAAGACTGCAACAAATTACTAATCATTTAATTCTATTCTAGCAATTTGCAGCAGATGTTGGCTGCAAACCTTGAAAAAAAATACACAGGATTATGAGTCGGTGATTACTTCAATATAAAAAGGATTTAATAAGCTGATTAATATTTAACACGCACTCTACTGAGAGATGCTATCCCAAGAGTTATATAAGAACTTAGCTTGATCGCAAGAACTTGAAACAGTACATCAAGTGAAGTGGAGGTAATAACTTTGTTCTAAAAGGCTTATATCAGTTTTGAATTTAGCTACAAAATATGTGTTTATGGATGTAGTGTGCTGCAAAAATGCATCTTAAATGAGAGCGAAGACATGCTGTCAACAGTTTGTGCTGAAAACAGAGTGCCAGGAAGGTGCTGCACACCGGGACATTTCCAAAGCCCAGATGCGGAGAGACAGCCGACGGGGGTCATGCAGCTGCTGCTTGTGTGAAATATAGCATGTCAGGGGTGTGTTGGAGGCTTTGTAAGCTTGTGCATTTCAGAGAGAGAGAGCGGGCGAGCGAGAGCCGGAGAGCGCGTGCGGGAAGAGCCAGTGGCAGAGGGGGGAAAGTTGTGCAACTAGTGCCCCGGTCGGCAGGTAGAGAGGCGACGGTGCTGGCGGGCGCCCTACCTGTGATGAAGACTGCCCTGCCCTCTGTGGGAAGGGGGGCCACCGGGGGGTTCCAGTAGGGCACAAGGAGGCAGACGGCGCCCAGAGCAGCCAGCGCCAGCACAGCGGGGAGGCCCAGCGAGCAGAGTCGCTCCACCAGCATGGTGACCCCCAGCCAGGCCACCATGGTGGGGCCAGCGCTGACGTGCGTCGCCAGGACCTTCCTCAAGGCCCCGCCGACCATGGCGGACATAAGTCCCATGGAAATCCAGAAGAGCAGTGCATGCTCTTCCATGGCATGTGAGATCTGAAGTGCAGTTCTCTCCCTTACTCGTTCGCTCTCTCTCTCCCTCTCGCTCTCTCTCTCGCCCTCACTCACTCTCTCGCGCTTTCTGACAGAGGAGGGGATGTGTCTTACAAAGAAAGGACCATGTACCCCCTTAAGACTCACACGCGCACACACACGCATACACACGGACGCAAGCAGAGTGCAGGCTGATGAATGAGTCCTGAAAACTGTGTGTATATATAGCACACTGCAGAAGAGGGGTGGGACTACTCCAAAGGAGATCTAATCAGTGCCAAAAGAGTTTTACTACTCTTCAAGGCTCCCATTCTCTTCTCCTTGTCTCCCAGGGAGCGTGCTGTCTTTATGCACGTTCCTTTGATTGCCCTCGCTTCCATCCTCTGCAGTGAAACGAGCTGAAAGAAAATGGGGCAGTGCGTACGCTCACATTATTATCCCCCCCCACCCCCCCAAGGGAAGCACCCGAATGTGTAAAGAGACCTGCTGCTACTCTGAGTAAATGCTCTAAGTTGTCAGGATGCAGAAGGGGGTGACTTTCGGGCCAAATCTCTACTGTGGCTATCGGTGACTGTGGCGCCTTGCATGGGATCATGAGCGTGGCGGGATTGGGCCACGAGGAGAGATCCTGGCGGAGGTGAACTGTTTCTCTTGAAGCCACTTGTTGAATAAAAACCAAGTAGGGGCAGCAGCAGCTGCCTGGTCCGCTTGCCAACGGACCCCCTGTTTCTCCCCCGACCGCTTAAGCCTGCCTGGAAGTGCCCCCCAGCCCTGGCGAAACAGGTCTTTTCTGGCCGGTTCTGGCGGGAGCCAGCAGTCCCGCTCTGTGCATAATCGACTCCGAGCCTTCAGAAGAACATGAACATTCTGGACTCCTTAGGCAGGTGTCCCATTTGGCAGAAGCGAGACTCTTTGCTTTGCACAAGGGGCGTGAAAAATCTGCTATCAGCATGGGGTTTGCTGTTAGCTGGAATAAAATCAAAGCTCCTTGCTAATAGTATAACCGATTCCACCTTTCTTGTTTAAATCTTACCACGGAAGAATGCAAAACAGGAGCATCTCTTGGCAAGAGGTCCATGAGTTTTCCAGAGCAACAGCTCTGAATCTCATTGTGAGCTAGAAGTGGAAACAGGCACAAAGTAGGCGGCAGTGCATGGGTGGTATGGGTCAATGCAAGCCGGACCAGAGTGTGGTGCATTCTGGGTAATACTGAAGAGCATGGGCCCTTTGGGATGCTGATCTAGGGAGACGCTTGATGTAGCTATCACTGCTGGGTCACATGAGTCCGGAGTGTCAATGGCCACTCCCTCCTAACCTCACCGGTCGGTCAGTGAACTCAGCCGGCCGTCGGGTGTGCAGTCACAGCCAGGGACACAATTCCGCTCTCCCGCTGTGCTTTATGGCTATGTAAAGCAACCTGTGACTTGAATCGTTCTTGTAGCCCAGATTCCTGCTCTTCCGTGTGTCACTTGGGCATGAACTTTCACTTCTGCTGGACAGATAATCTCTTGTCCTCGTTTATCTGGGGGTCAGGCCCTAGAGATGACAGTCTACAGTATGTTATGTTCTTGCTTTCCCTGAGATAGCTAATGCAATCACAAATAGCCAACCAACCTACTTTGGTGCAAAAATGCAGTCCTACACAGTGACACGTATCTGTGGGTACTGTGAGACAATGTCCTTTATCATATATCGAGACATAAATCGCTCAGCACTCAAGCAAAAGACACCCACCGTTGACATGTGATACCTTGCTGAGAGGAGTAGTTCCACGTACTTGGGAAGGTGTGGGGGGGGGGGTTCATTTCATTTAGCCGCAACATTTGCCAATTCTGTTGGCAATTACAAAGCATGTGGTTAACCAGGCTTGCACCAGGAAGAAAGTAACAAAATAGCACAGATATTGCAAACAAATAAAAAATTCAGTTTTACATCCGGAAGCCGTAATATACCTGCTTGTTGCTTTGGGAATTTTCCTGCTCTAGCTGGAAGCTGTGTGTTTTTACCTTGGCTTAAGTTCTGAAAGAAGACGCACCCCCCCCACCTACACCCTAGCACACGCTGTTGTCCTCTCAAGCACGCAGGTGGCATTGTAAGGACGCACAAAACGAGAGTGTGACATTGATGCCAGACAGACCGTGTAGCCTTATTACCAAGGACAAGGTGACCCTCTTCGGTGGCTGCGGTCAAACACACCAGCTGGCGTGGGCAGCGGCAGCGAGGAACCAGGGAATGTGCACATTTACTTTCAAACACCACATCAGTTCTACGAATTAAGCAAATCGTGAAAGTAAACAAGACAACTGTTTTAACGCTGCAAATGAGTAACCCATTTTAATGCAAATCAGGAAAAAACCAAAACAACGACTATCAATCGTAACCCCAAAAACAATACGCTTATCCACTGTGGCTACTGTCTGCTTAACACGGATCAGCTCTCCGGAATATTTGTCACTCATGTGCAGTGCAGTTCACAATAAAGGGTAAACAGTTTGCGCCGGCACTGAGCAGTATCTGAACTGCTTGTCATTCTGAGGGGCAGAGCAATGTGTAACGACTCACTGGCACAGGCATATCTGTTCCTTCCAGGCTGTCCCCAGTCTGGCGGACAGGCCGGAATTCCCAATCCCAGAGTTTACGTGGCAGGGTGTTTTCTAGGAGCGGGCAGGTGTACTTTCAGTTCATACTGGCACTGCGATAAGCTGCTGTTTCATAAGGGCTGTTACAAAGTGGGGGCATTTGAATTAGATCCAGCCAGGTTGGCTGTCGTCAACAAAGCCGGTGTCAAAACTGTGACCTTGCGAAGCTTTGCTGTGGTTTATGGGCCCACCCACGTGAACTTGCACCTGGGATACTGCATACCATCCAGCTGTGAAATCTGCTGGGTTGACTCATACAGATCACACAGGAGCTGCTAATGTTACAAAGTCAACCAAAAAAAAACCCTGGTACCGTGAGTATGTAGCACTGACCAACAATGAGCCAGACAGGATGATACAGGAGACAGGAGGCTCTCGAACGGCAATGGCTTTGATCCGCTATAAATTCAAGCCATGTTGGGGAAGTCCGTGTGTGGCACCCTGTGGCCACATGGGTGATGCTTTCCATTTGACTACAAAGAAACTGAAGTATTCGTGCCTCGGGATTCCAGGGGGGGCATTTTTAGCACTTATTTGCGCAACGTGAGTCAGGCGTAGCACCAGCCGGGCGCCGGGGGGGGGGGGGGGGGGGGGGGGGGGGGGGGGGGGGGGGGGGGGGGGGGGGGGGGGGGGGGGGGGGG
>JAODKN010000008.1:10611985-10622272 GCA_026774425.1 Petrocephalus zakoni | reverse complement strand
AGATATACCCCAACATCCTATTGGCCTTTTTAATTGCTTCCCCACACTGGAGAGAGTGGGACAAGGAAGCATCAACAGGTGGATGCTAAACACAAAAACTCAGAGATATTTGGTAAAATATGAGATACTCTTCTTATATGTGTAGTCCAATTAATTGAATATCGCTGTGTTGCACACTTGATTAATCTGTAAGGTGTCCGTGTGTCATCAAGCCCAAATAAGCCACAGGGCTTTTCTTCCTCTGTTTCCTACAACGCAAAAAGATGCACAGTGATGAGGAAAACGTGCTTGGGCCCAAAGCGTTAAGCACATTGCGAGCATGGGGCAGTGGGGAAGGGAGACAATCATGCTTGGGCACAGTGCAAGGCAGCCAGGCCAAGTGTGAGTAAGCCCTGAAAGGTACACTGGCTGTAAACAGCTGCTAACTACTGGGATTTAGGGAAGTTGGTGATTTATGGGGTTAAAAATCCAGTTTTTGTGGAGTGCTTGTAGCAGCTGCAGTATTGCTCCATGATGCTTTCTGCCTGTCTTAAACTTTACAGCTTGATAGAGGGCTACATCGCTGATAACCAAGTCCAATATGAATGACAGTGGGCCCTTTCACAATCTGTGACTAGGGCCCAACATATGTGAAAAGTTGCACCTGTTTTGGGTTAATTAGAGTTAGGTGCAGTGTACTGTGGACCCTTTTTGTAGGCAGAGAGTTTGTATGGTTTTTATTTAATGTTCTTATCCATGTCTGACACTGGTTATCCATATGTCAAATTACATAAGCCAGAAATAAAATAGAACCGTTAATAAAACACAGCAAAACATTTTTGTTGGTCTTTAGCATAACTGTAGACACATCTTTTTCATTGTTCAACCATGAACTGTACTGTAACACTAATAACCCCAGGGGCTGATTAATGCGTAGGCCATCCTAGGGAAAAATGAAACATATGAAATCTGGCCGATTTACCCCCCACCGTTGGTTGGTCTGCTTGGGGGGCCTCCTATCCATGTCAGTTTAGGGCCTTCAAAGAACCCATCCATCTATCCATCCTGATAATGGGTGGTAAAGTATTGTGGAGGAAGCAAAGCAAAGCTATACTAGCTATAACAGACTAATTAAAGTATCCAATAAGATAAACCATTTTTAGGTAGCCTTATCTTTGGTATTGCCTATGTGGGATGGGGCAAAGGTTATGACAGAAAAATCAGTGGAACAGCTGAGTAGAAATATCAACAAAATTTATTTACAGCAATTAATTTATTTCGGAGGTCTGTACACATTTAATGATACTCTTGAAGGTGTGTCCTTCCAATACATGGATACTCAACATTAACTTAAAAAGTAATGTTTTCTTGTTTTCCAGGGAGTCATTAAATAAAGCAGCTACACCACCATCTATCCTTTCAGCCCGAAAAACATTTATTGTAGGTTGGAGGGGAGAAGTGAAGGAGAACTGTTGCACCGCTGTTGTTATCGAAGTTCCTGTTAAAAGGATAAAATAAAGTTTGCATGTAGTAAGATCATCATCGAAAAAGGACTTGTTAGCAAGAATTAAACATTAAGCAGAGTTAGTGTCATTGTATTAATGGTTGTCAGATGTTGACAGATTTGATACATGAAATCACTCTATTACCAGTCACTAAAGGGATATGGAAAATATGGACATATTTAATGTTCTACAGTACAAAAAATTTACTTTTGTTCAATTAATGATTCGGATGTTATAAACATAAAAAGTACTTTATAGACGTTGTTTTAACTGTCATATAATCAGGGAGTGACTCCCCGGATTGGCAGTCAGTGAGGAACAAGCTGTTCCCCCTAAAGACATGTATCTCCATCAGTCCTGCTGACATGGGGTGGGGGGGAATACTTGATGAACTCCAGGAAGAGTGCAATGGAACGTACCTTGTTTCGCATTCTTAATTCATCTCCTGTTTGCCAAAAGCAATAATTTTTAATTGGAGGGGTCACTTTTCCATGAATCAATGGGCTGCAATAAAGCCTTACAAGTGCTACTACTTTTCAGAAATGTTCTTTATAAAGCTGAAAATGGTGATTTGAAAAATATCTTTTGATTTGACTGTTTATTGTGACATTAAGAATAAATAAGAATGATAGTTTTGTTGCGAGTGACTGATGGTGCGTATTTGCTTCTTGGTATACGTACCTGTCATTGGCTGTACCCTGAGCTTACTTATATATATAGACATATGACAGCTTAATAGATCATCATTTGGACCACACAGCACATCTGGTAGACGTTTCTATATTCCTTGTTGTAGTACTTCTGTGTATTGGAGTACTATTTTAGCATTGTACACCAGTCATCATTTTTAGGGTAACTTTCTTTGAATGGGGTTCCCATGCTCGATGTGGCTCTTTCATTTACTGAGATACTAACACAGAACATCCCGCTTGACAAACAGGCAATTAATTTATGTTTTATAAATGTAAAGTAGTACATACCGTATCATTGCTATCCAAGAAACGTCATACGGCGAATGCGTACTTGCATACCCCATACGTCAATACCTGCGTTGTAGTTTCTTGTTATAACGCAGTTATGACAAGAAATTGCAGTGTAATTAGTAAAATTTATAATGTTCGGCAATTTCATCATAACAGCGCAAATGCGTTTATACGCCTATGTGCATTTGCACTGTTAAAACAACTAACTGCTGCGCATTCTATGGTTCATACGGGGAATACGTACTTACGTACCACTTATGTCAACCCCTGAATTTAAAGTCATCTATTCAAATGGCCATCATGAAGAAAAACGTGAACTAATGCAATCATAAATAATTACATTAGTTAATTACATAAAACATATCTTCATTGGTCAATTAGATATAAAAAGGTTTCTGTAGACAGGGGTCAATGGGCACGTTCTAACAATAATAAACAGTCACCAAAAATCACCAAAAAAAAATCACCAGTCATCGCAAAAAGTCAGTCACAGACAGTGATGGTATGATCTTCTCCTGCATCAGTTTGGGCTCTCAAGGCGAGCAGCAAGCCACTACTGGGTCAGATCTTTCTCATATTATCAGCACGGTTCATGGACATCAAAAGGCTGTCTGTTATCTTATCTATTATTATGGCTATGGAAGAAAAGGTTCAACACATAATAGGAATGTAGCTATTTGTTTTTTCATCTGTGTGACCTGAGTTTCTGCCCAGAATCTCCATTAGGATACAGCTGAGAGCTGAGAGCAAAAGTTGCCATAACAACTTATATTACAACATAAGCTGAGGCCCGAGGATTAAGTAAGGACAGCTAAGAGTGCAGCGTTTCGGCTGAACACCAAACAATAATATGAGGAAATGGATGGAACAGAGAATTATTTTTTAAACTGAATGAACCCAGCAAGAATGTTGCTGTGACTTGTGTACTGATCACAAAGACTCGTTTTTACTAATTTTTCAACTGTATCCTTGGTTTTGTAGGGCAAGTCAGTTTGGCAACTTCTCTTGACCCAAGTACAACACTACCACCCTCTTAGGAGTCGCCCCTTCTTAGCCTCCAAAGAAATCAGCTTTGCTAGCCTAATTGAAGTTTAGTGTGGGAGTTGGCACCCTCTGGATTTGCGATCTAATAGGGTTGTACCTCATAAAGTTTCTAAAACCCACTCCTTTTCAAGTCAACAAATAGGTACAGTCAGTAGGATAATCTTTGCACCACTGGAGACTGAATTTCAGTTGGGTGTTGCTGGAGGTCAGATGATGGTTTCATGTCAGTGCTAGCTCCTGTTAGTGACTGCAGTCCAACTAAGAAAGACCTCAGGAATCCCACTCCAGTTTATCAGATTACCTTCTACAAGGGCAGCATTGAAGCAAGCATCCCATTCTTATAATTAGAGAGCAAGGATTATGAACTTAGTAGAAACCCCAACCCTTCTAGCAAGGGTATTAAACCTTGTGGACATTTAAAGATAGGTTTCCCAAGGTCTCTAAGTACCATAATTGTTGTATATAGGGCTTTAGTAAGTTAAGTGAAGCTCCACAAGCTTTTCTTTTTCTTCAGAATTACCGCTTGTTCCTCCAGGAATTTGATGAACGCAAAAGTGGTATAAGAGATATTTTTCAGCCTTGCTCCTTAGGTTACCCTTTGGTCCTGACTTTTGGCATTCTGACTTCAACAAATTTAGCATTTGTAACATTCTTCTTCCAAACATAGATGCTGCCAAACTTACTTGCTACCCAGGAAGCAGAGTGTCTTTGTATTCTTCCTACCATTGTCAAAAATAAAACTAGCTCAAACTTTTTAAAAGTATCAAAGGCATCTGTGTGTAAACCAAATGTGCGTAGGCAACGCTGCACTTTAGGGGAGACAAATAATATAGTAACACACACTTACTTAATGTATTAATTAGCCAGAAAAAGTGATATTTATGTATTTATCACATGTTTGTTCATCATTAATCAATTATAGGAGTTCATGTATTTCATGCGGTTACTATATTTGTGCATGATTTTGTACTTGAGTTGTTATTGTGTTAGTAAGTTGCTTGTGCACCCTCGAGTAAAGTGTTACCTGCATATATGCTGTGGGTCAGGTAATAATGTGTGATTGTGGCACAGTTTTCTTATGATCCAGATTTATTGCGGAGATCCTTAGAAGCATTTAATTCCAGCGAGTCTTGATTTTTCCCACAGCATTCACCTGCCTGCAGAATGTTTCAAGCTCAGGGACAATGCCACTTTGAATTAATGCATCAATTTAACTTTGATTGAATAAGGCACCTGAATGTATGTAATACTTCCAGCAGCAACTCAATTCATCAACAGACTCCTGATTAAAGAATGCAAAATCCTTTTATGCAGCACAGAATGCTGGTGCTTGTATTACAAAACATTAGTATCATAATGAGTCCCTTCGTTTGGGACCAGCAAGGGATGAGTTATGTTTGGTCTAATCAGCCTTTGTTGTGGTGGGTTGATCAACATGAAATGGCGTTTCATCGGAATTTGAGGAAAACAAATTAGTTGCAGTCAAAGCACAATGTTCGGAGTGGAAACTAGAGTAAACATCATTGCATTCTTACTAGGCAATGAAATTATCTATTGACTAATGGGGCAGGCAAGTTTATCTGAAAAAATTTGGATTGCACCACAAGGTTGAAAAGTTAAATATGCATTGAATATGCCCTTCCATAGATAAAAATCTGTTGCTTAATTTTAAGACCTGGTTTATTGTTTTGCACAACAAAAAGCCTAAACTTATGAAATTTTTTGCTAAAAACTTGGATTTCCTTTACAAATGAGCAGATTTCCCAATATGTGCTGCTGAGGAAGTTTATCTTAATGATGCTTTAGGCATGTTCTTTAATACAGTTAGGTTCATAAGTATTTGGAGATTGGTGCACGTTTTGTAATTTTCTCTTGGTATACTACCACAATGGATTTGAAATTAAGCAAGTATAGAATTTCAGCTTTAATTTAAATTAAGCTTTCAGAAATTACAGCCGTTTTTCAGTCCCTCCATTTTCAGAGGCTAAAAAGTAATATAATATAAAATATATGCATTGTTTTAATACTTAGATGGAAATCCTCTGCAGCCAAAGACTGCAAGAGGTCTGGAGTCCATGGGCATGCTGACTTTGGTTCACCTTGAGATCGAGGCCAGACATCCTGACATTCTGCTCTCCATAATTCTGATAGTGCTGAATTTGTCGTTGTGTCAATGACGGCCTGCATTCAAGGTCCTGAGTCAGCAGAGCTGCAGAAGCAGTCATAGTCACACTCCCATGCCTGATGATGGGGATACGTGTGTGACATTTGAATGTAGTGCATGGCTGTTTGTCAAGCATTACTTTGGCCATTACTTTGGTGCATCTGTGGAAAAAGCTCTACAAATTCTATGAATCATCGGTGTGCTCTTTAGCTGATCTGTAGTTGCTCTCAGTAGTCTGTGGTCCGCTGCTTCCCACCATTCCCTGATAATCACTCCTTTTCTAATAAACAATCCCTTCATCCAAAGTACGACTTGCCTCCAGATCCTTTACTTACATTCACATTTTATCTTAGTATCATGACTCTTTTATGTTTCATTTTAGGGAGGTTTCCTCAAAGGAATTTTGGACGTGTGGTCTTCTGGCACCTCCAGTTCTCTGGAAATTGGTTTCTTTTTACAGTAATGCAAAGTATTAATGCAGTAATAATGGTGCAATAATTTAACTGTACTGTAAACATTTTTGAAGAGATATTAGAATTATATGGTGATCTTTGGGTCTGGTTCCTCCCAAGGTTTCTTCCCTCTGGGGAGTTTCCCTCACCACTGTCACCTCTGGCTTACTCACTGGGGGCAGAGATAATGTAAAGTGCTTTGAGAAAATGTAATGTTGTGAAAATGCCTTATACAAATAAAAAGTATGGCATTTTATTGCATTTGCCAATCATGTACAAGCCAGGTTATCATTTTGGATGTGTAATAGCAGAGCAGCCAGTATTATGGATTTTTTTAAATTTACATTCATTTTCATAAATGACCCCTATGGTTTACAAACCTTTTCAGATATTAAACATATTATATTTTGGGCTCATGTTTTATGCCTGTAGTTTGATTATGTTGCTCATTGGAATAAAGGTTAAACTCAAGGTTAATAAAATACTTAGAAGTAGGTGCACCTTTCTCATCAAAGTACTTAACAATTGGGATATTTATAGTACACTTTATTACTACATATGTCTGCATTCCTGTCCTACTCAGGACGGTCCATTCATTTCTCTGGAAAAAACCCTAATCTCATGACACCCTTAACCGCTACCCAGCCCTACCCATAAATAGAAGTAACCGAAACAAAATACAAGACTCTTAGTATTTTGACTTTCTTGATTGCATTAAGATTTTTATAAAATGAAGTCAGAAGTAGTGAGGACCTCACTAGTTAAATTTTTTTGAGAATTAGTTATATTTGTGAGGTTCAAACAAGACCAAGAATTTTGACATTTTGAGTTTATTGATCACAGATTATTATAAAATCGAGTTTCCCCTTGTGAAGACTAAAAAAAATGCTCACTACAATGTCAAAATAACAGGTTTATATCACATTATGCGGTACATATCCCACACACGCACATCCAAACCGAATTAATACAGAACCATATTGTCTATTTAGTCATCTTATGGTCATTTTCCATGGTGCATAATAAGTCTTTGTCAGCGAATTATGCTTCCATTTTTTCCACTGATTCTCACATTAAAAATATCCCGGACAATACAGCACAGAGTTTTGGTCTAACACCGGAGATTTTGTCTGAGTGATACTGATTCAGCACATTTGGAAAGGCTTACGGATCGCCCAAGTCCATCTGCGCGTTGAGGTCCCAGTTAAACTGTGTGGTGAAGACCTCTGTATCCAGGCTGCCTCTGTATCACTGGAACTGAGCAATTCTGAGAAACAGAGAGTCAAACCTAAGTAAGGGCATTCTAATAATCAAATAAGAGCTCAAGTTTATACTGTTAAAGTCTGGTTAGAAAAGTTCTGCTTCTTTGTGGAGAAACATGCAGGCTGGTATAGGTGCTGGTAGAAGTTTAAATGAGATGGACCAGAATTTCTAGTATAAATGAGACACAAGAATATATTCAGTCTCCTCTATTTCCATGTGTTTATGTGTTAAAATAATAGTTTAATTAAGCTGTAACAAAGTGTAGTCATCACCTGGCTTTATTCCACTATTAGTGATGCTGCAAAAATATGACAGACAGCTGCAAAACAGATGTGTGGTTGCGTGTGAAAAAAATGATGGCAGTGATACATTGTGACACCGGAGTGCGGCTGCTAAATCATGGGAAATGGTCAGAGGCTGTGTGCGAGACCAATCTGACTGTTATATATAAACATTTGCATTACGCTGACCAGAAATTGTGTGTCCTTCCTGTGTTCCAGAATACTGCACTCTTCTTACTCATCATGGGAGAATAATTAGCCTTATTAAAAGTGTTAGGCAACATTTTACCATTTTTATGGAGAAAAAAAAAGATAATTTGTTAGTTGTGCAACCACCTGGCAAGATTCCTGTGATTAGATTAATGTGGTGAATTAAAGGCAAAAAAAAAACAGAATTAAACTGAGATATCTTAAAGGGACAGCTGTCCAAAACAAGCATCTCCTCAATATCCAATCTCCCTTTTTATAAGTTCTATAATGTAATGCGATCAACCAGCTGAATTCTTACATGTAATAGAGAGCATATTTAATAATGAGCAAGTCCCAGAAAGAAAGCAAATGATGTATTTTATTAAATGTATGTACTACATTTGCTCTATAAATTAAACCCATCTCTTTTCTAACTACTTAACTAGGGTCATGTTACCTAAAAAATTTGGTCAAAACAATCATGATCCTTTATATTAAACACCCTGCGTATTTTCTTCATGAAGAGTCATACATTTTTCCTAAAATTCCCTATATTTATTAAAACATTACGACTTACAATACAATAATGCACATGGGTAAATTCCTGTGTGAGACAATGCCACAGTGTGCTCACCCTTTCTATAGAATGTTTGTTATTAATGCTTTACAGGATAAATCAAACAGTAAAATGTCAGTCAACCCTGCACAGGGGTACCACTAGAAAATTTTCGGCACCCAGACCAGACTCGTGCAATTCTGTTCCAAATGTTTAGGGCCCTTGTCACTCAGGCCCTTGACATTAGGGTTTCATTGCCCTCAATAGCCATATTTTGAATCTGACATGTTTGCAGTTCGCGTAGAGAACATGAAGCTTGTTTGTCTCAATTGTACTACGGGGTGAAGCCGTATGAGTGTATTTCTCCACTCCTGGTAGTATGATTAGAGGGATTTTGTCAGTCATCACAGTTTGATGAAAACCATTTAAACCTCTCGATGCTCGATGCAGTACCTTTTTAACTTTTCTGAAACAAGTCCTGAAGGAAATGGCAAAAAACATTCCCAGCTCGAGCCCCAGAAGAATAACTCGCATTGAGCCAGATACTCACAACACCCCGCCATAAATGTCCAGCTGTCTGAACACATGAAATGAATAATTATTTTATGTGTTGCATTCATCATGTATTTGTCAAGCAGGAATAACAGGAACTGCTGAAAGCAAGTCAATCGGCTGTATTGCTTCACGGTGACTGGTCTGGTGCAGATTTTCTTTCTCCATAACCGGAAAACGTACTGCTGAAATGTTCACAGGACATTGTCCATACTGATCCTACCCCCCACCCTCCCCTGTCTTACAGTTCCAGTCAAAAGTTTGGACACGCCAAGCCACCTACAAAGCTAGAGAGACAGAGTGTTGCATCACATGACCTGGCCACCTGACCTAAACACAGTAGAAACATTTTTGGAGGATTGAAGAAAAAGTGGCCAATGACAGTGCAGCACATGGTGGACCTCCTTCGGGACGGCTGGAAAAGCAGCCAATGAGAGCTAAGCATATGTGTGGGACCTCCTTCAGGACAGCTGGAAAAGCATCCCAGGAGGCCACCTCATGAAACTGGCATGGAGGTGAAAGAACCACTCCCTGGAACAATTGGGGCTAAGGGCCCAGTGGTGTGATCCCTCTGCTGACCAGGGGATTGGAACCAGCAACCCACAAAGCTGACCCCACCCCAACAAATTAATTATTTGAATTCAATACTTTTTTAGTCCGTAATTCCATATTTGTGTTGGGTGGTATGACCAAAAACTTGTATTTTTCAAAATTCAAAATTCTTTGTGATCACGTGTGTGTTGTAGCGCTGGAGGTGACCGTCAGGCAACCCTGTAAATCAAAATTGTGCTGTAGGTAATGCCATGTGTAGTTTTAAATGTTAACTGTTGTAAATAGTGTTTGTGGGTGCCCACCTTGTGCATTGGGAGGCACTGTGTATGTGTTGTGTGTGAATGGTATGGGTGCGATAGGCCACTTTCAGGTTAAAACCATGAGCAGACTCCGCTTCTTAACTTCATAACCTGGCTCATCTGCCCATTACAGTATTTTTTTAAATGAAGAATTGTTATATCATTTTCTGCCTTTGAGTTACAGCTGGTTTTTCAGCTATGCTGTGGTATGGTGGTATATGATACATTCATACCATATGGGAAAGTTAAACAGTATACCAGATGATTATAGTTTTGATGTCTATATAATTTTATTAAAATGTAGAGAAGAAACCTATAATGTAGATAATAAACCTTTCTACAGAAGAAATTAAAAGACCACTCTATATTTAAAAAAAAATCTGCATTGTTAAATCCTGGTTTAATCCTGGTTACACTGCATGGCAGGCTGTATCCAGGCTCAAAGTTTCTAATGGCGCTTTTCCACTG
>JAODKN010000008.1:10581982-10594761 GCA_026774425.1 Petrocephalus zakoni | reverse complement strand
ATAGCAGCATTTTTGCCACTCTACAGGACACTTGTGAAATGTTTTTTCAGGCATGGGGGCACAGTGCACGGAGCAGAGGTGGGACTCCAACCCTCAGGCATTTGTATGGCTGCTTGTAATCATTTAATCCTGATGTTTTAAATAGCTTTGTGTGCAAAATGGTTGGTGACGTAAGTGATAGGGTTGCCTCAGTGATTTCCTCACACCTCTGGGATCTCGGTGCGAGTCTCCACCTTTGCTCTACACATGTGGAGTTTGCATCTCTACATCACTTCCTGGGTTTTTTTGTCTTGTGCACAAGGCTTCCTGAATAGGACGAGCAGGGTGGATGGATTGTGTGATCGATCTCAGGCGCGCCAGATTGCAGACCAAAATAATCTTACATTTCAAATAATCCAGATACGGCAATTTGTTTGGTCTCTGCTATCAGGCTTTGGGAGGCCTTGAAAATGTTCTGTCTTATCATATTAGTCAGTTTAACTCCTGTTATGAGTACAGTTAACAATAGTAGTAACAAAAATAAGCAAAACTTTTCATGTGGAAACAATTTATACCATTAAGTTGTAAGGAAAAAATTCAGTACTTTGATAATATATTTCATAATATGCCATTATGTACAATTAACTATTTATGGATCAAGTCCATAAGTAGTCAAGGATGCTTCGTAGTAACCATACTGCAGAATAAAGTATAAAATCGTATTCTTCAGCCTGATGTAATTAAAACTGCAAATGAATTGTGTGCTATTGTTATACCAACAGCTTATTAAGTTCATGTGTGGTACATTAAAGCATACTAAAGAATTTCTAGCAAAATTAGGGTTAAATTTTACACATGGACCCTGTCAGGCCAGCTCAGCAATGAGTTAATACGTTTACTCTCCTGTATGAGTTATAAATATCCATTTTTTTTTAGAAAAACTGAAAGATTTGATCCTTCTCTGCACATGAATGCCACCAGATCGTCCGCGAAGCTAAGGAAGTCCACCTGAGCGTGGAGCCACCTGTGACCTCAAACGTCTCAGCACATGTTGAAATATTACACTTGGAAACCCGAGACTGGCGCTGCACTAGCACAATGGCCCCCGGCCACGTCTCTGTCCCTGTCCTTGGCTGACCTCAAGTTAATCGCCCCCCCCCCAAAACGCCTCGCGCAGCTGTGTGACCCTGTGCAGGCTGCCCAGGGAAGACAAGGCTGTGCTGACTGCGGGGGCCACAGCCGGGATAGCGGTTTTGTGGCATGTAAGCTGGAGCCATTACGGCGCACAAAGCCAATGAGCTGTAAGGCCAGTCCTTCGAGATACAGCATTGCTGGATAGACTGGAATGAAACATTTCAGTCTTTTCTAACAAGGGGTGACTATCAAGGTGCCACAATTCATCAGGCACGTGTCCCACGACTCTTGATAAACTTCTGCCTTAATAAAGACAAGCCACCTATCCAATTGCTCCAACTTCTTATCACAATCATTCATTCATTCATTCATTCACCTCACTTACTCACCCTCCCAACTGAGCCTTGCCTTTGCACTATTACCTGCACCTTATGACCTTACGTATAATGTATGTGTATGTGTGATTTATGTTTGTATAAATGTATAATGCATGTAACGTATGTCCAACCTATATACATTCCTCCCCACCTCCCCTGTCTGTCTACGTTTTGCACTAAGTCTTGCATGTTCTGATGAAGTCGCAACTCCCCTTTCATTTTCACATGTGCCAGCACATTGTGTTAATGACACAAAAAATTGAATTGAATTGAATTGAATATTCAGAAAATTTGCATCATCCCAGAGAAAATATTTTGAAGCATGGGTCTGGATACCAGTCCATCACAGCAGGCACATACTGGATAGCAGTCCATCACAGCAGGCACATAACATAGTAAAACACCCCCCCTCGAAATTTGGAGTTTGCCCCAATTTACCGAGGGGTACCTCCCTCACCATATTTCTGGCAGGGGGCTACACAAAGCAGACATATAATTAATCTATAATTACACACTATGTCCAATTTATAGACACCAATTTTCCTACCAAGAGGAAACCCAGAAAAACATGGGCGGAGCATGTAAACAATAGAGATTTTTTATTTTACCAAATAATTCAGGTTAGCACATGCTGGACGGTGCACTTGGGTGGTGAATGATACGCCTTGATCTCCACAGGGCTTTGTCACACTCTCTGGCGCTAGATATCCGTTGTTCCTGCGGGCGCTGCAACACCAGCACACACATGCCCCTTTTCCTGCTTTCTCTTTGTGCTTTGTGATGTTCTCTCTTTTCCCCCAGAATCCTCTCTGCCGTGCACATACGTTGGTTGCAGTGTGGCAGAACTCGCTTCTGTGGCCAGCATGGCAGCATCTTGACAGCGCTGTCATGTCCCTGCCTGCCGAAACCCACGAAAGGTTTGCACGATACCAGAAGATTTATCTGAGATTTCAGAACAAAGACGAGCTTGGTGCCACTATCCTTGTACAATCTGTGCTCAGTTTGATTCGGTCCATACTGCTTTACTCATTCTTCCTCCCTGGAAGCCTGAGGACTGAAAAAAGCCTAATTAAACCATTCAGAAGTTCCATTTCCAAATGCCGAGCCATACCAGTAGACAGCTCCGGAAGCTAATTGGTGAGACCCAGGAAAGGTGGCCCACCCACTTAACCTCCATCGCATGTTCCATGACCCTGCACATCTCAAGCAAACCCGGTTCCACTATGAAATCTGCCCCGGTTAAGTTTCAAAAGCGACCAACTTGCACAAACACCTAAGCATTCCCCTGTACTTTACCTGGGCAGCACTTTTAACTTGGCCCCCTACATACTCATAGGTCCATATGGCATCCCAGGGTGAGTTCAGGGTCTCCACCCCACCATTGGGCTCCATCCTGCTGCTCCTAACAGGCCTCCATAATCTCCACTCATGCCAAAAACAGCACTGGGACCAATCAGCACCTTGTCAACATCTGTTGCAGGCCGGACTCTCTGCACAAGGATTGCTGCTGGGAATGGATGGATGCTGATGTTTCATCTGTCCAAAACCAATACATTTTGCGTTAGATGCCGCTAACACTTCTGGGCCAGTGCTATTTTTTCCCCCCAGAATCACATGGGCTTTTAAAACATGTTTGATACCTGGAACACTGAATGAACATTGAGGTAAGTCCACATCTGGCTTGTAAGCCTCTGATCATTTATCTCTGTGAGCTCCATCTGAAACGGTATTGACAAAATCCACTGGTGGGTGAGATGTTCCATTGCACAACAGTGGGGGCCCAGTCCATGTGGGTCAGCAACACTTCAGGGTGATGTTAGCTGACATGTGAGGGCCTGGTGACACGGTCCGTCTAAAGGCCTTGTCGTGGGGACCCTGAAGAGGCGGACACTCACTTTTCAGTGCCCTGCTTTTGCAACTCCTTTGATAATCAATGTGTGACCGTCACATGGCTACAAGCGACTTGCAAAAGAGCAATAAAACTTTTGCAACACTTACTCATGTTTCATCTCAGATAGTAACAGCATTTCCATCATTGTTTAAGTCAGCAAAACAAGACAATGACTTTTTCATGTGCAATTCTCTGCAGATGTACTGTAGGCTTTCACTTCCCCCTCCACCACACGGAATCCCATACGCAACCTTTCATGGCCACGAGCACGAGCAAAATCAAAAACACAAATAATATTAACACAGCTGTGTTTCCTCTGTCCACATTTGTTTTTTTGTTTTTGTATTAATAATAACCATGTAGTTAGGGGCATCAATTAGTGTTTCTGGTCCGTTCCACTGCATTAGAAGTGGTCTGTAAGTTTACAAATATGAGAAGTCTGTTCTGGACCATAAAACATGGTCACGTGACACAGTGGAGTGTCAGTGTTATGCTACAAAAAGATCCTTGTAGCTCTGTTCTAATCCAAACCACGTTAAAACCTTAATAATTTCATTGCTTGCTTCATAATTTTCTGTTTCCTGCTCTCAGTACAAGTTTCTGTTGTTAATTTTCTGTTATATTTCAGTTGTTCTACTCAGAACAGATAATAGAAAATTACAATTTATCAAAATTGCCCTGTTTTTTTATCTCTTAAAATGCTCTGTGAAATCTCTTATTCGTGGGCACAAGGTTGCCACACTCAATGCAGCAAAATCATAGCCCTCAAAATCAATTGGCAAGGTCCAGAGGAATTCTCAGACGGACTTTGGTGCCATGACTTGGTGTTGACCACCGCTGAGGAGACCCTCCAGGCATGGTGACCCCAGCAAGCACTTAATGGGAGTGGCATAAGCTTCTGAGGTCTTGGGAAGTCCGCTTGGTCCACTTTCTCATTATGTACTTGCTCATTATGGCCCAGCAGGTGAGCCAGAGCCAGGACCGCCTGGGAGAGCATGTGTGCTGTACTCACAGCAAAGCCCAGGCAAACTCGGAGGGAGTCGCTAAGCAGAAGATAATAGTTCACCAGGGGGGGCACTTTGTAGTAATCTGGGTCAAACAATGAACGTGAGAACGCAGTGTGTGTTTATATGGGTCCCTCCCTTCCACCCTTCACAATCTGTTACATCAGATGGCAGTGAGTTTTGGATGGACCCATTTTTTCTTTTCATGATGTTTGCAAACAACGGTTCCAGGACAGTTGACCTACTCCTGCAGTTCACTGGACGCTCGGGATTTATGAAAACGGGTGATATTAGCCGCTGAGCAGTGATTCAATGTTGCCATCTCTCACTGTGCTCAGTCCCTGTGTTGTCTTAGTGTCACTGAAAATAACAATCATTTTATTTTACTATAGTGCTCAATGGGCAGATATTTAGGGCAGTGTTTCCCAAACCCAGTCCTCGGGAACCCACAGACAGTCCACATTTTTGCTCCCGGTAGGGACCTGGGAGGAAGCATAAATGTGGACTGTCAGCGGGTCCCTGAGGACCGGACTGCGAAATACTGCTGTCTTGTCATTAAACTGCACTTCCTGTGCATGTTGCATGGGTGATTGTTTTGTTGTGGCACTCTCCCCCACGCTAGTTCCTGAAACATGTGGATAGCCAGGTATACCTATTCAGCCCAGTGCCACAGTGGTTCCTCTGGGAGCCGCAAAACCCCTGGATGTGGCCAGAAAGCATTTAGCAAGAAATGTTGTTGGCCATATTTCTCATGGGTTGGGTTCTTTATTTCTTTTGAAACGGAGAGCTTGTGGAAAGGCCGTAAAAGCTACACATATAAAATATCTTATAAAGAATATATTTTTTTTATTATTTTGATTTTGATATACTTTATTGATCCCCGTGGGGAAATTATCTTCTTCTCACCTCCCCCAAGCCTGCTCTCTGTGAGAGTAAGCTTGGACGAGAAGGGCAGCCACCTCGAGGGGCAGTTAAGGGCATTCCTCAAGGGCCCACAAATATGTTTTAGAAATCAACAAATAATTGTTAGCAGCGTGGAATAACAAGGAAAGTTAAGGGTTATTGTGTGTATGCATAATTTTCTGGTTGCTTTTGCTCACTTCCTTTTAAATTGCTTTGTTAGACCTTAATAAAACGTAAAATGCAAAGGTTGCATTCATACAAAATGTCATTAGTGACCTGAGAAGGAAAGATCTGGGTGCACTTTGGCTGGAGCGGTACCTCTCACTTCCAGCATTCCATAGGAGCATTTGCATTTATGGCTCTGCTGAAAATTAACAAGATTACAATCTCTTTCCACTACAAGAAGGTCTTTATATTTAAAAAAAAAAAAGGTGTCTTGAAATCAATACATACAAACAAAGTGGGTATTTTTTGGGGCTTGAAGCCAGTACCAGCTTGCATTTTACTAAAAAATACCCAAGGCGTCTCCATCAAGCATGACTGCATCACACTGTTTGAAAGTCTGCCTAAAGTCATCCAGACATTGTTTCCTTTCTTGTTGGGGGGGGGGGGGGGGGATGGGTATGTAGCAAATGTAGCAAATGTGAATACATTTCGGGTTGGGAAAGCAGACAGAAGCACAACACACCGGGCTATACAGGATATATCCGCTCCTTAACTTTATTGTAAATAGTACTACTAACACAAAATAACAAGTAGAACTAATAAAACTGACATTTTAGCATGGTTGTAAAAAAAAAGAAGAATCCAACACTGGCATGATGGAAGAAGAAGAAAATGCAAAACACTAGAACTGCCTGACATCAGGACTTTGGCCTGGGTTACTAGGAACCAAGCAAACCTGAACTATATATATCTGATGAAAATACGGAACAGGTAGAAACAGATCAACACAGATAATCTCACTCTAGTGATCTAGGGACCATTCAGGTCCAGCCAATGGAACCTCCTTTCTCATAAATCCTTTCTTCAAAGGCATAATTTTCGGTGCTTTCCCTGCTTATTGGCCGTAAGTAAAATGTCTGGGTGGCACACCCAATAGAACAGCCCCAAATCCCTGGCTATAAAAGACTCTCTATCTAGCATTTAATTTAGCCTTAAGAAGCGAACACAACTGCCCAGACAGTATAGGGAAAGGAGCTTAGGAAACGGTGTTCTCTTACAGAAAACAAATTATCATCAAAACTCAGTCGACTGTATGAGGGATGTTGTAGTTATAACAATGCTATTCAGGTTGAAAGTTTTGATATGGTTCATTTCAGAGGTGCTGTACTGTAAATAGCGCACTGACAAACACATGACTTATGTGGGACCATGTGATAGGATGCTTCCGATTTCTTGGATTCTAACCCTTCCCCTTAATTTTTCTGTGCGTTAACGCAATAAACTGTGACATATGGTTGCAATCTGACATTGGCGATAACGGTTCCACTTGTCGCTACACTGGGGCGTCTTTACTAATCCCCCTCTTTGGGGTATATCAGGCTGCCCTTTAAGGAGTGAGCCCGCAACCTTCTGCCTGTGCAGCCCTGCTCGCATGGGACAGGCATCCCCGGTGCCGGCCCTCCTGACATACAGCTCTGATTAGGGCCCTTGGCACCACTCGGCGTGTGCCTTTGATGTGGTCTCTTGCCAGGATCCCGGCAACAGTCCAGGCCCGGTTTCGCTTGGCCAGAGCTCCCCTGACAAGGAGGTGATCTCTGGGCTTGTTCCTGGAAGTCTGGGGTTGAATGAGCCCCAGCTGTCGGGATGCATGGTTCAACAGCTTGTATTTGTTTTGGAAGTGCCGAAAAAGCCAAGTGAGTCGCAGTTCGCGACTACTGACGCTCCAAAGCTAGAATGAGCATAGTACGGCAAATTCAGCTGCAGGACACCTATGAGTCCCGAGAAAGACACCGACCAAAGCATATGCATATATTTATTTTTGTAACACTTCTATCCAAAGGGAAGGGGTGTAATTTATGTGTGGAATTCAAAACCACAGCCTTTGCATTGTTATCACAAAGCTACACTTGTGCTGATAGAGGAGCACCTGAGCAGGAATCACTCAGGTACGTAGCAGGAATGGAGAGGAACGAGGCCGGAGACGAACCCCCGGGGGTTACCTCGGGTGAACACCTTGGCTGCTGGCCCACTCCCATGGTGTCCCAGCCAAAGGAAAGAGTCCGCAACCCCCTCCAAAGGAAACAAGGCCCCACGTCTTCATGAGATGATGTGACAACTGTCCAAACCTTCTCCTATATAGAGAGATCTGATCCCTTTAAAAACTTTACACCATTCTGAGATGTGGGAAGACCTGGGCACGGGTGGCGGCACCTGCGAAAATCTCTTAACAGAGATGCAAATCAGAACATATCATGTAGCAGTTCGGCATTTAAGCTGCGTGTATGTAATTTAACAACTAAACTCAATGGAATTAAAGGTGTTCGCCCGCAATTGATAAGGTTAAATAATAGGACTTGTGTTGGGCCCTACAAACAGGATCTTGCCGTCAATATCTTCTCCTAAAAAAAGAAATGCTACATTTTCACAAAACACTGAACAAAAGGCAGCTGAAGGGAAAAAAAAACACCCAAAAAAGGAAAAGACATTTAAAATGGGGCGGGGGGTCCACATTCTGATTGGCATGCTTTGGATCACATGACTGGAGTTTGCAGGTGCTTGGCAAGGTTCACCAAAGATTATCTACAAAACAGTTAACCTTGTGTGGAGAGCATTCTGTGCTTAAAAGTCAGCTGTGAAATCTGACCAATGTGAGATACAAAGATTGTCAACCTTGAGACCCGGACACACTTTGTTACAGGATTTTAAGTTCACTGCGAAATAGCTGTTTTGAATTACTCAAGATGTCTACATTGCACCAAGGTCTAGATATGAAACAGAAAATTCAATTTAAAAACTTTGAAAACTTTCATTTTAACAGATCATTTGACATCAGTCATGGAACGGGTCCATACCACAATACTACACAAAAACTGGTGTAATTCTACCTCACTGGGTGCTGTGTAAACAATAGGGGATTTCATTTTTATTATCAAAAACTTCCCCATGAAACCAGTATACTAGAAACTAGTTTTAAATAAGCATATATTACTCTGAAAATATAAATAATGAGTAATTATGAGAGGAAAAATTATATGGTTACATAAATGTGTGCATCTCATTTATACATAGTTTATACGTGCATAATTGGGAGAGTAAAAATAACGTCCAGTATGCAGAAATCATGCAGCTGTGAGCCACTTTGTCGATAACGAGCTTGTGAAAAGACCATCCATTTTGCCAAAGTCAATGCTGCTTAGCATCCTACATTAAGGACACCACTGCCCCCTAATGGCAATGCGTGTGTACTGCAAGGATTCCCTTTATGCTTTTGGAAGGCGGCAACTGAAATTCCCATCAAATTGCTTTGGCGCAAATATCATTAAAATTTGATCTTGCTGATCTTAAAACAAATATTATAACGGTCAGCAGCGAGAAATATTTCATCATCGCAGCAGTACTTTGGTTATTTACAATGCACGATGAAATTATATAGCCGGAGCAAATATATTGTTGGACATCAAAGTAATTTAGCTCTAGGATTTCCCATACAGATATTATTACACCACATAAGTTGCAATGTGCATTCATTTTCAAAAATATTTTTTAAATTTAAAATAGGATATAGGATAGACTGGTATAGAAAATGGTTGGGTGGGTGGGGTGGATGGATGGATAGTAGTGGTCGCAGTTAGGCACCGCGGTTAAGAATCCATGGATAAGATGGGCAGAATCCTAAAAATTTATATTCTGACGAACAGCGTTTTGGTTCCAGGTGGGTGATATAGGTCTATATTTCGGGACAGAGTGGGGCTCAGCAGGTTAAGCTCTCTGCCTGCAATCAGATAGTTGCAGGTTCAAGCCCAACCTCAGCACATCTGTGGGCCCTTGAGCAAGGCCCGTAACCCCCACCTCCCTGGGCGCCCCTCAAGGTTGCTGCCCTTCGTGGCCAAGCTTGGGAAATGTTACATTCTCTAAGATGTGAACATATTGTAAGCTTCATTTTACTAATGTTACAAATTAGTAAACTAGTCGACCCTCATTGTGGGGTCCATTCGTCTTAAGCAACAATGGGAGCAAAAAGATCCGGAGAAAATCAGACAAATATGGATAAATAAATAAATAAATACACAAACAAAAGGAAGCAAAGTACAGTTGTGCGTAGGAGTGATTTAGCGAAATAGCTAACCATGATGAGTCAAGTGCTGGGAATGTCATATGCGACATAGTACTACTATCCATAATTTGCATAACATACTGTACGTTGCAGTGACATGCAGAATTTTATTTCGAAGAAATAATCGAGCAGCTTCAATATGGACCGCTGGCACATTACGTTTTATTGCTTATTTCTTTTGGGCAGCGGCCAAACGTTATTAGCTTTTAAACTTTCAACAAAGTCTTAATTTTCGGGTGTGCACTGTCATGCAACCAACATATTGTACGCTATTTTATTTTTGTTTGGAAAAAGTGGAAAAATGGAAAAAGATGGGGAAAGTTTTGAAATGATTTATTGTGGTCTTTTGTTTTTACGTCACAAAAACCTGGCATTTCAACAGGGGTGTGTACGCTTTATATATCCACTGTGTGTTACCGTATCATTATGCTTACATTATCTCGGCTGGGTGACGGCCATGAGTGGTCAAATTGCAATTTATTGACAGGACCAGCATTGCATATGTTTTGCGCTGGCACTTTGCACCCTTTGCTTAAGCTGTTTGTCGGTACCGTATAATTAGACAAAATAATAGGTTATGATTGCGTTAGCACAAAAGGTGCGCCCAAGCGCCAGTGCATTATGTCTGCATGAGAAACTGGATGACGTCAGAACCAATCTGCACGTCACTAATGGATTGTGCAATGAACACGGACACGTTGCTTCAATATAATATTCTGCGGCCAGTATCACGAATATATATTTCTTGCTTAGCTGGATCACTTGTTGGATGTTACTGGATTTAAAGTAGTCTAGGTCTATACCAGGGCTGGCCAGGCATCTGCAATGGGCTGGTGTGTTCGCAGGTTTTCTGGATAACCTTTAGATCAGCGGCTCAAACCCATGACTCTTCAGCCAATCAGTCCTCTAATTAGTAATCTAATTAGAGTGTCTAATTAGAGTGTAGCAGTAAAAATCTGCACACACGACGGCCCTTTCTGGGTAAGATTGGCCACCCCCTGACCTATACATTTGCACAGAACTATATACATAGAATAGATGCTGACACAGACAGACACCATACATACATACTAAAACTCATATATCCTCATACTTGTACACCCATATTTTTATGTCATGCATACATATATGTGCTTGTATTCATATGTATGTATGTTCATGCCTCTATGTACAGTATGTATATGCAGGACAGCATGCATGTAGATGTGCAAGTGCATAGTACCAGTATATATGTATGTATTTTGCCCTAAATGGCTTCTCATACAGTACGTTACCACCTTTGTTTCCCTCAGTCAGGTCACACCAAATGTATTAAAAACAGTCTTATGGAGCATATGGACATGTGAAAAAAAACTCACACAAGGACATTTAGCACAACATTGTAATTAAAATACTATAGTCACTTGTTTACTTTTATTGTTGCAGCATGCACGGCTGTTGTTGCGGCTACTGTTATGATCTTTTATAAAAGCCAAAGAACGTTTTTTTGCAAACATATCCGTGTTTACTTATTGCGTACATTATTATCATCATCATCATCATCATCATCATTATTATTATTATTATTATTACTATTATTATATATAGCAATAATAATAATAATAATAGTATTACAGCCTCCTACAATCCAGGGTATTCCATTCTTCCATCCTTTGGATGTATCAAAGGATAAGAATTTGTTGGGCTACTGTATACTCTTAAGTAGGCCCGTTTGACTCGGTTTCGAGTTTGTAAATAATTGACTTTAATAAGTAACCGAATAAAATGTATTAAATATAGGGAGCACGGTATACACACAGCAAGCGGCTCACTGGATACGGCTGATGAAGGCTTGGGGCTTACCGATCACAAAGCATATCCCCTCGACGCATTCACCATCCAAGGGGTTTGTTTATCGTTTTTTCCCCTTTTCCCTAGTGGTCACCCACTGACCAATAAGAATGAAGAGTCTATTCGTTTCCAGGGGAACCGGTTCTATGTCCCGGAAGTCGGGAGCAAATAGGCAGCGGATGGGAAAAGCCTGTCACCCGAACCGCCGTATCCAGTCTAATAAATCGGCAGTGTAGCGCCTGGCCTGGAAACAAACCGATTATGCTGTAAATGCAGCGCTAACGTACTTTAAATTACGTTACTAACATCTGTAACCTAAATAGCGACGTTATCAGGCTAAGGAAGGCGAATAGCGGATTTTGGCCGCTAGCCGGTGGCAGGTCTTTCCCAGGGCCCGCTCCGGTCGGATGGACGCCGGGCAGCTGCTGCTAAATGTGAGAATGGAGCTGGCAAATAGCTGCGGAGCTGAGTAACGTAGCTGCAGCATGCCGCTTGGACGCCGGACTCCGGCAGCCCGCCACGGCCCTCGGTCGCGCTTCGCAGTAGCCGGACGGCGGGGGGTATGAGGGCAGCGGCGGTTCGGAGGGAGCGGGCGCCCGGCCCCGTCAGGCCTGCCGCTCCCCGGCCTGTTCGCGTCCCGCACACGGCCGGTGCCGCGTAGCCGCCCTCGGAAGGTAAGCCGCGCACCTTGGCAGCGAGGTGCCCTCGGTAACACTGGCTCTGGGGGAGCGGGCTTTGGACGCAAATGTACCGGCTCACAGCCCAGGAAACGTGTGGTACCAAGTAGGGCAATATAATAACGCTATCGGCCCTTTATTGTACTGTTTAGCCGCAGTATCCTCTCCCAGGGTTTTAATGTTTTATTGTATATTGTATATATTGTATATATTATGTAATGTACCTGGCTACTATAAGATCCTAATTTCCCTGCGGGAAATCAATCCATCCATCCATCCATCCATCCATCCATCGAGAGACAGATTAACTTTCGTTAAACAAATGAATCTTATATGCACTTACCTTGTTCTATGTTTATTTTATTCCTTATTAACAACTTAATCATATTTGCATATCCCCTTGACTTTCCATTTTTGTAAGGCATAGGTTGCCTTGTTGAAATAAAAAAATTATGGTATTGATTAGACATTACTTATAGTGCAGCTCTTTGTGGTTTGTACAGCTATTCTACAAAATTAAATGTGTGGAACTCGGGTATTCTAAGTAAATCTGTATAGAAGTAACTATAATTGGAAAATAATTGTAACAACAAAGATTGGCCCATTTAAGTGTGGTCCATGCATTTTAATTTTTTGTGGTAACATCAGAAGAGCTTTGATTATCCAAGCATTTCTTTTGATAAGCTGGACATGGTATTCTGGTTC
>JAODKN010000008.1:10543339-10572460 GCA_026774425.1 Petrocephalus zakoni | reverse complement strand
CCCCCCCCCCCCCCCCCCCCCCCCCCCCCCCCCCCCCCCCCCCCCCCCCCCCCCGCCCCCCCCCCCCCCCCCCCGGGCGGCGTCAGTGACTTCATTTCCTTTTCCTGAGGAGAATTACCATTGAACGAGATGATGAATGAAATGCCTTTTGGACATTGGACAGCAGTTAATTTGTATCAGTGGAACTTCTCGAATGTTTATTTTTGTTTCATCACAGCTTAATGTATCTGGTCAAATTCTAGTTGAAGGCACTTGATGGTGGATTGAAAGATTTCACTTCTTTTAAGCAATTTGAAGTTTTATGCTCAGAATTTCTGTTTGAAGTGTCTATTGAAGCAGACGTAGGGAGGCGCGAGAGGCAGATTTATCGTTTATGATGACATCTGAACAGAAGCACATTGTCGAGATTTTTACATGGCGCGATTTGCTTTTGGCATGATTCTTCAAAGGCCACTGACCTTTATCCTTCAGCTCAGTCAGCTGCTGATCATGCCAGGCCAGCTTCAGGGTGACACACTGAAATGTCCATCATCTGAGCTTGTGAATTTTCTCCCAATGTGTCCTGGCTGTTCCTCTTTGCCACAGGGGTACCCTCTGCATTGACCCCCCCCCCCCCCCCATCCCCAGGATGAATCAGGCTTTGCGATTCAGTTGCTAGGCTGTCATATGAGGGCTCAATTGGAATAGGCCCATCTTCACTTCTCACCAGTCATATAAAATGGCTTGACTGGGTTTATTAATGCTGGTGAAAGAGCTTTCCGATAGTAGTACCTGGCAATCTAAATAAATATTTGAGTCACGCTTAATAGTTTTTATGGCAGATCTTAACATTTGCTCTGTAATTGTTTTAAAATGATGTATCTGTTATATTTGGGTATGGTCCATTGTATTATAAATTACAAAGTAGTGCTATCCGCTCTGGAAGTAGGTCCTTACCCAGAATCCATTTTCTTTATAATGATTATATGCATGTGCCGTTCACAGTATTTAACCACATTTCCTCTGCCACCCCATACCAGGACGTGAGCTTTTCGGGACCACTGGGCTACACCCATGCCGAGATGGACATTGAGGAATCTGTTGCCGTGGCAATGCGAGCAGGACCAGAGTAAGGTTCCTGCGGGGCCCGTTTTTACAGATGATCCACCAGTTCACAGCAGCGGTTTATTTGGGTGGGTGGGAAGGGAGGCGGCCGTGTTGTGGCCCTGGGAGGTGGCCCATCAGCCGCCTGAGTCACCCTTTAAAACCGCAGAGTGAGGACCACAGTATCAGTGCCTCAGTGTGGCAGACAAGACAGCAGCTCGTACACACTCTGCATTACTGAGACTCACAATTTGTCTTTTATTCAGTGCATAATTAATTCTTTTGAGGAAAGAAATTTACTCCAGATTCAAAGGATTTAGAAAGCTTTAATCCAGACTTAATTGTTCTTTTTTACTTAGAGCTCGAGGGTTTTAAATATTAAAATGTGTAAGTAAGAACCCTGACTTCACTTTCTGATGATCTTTTGTCATTCCTCTGGGCTGGTTGGTGCAGGTTTCATTATGCACAATAAACAGTCTCTCATTTAGCATTAACGTTAAATTCATAACAGAGATGACAAAGTAGACATCATAGCTGTTGCCATAGAGCCTGTTTTCTTAGCAAAAACAAAATACAGTAAATCAAATTCTTTTCCCATGACTTGGATAACTTGTGGTAAGAAGAACAGTGGGTAGCGTATGCGTGTATAATTGCAAGACTTAAATTGGAGAACAGTGTGCCCTAGATGTTAGTGCGTATAGAACAGTGCATTTCTGAAATGCGTTGTGGGCTTTTAGTCTATCCTGTATTTTCTCATATTGAGCATAAGCACTGTAATTCCCGCTGGGGACCTTTTGGCAAGCAGTATTGCAGTTTCACAGTGCCGGTAACAGTGTATGAATGCCGTTGTATGGTGCACAACTTGACGCAGCAGTTAGTATGCTGTACTGTTAGTGCTTTGTGTAACTGTAGGTGCTCTGCGGGAGGATCACTTACTGCAGGGTTAGAGTAACGCCTGGGTGGTGGTGTTTTGGCCGAAAGCAGTAGGGCTCCTCAAGCGACTCCCCTCCTGCTAACGTTTATTGAGAGTTTTGTTTGGCATCTCGGAAGTTTTACTCTGTGGCACATAGAGGCGCGCGTATCGAGAGGAGGTGGTCGCGGTCAACAGCAAGTCGGCACGTCATGGTGGTCCATAGGGAGTATCTCTGCATGCTGATTTATTTCTGAAGAAGAGTTGTTTACTGTGCATGGAAATGGATCACTGATAATTGCATTGGGATGGAATGACTTTACAAATAGTTTAAACAATAATGGGATCAGTTCGCTTTAGACCTGCGCATTCACAGCAAAGTTCTTACCTACAGGAGTGGTTCTTAAGCTGGTGGGAAGCAGTTTGCAGCTTCTGAGTTTATAAGCTCTTCAGCACTCAAACTAATGTTGAACTTGTTGGCTCACTCCCAGACCTGGGACTCTTACTGGTTTATAGAGCTAGAGAAACTCTAGATTCTTCGACCCTCTTCCAAGATGCATGTTTTGGAAACCTCAGAAATGGTAGAAACCACATGATAGCAATGTCTGGGTCTTATAAAAGCCAAGATCTTTTCAGCTCATTGTTGTCATAGAAGGCTGCCCTCCCTCCCTGGTTTTTGCCGTGATGCAGGTTCTACGGTAATGGCCGGTTGAGGAGTTTGTCCACCCGGACACCCGAGGATGAGCATTTTCCTGTAGCATACGCTGAGCACGAACTGAAGCGGCACCCCCAGAAACACACGCAGGTAAGGACCTTGGGGCACCCACCTAGGGGGTGCAGGAGGCCTCTCTGTTAGCGGAGCAGCCAGCAGCTTAGCAGTCAGGCTAACGGGTGTCCGGTGGTGCCTGTATTTATGGTGCACAAGCTCCTTCTGGTTTATTTCGGGGTATCGAATCGTCGCACTGTGACTGACTGTAATGTGTCTCTCTGGAAACTTCCTGAAACCCTTCACAGAAGAAGAGGAAACGAAAGGTCCCCAAGGTCCCTGCCGAGCACGGCGATGGTCGACCCGGGGATTACAGCAGCCAGAGCCTCGCTGTGGACACTGTGCAGCCAGGTGGGACTGCACACAGGGTGTGGTGGTCTTCGAGGACACTCTCCCATGATTAGTCGCATGTCGTCACTGTTACTGGCATTCTGGTGCTGGTACTTAGTTTAGTTATTTCACTTTTTAAATGGTAGTATTTAAATTTAGTAAAGAGCTTAAGTATATGGGCCATGCCACAGTTCAGATTCTGGGACACGGTTCGGATTCCATCCATCCATCTATCCATCTTCCAGCTGCTCGTCTCTGATAGGGTCACAACGGGGGCCTGGAGGCCGTCCCAGGCAGCGAAATGCAGGGGTACGTTCCAGACAGCATGCCGTGAAATCTCATGGCACATACAAGCTATGGCCATTTAGAGATGACAGGTAGCCTAACTGCATGTGTGTGGGCATAGGGACATGCAGACCCCATACTTAAGGAGAGTAGGATTTGAACACCAAACTTAGGAATTTTGAGGCGAAATGCAGTTTGGGACCCAGTTTGGACCCACTTCAGTTTAGATAGCTTTCTGGCAAGATTTATGGCTCCCCTAAGCTTTTGAGCCTCATCGCTGTCCTTCGTTACCCCCCAGTGACTGACTCATAGGGAGAATCCCCACAAGGCACTCTTTAAAGTGATATGCAGCATATGAATGACATCAGCAGGGTCGGGGGTGGGGTGAGAACTGAGGGCCAGCAGATCAGGACACATCGAGCTGTGCCATTTTCAGCACTCAAGCGTGCATTTGCAAGCACTTTGTCATTCGAGTACATGTTTCACACGTATCAAAAAAAGTGACCGTAACCGTCTGACCGTAGCTCATTTAGTGTATTTTTACCGTGACTTTAACCGCTCGATCGTGTCCCGTTTAGTGTTTGTATTCTCAACCATGACTGTAACCGCTTGATCATGGCCTGTTTAGTGCCCATATTTCCACCATGACTTTAACTGCCTGACTGCAGCTCATTATGTTTCTGTATTTTCACCGTAACCGCATGACCCTAGTTTTAGTGCCTATTTTCACTATGACCGTAACTGCCTGGTCGTGGCCTGTTTAGTGCCCTTATTTTCACCGTAGCTATAACTGCCTGAACTTAGATCGTTTGGTATCCATATTTTCACTGTGACCGTAACCACCTGACCGTAGCTCATTCGGTGTCCATATTTTCACCCTGACCATAACCGCCTGACCACGGCCCACTTAGCATCTTAGCATCACGGTGGGACTGTGTTTGAAAGATGCCCTCCTTTTGTGTCCCTGCTCTTCCCTCCTGTAGACCCCTGCGTGGTCGCCCTGAGCCAGGGCCCCCCCTTCCCAGCGTTCCCCGTGCGGACCTCCCTGCCCCCTCTGGCCCCCGTGCGGGCCGCCGGCCCCCCCGCTGAATATCACTCTGACTCTGCAGAGTCCCTGGAGGAGATTCCCGTGGCTCTGGCACGACTGGGCAGCGCCGCCCCGGTGGGGCCCAGGCCCCCACGTACGGCCCATTCTGCCTCAGCCTTCTGCCACGCCTCCCTCCCCACCACCGCTGTGCAGCCCCTGCCCTCCCCCCAGCCCAGGGCCAAGCGCAAGGCCCCCCCACGAAGGCCGGCTGGCCAGACGCTGGAGATGGTGGCCCAGGAGCCTGCCGTGTTTGTCAGCCGGAGCAGCGGACAGAGCCTCTGTGCTTGGGATGGGCCCGGCCCCAGGACAGGTACCCCCTCACCGTAGGGAGGCTGGGCTCTGGTGGGCGGAGCTTTTGTCAGACTGGTGCTTATGCATTTGCAGCTGATTGGAGGATGCGCCATGTGATGCCTTTGGTCCTCTGGTCCCATTATAACAGCGTGTCTCCGCATGCTTCCCACTCCTACAATAAGGTGGCGGTGGGATACTCATTCCTAGCCAATCTCTGTACTTCCTTACGCTATTACTCTGAGAGATATTTTTGTAGCAAATGTTTTATTTATTCTTATATTATAAATGCCAAAGCTTATAGACATCTTTTTTCTGAAAGACATTAACTTATTTATATCCAAGTAAATTTGTTCCCCTATACATTTGCATTACCTCAAAATGTTGATTATTTTTTTTCTTCCATATGTGCACTTACACATTTTATTCAGCTGTTTCTGCACTTTTTTTTTGTAAAAATCTTTCTCGTGTAGTGTTGTATCCCTGATTCCTCATCTCTGTGTTGCGATTAAGTCACTTTCGATTGGTTGGGAGTTTCACCAGGAGGATAGGTTTGCATCTTAACCTCCTGAGATCCTGTGTCCTCATATGGGGACATTGCAATTTGGCTCCATAATATGTTATTTTGCTTAACTTATACCTGATGTACTTATTCAGGGACATTTGATCTGTCATCTAGTGGTCAGATAAGCACTATACGCAAAACAGTAAGGCAACAAGATGCTGAAGGAAGAAGCTGATGCACAGCAAACAAAAGCCCGGGTGTCAGGAGGCTATGGAAGGACTGTCAGGCTTCTCAGCCGGACCCAGCTGTGTTCGTGTTTATGGCCTTCCCTGTGCACCTCGGCCCGTAAGTGTTTCCAAACTGCAGCGGGAATAAATGGGTTTGCACCGCAGCTCTGTGTTCCTGCTTGTGTCACCGTGACATGGGCCTGTGTGGCGTTGTGTGGATGCTTACGGGCTGCTGAGGGCTTTGCGAGAAGCGGGAGCGCCTGTGCCGTCTTGTGCGAGCGGGAAGTGGTATGGGATCCGCGCTGCAGTCGGACCAGCCGGGCCGCGGCCTTGGGAGAACCGCCACGGCACGCCCGTCTGATTGCTGCCTTTGTTTCCCCCGCTGCTATCGCTTAACCCCGAAATGAAATCGCCCCGGTAACGTGCCGGCCGGGGAGGCATGTTGGCAGCGCGGCAGCAGGCTGGCCAGCAGCACCCTGGAGAGCTCTGCCGGAGCACCCGCGCTTTCACCCTGGCAGCGGTCTTGTTTTATTTTTGGTTCTGGAAGAGGATTCAGTTCCCATCCAAGCTGCCAGGGAGTGACACGCTGTTTCTCTTGCTTTTGATTATTTTACTTATTTTTGTGTAACCTACGCAGAACCGAGACTCCAGGTCTAACAGCTCAGGAGAGCATCCATGCAGGTTCTTTTGGTTCTCTGTAAAGTTGTTAAAGTGATCAAGACATTTTGTATAATGGCCTGAACTTTTGGCTCGAAATTCAGGTGCCCTGTTGGTGGTCTGTTAGATTTGGTGTCGTATGTTGCTAACTTCTGGTGTGTGCTCACAGACCACTCCGTGTGCTTAGTGGCCTTCACTGGATTCAACTCTTTAAGCCAGTTGCGGGGGGGAGCCCTGCCATAAGACCCAGCGCTGCCACAAAACCAGGGTAGTGCCCCCCCTCCCCCGTCAACTCTGCCAGGGGCAAAGCACAAACGAAAGGTCAAAATCAGTGAGCCAGTCTAAGCCTCGCTAATCCCGATGATGTTTTACAAAAGTCTTTTTATATATCCCTATCCTCCGTTATTGTCTAGCACTTGCTAAAAATAGCCTTTGCTTTTCATTGCCCGAGATCTTCCCTGGCCCGAACCACTGATGATGTTTGTTTTTTCGGATGACACGCGTCACATAAATCGATGGAACTTTCTGTTCCTGATGCAGCTCTGAGCTCTCCCGGGGGTTCCAGCTCTGGTATACAGCTGTGATCTGACGGTGCAGTCCAATTCCCCCCCACCCCAGCTGGAAAGTCACAGCCCTGCCTTGTGTGCTTTCTAAGTATTGTGCATTGTTTTGCTGGGACACTCTACCGTGGCACCCCAATCCCCCCCCCTCAATCCTGCCAGCTGCTGCTAAGCCATCCCTACCACTGGGGAATAGCAAGGGTCTCCATGGAGACTGTTACGATTTCATAACAGTGTCAGTGAAGACATTTCGAAATGAAAGGCCACTGATGTCTGTAAGTGCCCAGCTCCTGCCGGTCATGTGACAGGGGGCACTGCCCCTCCCCGTCTGATCAATGTCATCCTGTCTTTATACTCATTTTATACAGTATAATAAAACCACAAAGACCTAAATGCACCTGAGGAGCCTGCTATTGTAAATTAATGTTCTCAAAGTCTTTGTAAGCATTCAATTGTGTGACCTTTAGGTTTTTAATGCCTGTCTCAATTTTATACATCGGAAACAGGTCTGTATTTTGTAAATAAACTAATTTTCCTTTATGTGTAAGTCTGTGTAAGTTTATGTGTAAGTGTCTCAGTCATTCTCCGTTGTCCACAGGTACCTGCAGTTCTTACTCCCTCTCTGCACATTCTCAGGCCATCTTTCCACGTTTCTTCCCCCACAGTGAGGGCAGGGGCAGCTACTTGCGAGCGTATTAAAGCGGATCGCTGGTGGGATTTAGGAGGACTTCCAGCCCAAAAGTCTGCCCCGGCCCACACAGCGCGATTCGTGGGGCCAGATGGACGGCAGGCAGTCCAGCATCCGTTTACATCCCGGAGAGACGGCAACTAAATGGAAGCATATGTGGCGGGATGGTGCTCTTGCCGGCTGTTTTTCTAGGAGTTGTGATGGAAGTGTAGGTGTCCGCGCGCAGGCCTTACTTCCATCAGCGCGCCGTAACATTTTTAACATACAGGCGACATGCTTTGAGTGTGCCGGAATGCAGCGCAGTCAGATTGGCTTTTTATATTTGCTATCGCGTTCCCTTAGAAACATCGCTGTGCTCGGCCGCTCAGTAGTTGCCGTCGCCGTGGGAACGGGGCGAAAAACAGTCAGAAATCAAGCCGCTTCCTCAATTTGGTTCACGTCCCAAAGAAAACAGCCTTCGGTGCCACATCTGGGCTCGCGACGCCCGGCGGGTTCTCTTGCCGGAGACGGCGAGGTGCGTTGCGTGAGCGCCACCCGGAGCATGGCACACCTGCCCTCGTTGCGCGGGGGCTCCTTGTCCCTTTGTTACGCTAGAGGGGCCAGCAGATGGACATCTGTTTCCTGTCAGGACCTCGTCCGCCCTCCTCCCCTTCCTTCTGAAGTGTGGTGAGCTCACGACGGCCTGTGATGAACATCCTCCGGAGGGCCAGGCTCACGCTAAGAGCAGCAGCGGGTAACTGTAAGCTGATGACACGACCATGCTCGTCTGCCCGTAAAAGCCCGCCGCTTCTCCATCCATCAGCCTTATTCGATTACAGCACCACTCCAGAGAGTGCCCCCCCCCCACACCCAAGCTCTTGGCGTGCCATTAAGGTCTCAGACGGAAATTTTAAATGGGTTCAATCAAAATAATTAGCTGAATCTGGTGGATTCGGGAGTCCGGCTGGAAGAGAGAGCTTTTTTGGACCCAGCCCTTTAGCAGGAAAGCCTGTGCGACAAGTAAATTGCATGGGGAAGCTGCAGCAGCTCTCCGCAGGGCCCCTGAAGGGCCCTTTCCACGGCCTGCTTTCTGTCCCGCGCACTAAGGCAGCCTTATGGCGCTTTAGCCATTTCATTAATAATTTTTATTCAGTACAGGCCTGTCAGCCCGGGGAGCAGCAGGGGTAGGGCAGCAGGGGTAAGCCTGGGGAGCAGCAGGGGTAGGGCAGAAGGGGTAGGGCAGAAGGGGTAAGCCCGGGGAGCAGTAGGGGTAGAGCAGCAGGGGTAAGCCTGGGGAGCAGCAGGGGTAGGGCAGCAGGGGTAAGCCTGGGGAGCAGCAGGGGTAGGGCAGCAGGGGTAAGCCTGGGGAGCAGCAGGGGTAGAGCAGCAGGGGTAGAGCAGAAGGGGTAAGCCTGGGGACCAGCAGAGTCCCACAGGTGCCAGTGAATCCCCTGTATCCACATTCAAGATTAGGTTTCAGTGGGCAAATGTGCACTTTGCACATACAGCACTGTGCAAAATCTTAGGCAGTCAAAGAAAATGTTTAAGGCTATTTTATCTGAGTAGTAAGTGTGTGTTTGCTGAGAAAAAAAAACAATTTACTATTAAATCGTGTAATTTAAGAATGAACAAAATATAAATGAACAGGAATTTCTTCTATTCTCCACAAAGTTAGGAATATGTTAGAAGGCTAGAATTCTCAAACCTCTCCCCAGGGGCATTGCAGCCAATAAATATATTTGGTAGATTTCACTTCCAGCTCAGTTAATTCATTAACTTAATTAGTTAAATAACTCAATGCGGTATTGATTATCCAAACAAGCTGGGCTAGTGTAAAAAATAAATAAATAAATACTGGAGTGCATTGGGTGGTTGCTGCCAATAGTGGAGTGATTTTAGAAAAGAGTGACACACAGACATAATATCATGATACATAATAACATTGTTTTACACCAACATGAGGATCATTGTAAAACAGTTTTCTGCTTATGAAGTCCTGTATATCAGCTCAAGATTTGTTATTCCATCATGGCCCTTTGGCCCTTCCAGAAATATGACTAACAGTAATGCAGCTCGCAGGTGGAGTCGCCCTCAAGCCTCAGCGCTGACAGCGTTTCCAGGTAGAATGTGTGATGTCCTCCTAGCAGCTGATAGGTGGGAGCTTGTTCCTCTCTGACACAGTGGGAGGCTTTTCACCAGCTAAAATCAGTGTGCATTTCTGCTACTAATTCACGAAAGACCAGAAGGTATGTTGAATGGCATGTGTGCTTATGTGTAATCCTGCAGTCACGTGCTGTTTGCATTGCTACGGCTTTAATTCTGATGATCTGGTCTCTTCGCCCATACCTAACTGGGTCTGTTTGCGGCCACCTTAAATAAACTGTTCTGTGGACCCTCCTGCTGAATGATACTTGTGGTTGGTCCACTTGTTCTCCAATGTGAGATGCGGGTCTAATGGCTTAGATGAAGTACTTCTCATCACAGCTACAGTAACCAACAGGTTCGTCTTAGAACTCAAGGTCCTCTTAGAAGCCATTACTGTAGACACGTGGTCCATGCATTCCACATCTGCCAGACTTATTCAGTGGACCTGGTAGCCGCATTGTTGGAACCTGGCCGCATCCGTATGACCTAAGCGACGTCGTCTGAGGTCATCCAAGGCTACTGGATAAACCCATTGGCCATGATTGCATTTCAAACGTGTTGCAGATGTTTGTGCTCTGGGAAGCTATTTTAGTGCAATTAGGGGGGAAGAGTAAAAGGTAGGACGGCTTTCTCATTGTTCAGCAGCAAACGGGGATTCCTGGTCTGATTCACATGGGTGAGGAAAGGATATTTAAGTCACATCTCCGCTGTCTTTAGTATTTAGCTGCTTAGCAACAACAATATTTGTCAAAGCAATTCATGTTAAGTATCTAAGGGTACAAGAGCAAAGCCCTCCTGCCATATGAACCTGCAACATTATAGCTATGACTTGAGTTCCTTAAAGTCATACCCGGCAGTATTCCCTACAAATTTTGGTTGGTTATTGCTTTAGAGGAGATAGTGAGCCTGGGGTGGTAGGTCTCGGCTTACTGGGGTTGCCAGGGGATCAAAAATAGTCATTCACCCCATGTGGTATGCAAGTGAGTCCTGGGCCTTTGTTATCTAGACCAATCGGAGTCCCTTTGGAACATTGTTCAAGAGTATAGGCATGAGGGCAACTGCGAACCAAATGGCTTCATGTCTTGTGCTGCGATTTCAGCAGGGCAGAGAAGTGTAAAGGTGTGAAGGGGACAGACAGGTTTATGAAACCTCTGCAACTCAGGTAGAACACGCCAGCCTGGTGATTAACCTTATTCCTGCTAACATTTAAACGCTTGACTCGTTGAATGGCTGGCTGCGGTGAACAGATGCGGCCGCTGGTGAAATGGAAAGGACCTCAGTCCTGTCGGGGTGCCCAGTGAAATGCCTGTGAGTTTCCAATGTTAATGACAGTCTTTATTTTAATGTCACTCTCACTGGTATCCCTCATTATGGGGAATCTGCAAAGAGGCAGGACAGCTTTCAGTTGTCAGGATGAGAAGTAAGAAAAGACTTCAGTGTTTTTTTTTCCTGTGAGTTTGAAATACAAAAACAGAAAATCTAGCTCTTGGACAGGGGGAAGACGCCAGCGTAAATCTAAGATTTGTTTATAACTTTGTGGGCCATTAAGCTGTGGGAAAATGAATTTAATTACATCCAACCATAATTAAAAAATATATTTCAGTATGACATCAGACTAGCTAGGTCACCGTTGGCTCTGAGTTGGTGGCCTGTGTCCATAGGTTCGAATCCTGCTGGAGCATTAGTTCTTGCTATAGGATGGAGAGGAAAGGAGGTGATGGGATTAGATGGGGGAGGGGCTTGGAAAATCTAACTGCATGATGACTGGTGGTGCCAAAGAAGGAGCGAGCAGGGGAGGAGAGAGTAGCCGAGGGCCAGCAGCTTGGTCTGAGTGTCTTGATGAGAGAATCTCATGCACCATCTCATGCACTGTGGGATCCCAAGGTGTCCGTACCTTACAGCCTTACAATAGAGCCGAGTGTGAGGCCCTGGCGAATGGAACGTCTTTGCAGGACATCCAGTGTCGGTCCTGGCTCTGCCTGCCCTGTTTGGCAGTGTCCTGCTGAGTAGGAATTGTTTTTTTTTTTTTCTTTTTTTTTCTTTTATTCCGTCACTTAATGTATGAATCAGTCATACATTGTCTCAAGCTGAGCTGGACGCAGATGGCCTGATTTTTCTTTGGGCCACTCATGCGTGTCATGGTTACACACCATGATGCAACATCTCGGAGTCTCAAATATCTAAGAGTGCAGAAATCCTAATAGGGCGGCCGTGCCAAACGTGTGTGTCTAACGCAGCTCAGAGTGCACAGCCACAGCTTTGAAGACACCATTGTTCTTTTATCTTTTTGTTTATTTGTATACTGTGGACTTTTTGAATTTGTTTGATTAATTTTTGTACTATGTACTAGTTTTGCACTTTGTCTGTTTGGCACTATATGTTTGCCTGTCTGTGCACTATGTTTTTGCTGCTGTATGCAACAGTATTTCCCCCTGGGAACAATAAAGTCTTAATCTTAAAACCTAAGCTTGATATTCCACTAATAATATAATGTGGCAAAAACTGAGTACTCATGCCAAGTTTTTTTAAATCCCTGGTGGGGCCTTCTAACTCTTTCAATCAAAGCATTTGCTTGGGCATAATTTTCTCAAGTAAAGTGCTTACCTGCATTTATCTGGATATTACCTGCATAAAACAGAGCAGGGCTAGGTGATTCAGCGAAACGTTCAAATAATGAATAAAACAATGGGAGGTACCGAGGACAGAGGCTAGCAAATATGATGATGGACGGTAAGGTGACGTTATCCTGCTAGTCACAATAATTGCTGCAGGACCAGTTCAGCATCAATCCAGAGCCAGATGGACTCCTCCCCATGCGAGAAGATGCCAAGCGCCAGCTGACGGCACGGCGGCCAAAACCGATATCGGACCGAGACTCTGCACCTTCCAAATATAACCCGGGTCCAGTTATCATGCCCCCCAGCATTTGGTCCTGCACTATTCAGTTCCCCAGCATGCCGGGAGAGGGATGCATGTGCGCGCCCTTGTGTGACTGGAGACTGTAATTATGGCCACACAAACAATGCGAGGACCCGGATCCATGGGGACCCTGCTTGCTCTGCCTAGTTTCATTTCATGAGAGAGGCCACTGCAGCCTGCCTGAAGAACTGACCTCGGTCACTCGGTTGCAGAGAGAGGGTTTTTCTCCCCCCCCCCCCAACACTTTTTTTTTTTATTGCCCTCCCTTGATGTTCAACAGGATGTCTCCATGGATACAGGGATAAACAGGGGATAACAAGGCGTCAGCCTTTAAAGCGCATTTCAGCAGCGGAGCGCGCGGGAGTGGCTGGCAGGCACACGGGCGAGGCGCGGCGGAGTGCAGCACGGCACAGTGCAGCAGGGATACACAGCAGCAGCTCGCAGAGGTAAGGGGGGGTGGGGTGGGACTCTGTCTCCGTCTCCTGTCCTTGAGACTGAGAGTCATCCCCTCCGCCCAGTGTCTGGGCTGCCAAAGCTGGGACTGGACAGGACTGCCGCTGTCGTTCCCGCACTGCCATTAGGTCTGTGCCGTGTGCCGCCTTTGCATGAACTCCCCCGCATGGGGATGCAGCTCCCGCCTGCAGCATGCTCTGAACTGCGTGATTAACGGTGCTGCGATGCATGGCCGTCAGGTGTGAGCGTGAAAGGGTCTTCCTGATCCGATTTTCTGCAAGGGCTGATTCTTTGGAGGCTTTGCTGTTTGATGTCAATATCATTGGGTTATTCATGCATGTTGAGAGAGAGTGGTATTGATTGCTTCCTGTGCAGTGAGGTGACGGCTGTATGTATCCATATGTGCATTCAGTTTGGCAGAGGGAATAGTATGTAAAATATATATATATTTTATTTTTGGTAGTAATCTGAATTCAGGCGGTAATCGTTTTGCTGTGCGGGAACCAAAACACTAACATTATATAGTCCCTACTAAAATGCATGTCTAACAGGACTTAAATTCTACTGCTAAGCAATTCTACCATTATCTGTTATTTGTAGAGATTCATTTTTGTGTTACGGATTCTCGTTGTTGTAACGATGCACTAAAATTAGCTAATTTTATTATTCATGTTTTGATAATGGAGTAATGTGATAATTGCATTTATTAGTTGATAAATAAATCCTCGCTCTGTGAGAGAGGAGTGAGCGCGGCTGCTGGCTGCGTCACTCCGGATCAGCGACGGAGGCGCCGCGGTCTCCAAGCCTGATGGCACATACAGTGTTATGCTCGCAGGCGTGGTGCGTCCGTGCCTGGCTCCAGACTCCATCCCCCACTTTCATCTAATGACATCAGAAACAATAAAAATGACCCTTTATAACCCTAGATAGCCATTTTCCTCGCGCCACAGCGCGATGCTGATTGTCCTTAAGGAAGGTGTTTTATTGGGATTGCTCAGGTGAAAGCGCACTCCTGCAAACATGCTCCAGGGGAATGCCTATAGGTGTCAGCACATAATAGCAGTGACACCTATTTATAGTGCTGGTTATTATTAACTCATTACCGCGGAGCTAGTGGGGCAGAGCTGCAGAACTTTCAGTGTACATTTAGCGATTAGCGAAATGATGCTGGGGAGCGAAAGTGGCCTTTATTTTAGACGGGATGCCCCAAATTCCTGCAGCTGGTGGTTAATTTCATACAACCTATGGCGAAGTCCCTGATTTCTGTGTGCTGTGTTTTTGCATACTGAGGGCAGACCCCTAGGCTGTGAGCCCTGCAGAGGCGCATATCTGCCGGCTGCAGGCCCCACCTGCTAATGCAAACAGCGCAACTATTTTATTGTTTACATTTTATACTGTCTGCTTACCAGACGCGTTTACGCAAATTCACTTACAGATTTCACTCAGATCGACTTTCTCCAAAGTCCAGCAGCCACATCATTACTAGAATGCCCCCGAAAACTAGTCAGCTTCCTAACCGCTGTGCCCCCTGCTGGTCAGTGAGCATAATTGTGAGATTGGCATTGGTTCCGAGCTGAAGTGTAAATGAATGTTGCTTCTTTGTTGCTGCACTGTGAGGAAAATGTTTTCGTCATTCAGACACTGGGGTGGCTTTTTATAGCGATCGCCATCACCACCCTTGAAGTCATTGTAAACAAACCAGGTCTGCATGGCAGTGCTGACAGTTACACATTGGAGGATGTTTCAGAATAAATAAACCCTTTGTAGTGGCCACTTCACAATGGCATCGTTATTCTCCAGTCTTTGGAGGCGGGCCTGTCGCCCCCAGGGAGCCCAGACTCAGCGCTGACCTCACATCAGCCCCACCCCATATGTGGTGCAGAGCTTTCGAGCTGACCTGCAAATGGAAACAAGGCTGGTGCCTCCCTCACCCCCTCCACCAGCATGTTAAATACCATCTAACCTCTCATGTTTCAAACTAATTATTTCTTGCAAAAATAATAATTGGGAAGAATGATGTTCCCATGCTTCATTGAAGCATGAAATGCGCGAGTCGGCATTGTAAATAACCGGGGGGGGTCTCCTGGTACCGTAGGAGGAAGGTTGCTATGGATACAAGGCAGGGGATTGCATCACCGTGATTTTCAGTATAGGTGTGGGGAGCAGGAAGGATGAGGTCATGTCTCGGAGGCCTGCAGTGTGGCGGGTTTCGCGATGCCCCCCCCCCCATCCCCTCCCTCGGTGACATAAACATAAGCAAGATTAAAATTCAAACAAACCATCGACCGCTGGCAGCCTCCTCTAATCAGAGCGAGGGTTTCGCGTGCATTACGGACATGAATGCCGTCCTCATGGTCTCTGCGGCTCTTGGCAGACGTTCACTTTACGTCTAGTTTAATGGATGTATTAACCCAGCAAGACCCCGATTGCTAGGCTGTAAAATGGATTTTGTGGCGTGAGTGCTGCTGGTCCGCGTCTCTCACAGCTGAGAAACAACAGGCCAAACCAGAATGCGTCCGCAAGGGCTGCAGGCACCTTTTTCTTTTTGTATTATTCTCAATCTTTTCCAAAATTTTATAAATACAAACTGGGTCTCAATGTCCTGGAATATCTACCATCGTTAAAAGTATTTTTATTTAGCTGCATAAAACAAATAAAATTGAGTATTCAAGCTAGTATTTAAGGTAACTTGAGAGAACATATTGGAAATATTTATGAAATATTTTTTGCCTTTGTGTCTCTCTATTAATTTATCATATTATTGAAACGCCTAACTCTTATTGGCCAAAATTGTGATGATTTTTTTTTCTATTGCTTGCTTCTGCCAAGTTAATACCTGTAATGTACCATTTTCCTAGCAGATGTCCAGCATTCGTTAGTTACAGTGTTGTGGACGCCACTTGTCATAATGCACGTTACAAAATAATATCTGGTCAGCTTTAGAGTCTCTGGTTAGTTTTATTCAATTCAAAATTTAAGGCATATTATTTAAGGCATGACAGGTCATTCGGCCCTGCCACGGTTTTGTCCGGCAAGTTCATATGATGTATGTTCTGCTTTGTGCTGCAGAACACCTCAAGATGGCTGAGGGTGCGGATATGGATGAACTCCTAACTTCTTTCAAGAAGTTTGCGATACATGGAGACACCAAAGCCACCGGGAAGGAGATGAACGGCAAAAACTGGGCCAAGCTGTGCAAGGACTGCAAGGTCATCGATGGGAAGACGGTCACCGGCACTGACGTGGACATAGTCTTCTCCAAAGTCAAGTGAGTTCTCCAAAAGTCACTCGGAGCTCGGAGCTCAGTGCCAGGAACTGATTTGATGTAGCTCCTCCGCTTCTCAACACCTTTGATTTATTATAGAAGCCTTCAGACCCCCCCTCCCCCACCACCCCGCTCTGAATATTTTTTTTTATGGCACTCATTAAATCGGCAGAGCGAAGACATCTCGTGTAATCACCTACGAGGAGTTTCAGAAGGCTCTGGAGGAGCTGGCACCAAAGAGGTTCAAAGGGCAGAGCAAGGAGGAAGCCCTGCAGTCCATCCACAAGCTGGTCGAGGGGAAGGAGCCTACGAACGTTGGTGTGACGGTAAGAAGAGAGAAACACTCCAGTTATTCTCTGGGAGTATCCCAGTCTCTCCATCAACACCAGTAATGCCAAAGTAACAGCACTGTATGTGTAGGATGCATTGTGATTTATGTGGCTATTTAATTGCTAGAAACGCAAAAAAAATACTCCTAATCCCCTTGGAACCTAATCCTTTGAATGATGCCTTGAATGTACAGGGGCTCCTGAGTTCCCCATGTTGGTCCAGTTCCAGAACTTCTTAAAGATGGGGGTAATTCATCACACAGCCCTCCCCATTCACCTGCCCCTTCAAGTGGACTTATCCTAATAAGAGGAAGCCATGATACATCCACATTAGCATAACACCTGTTTATACATGTTTGCAGTGTGAGAAAGACTGCAGTCACATGGGGATATTTACTGATCACCCCGCCTGGCATTTTATACACAAAGTCCCATAATGTTGTTGGTGTAAATGTGTCACCAGGAGTATATCTGATAGATACTATGCCAACAAGGTAACCCAAGTGGGTAACCCAAAAGGTAACCCAAACTTCCATGAATTGGTCCTTTCCTGTTTGGGTAATTTGAGTAATTTTTTTCCCTTCGTCATGAAGTTTTTGATGAACAATAATTTAGGTCTGTTTTTATTCATTGTCTTTATTCAGTTAGCTCTGTCTTTATTCATTGTCATTATTAATTTAGGTCTGTCTTTATTCATTGTCATTAATATCATTGTTGGACATCAGAATTAGAAACTGTATCAGGCATGGTCAGTGTTTGTAAAGTCGACACTTAGGAGATATTACTACAATTTTCCTTGGACTTGCTCGGCTGCACTCTGTCTCCCGAAGAATAGTCTATCCTCTTACAGACAACAGCTCCCCCCCCTGCAGTCTGGTCCAATGCTTCAGCAACACCATGGCGTAAAATTAGTGTTTAACAACAGCTGACACTCAGAGAGAGCAGGGCCTCCAAGGCTTCTGAAGGAAAGTTGGAAAGACGCACCGTCTGGCGCCAAGGAGACGTTCACACCTAACACCAATGCGCTGACAAATGCTGTATTAATACCTTCATTATGGTCGTTGAATCTGAGAGCCACAACTTGGGTTACAGCAAATGCTTTTGGCCTGATGCTTTTTGCCCTTCAGGAAGGGGTTCATACGCAAAGCATTTGCTCCCCCCCCCCCCCTCTCGCCTGTAGTCTCTTGTTGACAGCCAAGGTCACGTGTGACCGCATTGAAGTGCCCCATTGACAGGCATCAACCTTTGCATTTTTCATTTGCTTTTATGTCAGAAAGTCTCAAAGACGGCAGCAGTGGACCGGCTGACGGACACCTCGAAGTACACGGGCTCACATAAGGAGCGATTCGACGACAGTGGTAAAGGCAGGGGCCGCGGCGGCCGCGAGGAGCTGGTGGAGAACACGGGTTACGTGGGCGCCTACAAGAACGCCGGCACCTACGAGGAGAAGGTAAAGACCAAGGAGAAGGCGCAGTAGCCTGGGCTAAGTGTCTGCGCCCCACCCGCCCCAACACAACTCTGGCAGGTCTGGACCAAGTCTAACATTAGGCCCAAAGTGCAGCCCAGTACCCCGTGACGGATGTGTCGTGCCCCACAGCGAATGGAACGAGGGGGAGTGTCCTCCACCCTGTCTTCATCATGCCTTCTACGACTACGTTCCCGTTGGTTTTACTGGACGATCTAAATGCATGGCCACGCATGCAGAGTCAGTGTGCCCACGTATAGGGGATTATGGGTAATCTGCTTATGATGGAGACAGCTGCTGACATTTCCTTTCTGGATATATGCATAAAAGAAAAAAAAAAGTTTACTAACAACAAGCCACTTACATTCAATCTCTCTTCCTCCCTGGCCGCTGAAAATGCCCAGTATTAAGCTAAACCTTTACATGAGAGAGCTTGGTGATTTATGATTGTATTTTATTTGTCATAATCTTTTTAAATATTTGTCATTAGAATTTTGGGATTTCTGGATGTAGCCCTGGTTTGATTTCTGAATTGATAAAAAAAACACCTGTGTTGAATAGGAATTTGGACTGCAAAAATAGTTTTGTGCATAAAAATATTTTGTCATCTCCAAAAGATTCCAGAATCGTCTTCCGCTAATCACTGTGAATTGTGCCTATGAAATGAATACTATATATAATAAATGCTATTAGGCATATAGGCTGCTTAACACTGTTTAGTCATGAGTCCCAGTGTTTTGCTCTGTACTTTGCATCTATCTGCCTTAACGCTCTTGTTGTCCTGAAAATTCACTCTACAGCGAATCTTGTTGCTTCCCTTATTAAAATCTCTCTAAATTATTCACATTTTGAGAGTCATTTTTCTTGTTTGGGCATCTGCTAGAGTTGTTGTTAGTGCACATTGAACGACCTGCTGCACCTGAATGGAACTGAGTTTTGCATTTGAGTTCCCCTTTCTCCCCGTCCCTGAGAGGTTGTTTCAGTTCACAGTGCAAACTCAAACGGGAGAAATCCTCGGATCTCTGAGCAGCCGAACACGCCTCTGGTTGCCATGGCATCACAGTCACCTGACTACCACCTTCTGTAAAGTGTGACAACTGCTTCCCCTCTGAAATCTGAATATGCTTTCCAACAGGTGAATGCAGTTAAGGCTTCTCAAAAATAGAACAGGGTGCATATATACTTCACACACGCTGCCTCAAAAGGGTAAATGGGGGCTGCCTGAGACTGAGCTCAAGAGATTCTTCTTAAAAGACACATATATGTATTTTTGCTTGGAAGAATAAGGAGCCTAATGTCCTGGCTGCACGGACACCTGTGATGTGTCCCTCTCAGCCATTCATCGCCGATCATTGTCACTCGTTTGTCCACATTACCGTGTTTCACAATTGCTTCTTTTTTTATTTATTTTTATTTATTAATTTTTGTGAATTTATACCAAAACTGAAAATATTAAACACATACCAAGCAAAGTTATCCAGGAGAAAACACTGAGTTTCTAACTCGCTAACTTTCAGACTGTGTATCTAATGAAGACCTCTGAAAACTTTAACTCATGTCAGACTCATGTAGATCTTTGCATTTGCACACATGAAAACACACATTAATATGCATAAAGTTCAGTATTATAACTATATGCACATCCCATCTATGAAACAATCAATTATATATTGAAATCCCAATTTATTTCTCTTTTCGTGTCAAAATGAGTTTTCCTCCCAGCTTCTGGCCTTTTACCTCCCATACCCCCCCGCACCCTCTGGATTGGACTCATGCAGGAACAGAGCTCTGTTTGTGCCGTAACCCTACGCTTCTGGCTGCCATCCAGCAGGGGGCTCTAGCGCAGAACAAACAGTGGTCCCCAAGCAGTAGCCGACGTGTCTCCCGAGACTCCCTGAGATATTTCTGTCTCCCCCTCCCACCCCCACCTGCCTCATCTCCAGGGAAACGGGGGCAGCTGTTTGTCTCTATTGGCTCCCTTGTGTGCCCCTGCCTGTCACTGAGCACATGGCAGGGAGATGCTATTTGAGATGACGATCGCATTTTCCCGTGGTGCGGCGAGCCAGTCAGGCCTGGGCGAGGCGGATCTGCCCTCGGAGCACATGCACAGCAGGAAGGACACGCCCACCGACATGCACACTGACACACACACACACTTGTCTCCAGCAGGGAACAGGAAGCCAGTGTGGGTCCCTTGTTGCCATGGCAGCGGGAGTGTACACAGGAAAACACTCCAGCACCTGGCTCCAACAGCACTCTCCCTTCTGTGTTTGTAACCAAACACACAAGTTCATGGCAACGCTTGTTTGGGACATCTCCTTGGAAGCCCTAATCAAAAACATCTCTATCAAAGACAGCTTCATTGCCACCAGCCTTCTCTGTCTGCAGTAACAGGATGATGGATAGCATAAGAGACAGGTCACGTGTGTAGCCTCGAACTCGTCGCCCACAGCAGTTGTGGGGGTTGGGTAGCCTCTGTATATAGGGTGATTAATTACCCATGAAGACTTGTGTGTTCTGAGCGGGCCCCGTGAGGGGTCCCAGTATAAGCAGCTCCATGTGTTGGCCCCTGGCAGCGGTGCATGCAGGGGGCCCCTTGCTTTCTTCCAAGCCTACCGGTCAGGTCCTTGGCCTGGCATGCCCGAGTTGGTTGAGGAGACGTGAGAAAAGGCAGGGAGCGGGCGGGTGTGTTTGACAGGAACTGGCTACGCATTGCAGATGCAAAAAACAGGTCCTTACTGGACAGTCAGAAGAGAAACGTTACACTAACTGCGGCTCCTAATGGCTTTCGGTTGGGGATGTAACCGCGGAGTCCAACTGTTCCACCTGAACATTCATGCCGCCCAACATCCTGTCAAAGGCTGTGCAAATAAACCAAGAAGCTGGCGTGCAGTTTGCCAGTCAGCAGCACACAGTGTTATGCAGAAATCGAGCACATTTAGTGCTATACTGATGCCCCTGTAGTGTTTGTAAAAAATATATGCTATGGTTTCTAATCAACAGTTGTAAATTTTTTTTCATACTTTTGCTGAACAACACAATGAAATGGCATAACTGAGTATCAGAGGTGGTGCAAATTATCCCTGCCTCCTGAGCTCTGATCATCTAATCTCAAGTATGTTTTAATGACACCCAAGTAAGTGGGGAGAGACAGAGCAGGGCTGTCTGCTGTTTCCAGGGCCACTGTAGAGGTCCTCCATGGCTCTTAGCTGCTGCTGTCAGTGACACGACACAGAGCAGTTCACAAGGAATCCCCTAAGGTTGCGTGTGATTAGGTTTGGTCCAGCATGGCTGAGGGCCCAGTGGGTGAATGCAGAGCAAGGTAGCGGGCTGTGCGTTAAGGGCCGACTCATCGCTTTGTGTCTGATGGAGATTAGTCAGCACCTGCCTGCTGAGTAGGCCTGCGCCCATAAACTCCCCACCGGGGCACGTACACGCGGCGCTTCGGAAACCTCCTCCGGATACGAATGGCTGAAGCTTGCAGGAGTGGAAATGGGTGCCGCTCGAAAACAATTTGTCTGTCAGTGTGACTTCCACAGATGTTCCCAGTGGATGTTTGGATTAGCTGGGACAGTCATTACAAGCAGTCCTGCTAGCTGTAATTAGGAGCAGGCATCCTCTAAATGTTTAAAGGTGGCCGATACGGCAGAAGCAGACTATTGTGTTATTTGGCCACACACAGACTATTGTGTCCTAAACCTGGAAGCCTGGAATGACTTAATGGCACAGAACAGGCATTTCATTGACTTGTATGCACAATAAAATTTCTATTTTTTTTTCCACCTTTTCATTTTTCATATAAATAATGATTTAAAAACACTTTATGAATTGACATTCGGTATATTGTATATACCTACAGTATATAGATATTATTTTTAGAAAATGAAGCTACAGAAGTCACACTAAACAAAATACACTAAATTTCATTTAGTAAAAAATACAGTAAAAAAATGTCGTTGCCTGGTTACTGTCATAGGACAAACATTAGGACCACTTAAAAAAATGCAACAATTGCATTTTGTACGAAACATAAAATTTCACCTTTATTTTCAACATTTTGGCTTTATTTATAAAGTTAACAGTCATTGCCTTCTATGTGGTCCTAATACTTTTCGGTATAAGCATAACCAGCAAAGAAGATAATGTTGTACACTTTTTCGTTCATCAGAACATTTTCCCCAATGGCATTTTTGCATACATTTAAACTACATATACTTCCATAAATAAACCACCTATGGTATGCAGGCTCCTGGAAACGACCATTTGCTGAATCTCTCTTCAGGGTGATTGAAGACATCAAATTTACTTGGTAATTTGTAACAGCTCTCTGCCACAGACCAGCATTATCCCACAGAGAAAAAGTCAGGCTGCAAGAATAGATTAGTTTTGTTTCACAACTTTTCCAGAAGACGGCACTCAGTGCACACAGACACAAACTTTCATAAATTACACAGTAGAAGAAGCCGTACATTTTCTTATATAAGCATTATACTGTGATAATGGCAGGGGTATGGATGGCGTGTCTCTCTGCAGGTTACAACTGCGATCAGAAGGTTGCAGGTTTAAATCCGGTGGATGGCAGAGTAATTTCACCACAAACATTTTTGGGGGCAGAGTGTGGCTCAGCAGGTTAAGCTCTGTGCCTGTAATCAGATGGTTGCCAGTTCAAGCCTAGCCTCAGTATGTCTGAGGGCCCTTGATCCTGATTGTGGGTCTTTCCTAGTCACTTTTGACAAGAGCATCTGCTAAATAGACCTCTAAACACTGAAGGAACTGATCAGTTCAAGTACATAGCATAGAGTTGTTCTTTAAGCCCTAAGCAAAGGCTGTTCCTGTGGACAAAGGCTGGGACTGCTCAAGCAGTCATGTTTTTGTCTTTTATGAGGTTATATGTTTCTGTTTAGCTACCAGGAGTCGCATCCATGACTACCAAGATTGATCTCCGAAATGCCTCTCCTTAAATGCAGAGCTTCTTCTCTAGGGCTGCAGTGCTCCCAATAGCTGTACAGTCAGGAGCCACATGACCTTAGTCTCGCTGATGGGTGTAATTGCAGTAGGGGGAGCCAGCCTGATCAAAAGGAGAAAAAGAAACTTTATTTGGACACATCCTTCGAGATGAGTGTGACTAAACACACAGGTCATTTTGAAAAGGCGGTTGCGTAATTCAAAAATTACATCACAAGCTTCTACATTAAAAATAATCCTTAAGAACAAATTTCAAAGCAAGATGTCAAACAGCTGAAACAAGTTGCTCTTACACAAACAAATGCAAATGAAATATAGGAAAACAGCATTCAAAAAATGTGTGCCTGTTTTTAAAAGGATTTTTTAAGCACCATATTTAAAAAGGCAGGACAGATGGGGAGATCTGTGCATGTCATTTTAAAATGACATGCAACCAGAGATGGGCATTTGGATCTGACCTTGGTACAGTATCCATCTCTGGTATATACTGAAAGGGTGCTTAGATGCATGGTCCTAGGCGGAAGAAAGCTAGGGACCCTGTGACCTTAATGTCCTGCTCACGAATTCTCTGTTAAGCTCCACCCACATCTAGGGGCCCAATCGCACGCACACGCCCATACCTACTGCCATAGGACACTGCTAGTAAAGGACATTGTTCCCTAACTGGTGAATCATGACCCATTAATGGGTTGTGTGGCCAATGTGTGACACAGGATGCGGTTAAAAAAATTATTTTGAATTTTTTTTCTGACCTTTTGTTTTTTTTTTTAAACAATGCATGCTGCTGCTATTGCAATATACCCTATTTACTGTCAGTTTTTTATTACATACATTTGGTTCAAAATTTTAAAACTTTAGGTTGTGGCTTCATGACCGAGGAAAAATGTGGCTCCTTGGGTTAAACATGCTGAGAATTACTGGTACAGGACAAACAAGTAATTTCTCCAACTGGCACGCTTACATATTTGCGCACAGGCATGACCTACGACTGTGACCAATCTGTGACATTCCACATTTTCCCAGTCCTCTGCGTTAGTCACAGTTCAATATATTGCAACACTGATGTCAATGGATTTAAGGATAGCATACTGTCTTTGTCTCTGTCATGGACTATTCCTACTTCTAAAAATGTCAAAACTAAATAAAACAGGCTGTGAAAAAGTCAACCATTTACTTTCACTGCATCCGTCTTTTCAATGTAAAAATGTTTATCTGTGTGCATACAGCCACTGGACTTCAGCGGTTACAGAAAGCCAAAATTTGCCGACATTGAGGTGTCTGCGTTCTTCTCATGTCTTTATGTTATGCAGCTGAATCAGGAAGTTATATAGTTCACCAGGGTGACATTTTTGCAATAATTATCATCAGATTTTCATATGTTCTTCATCACTGAGAGAAGGACAAACAATGACTTGAAGTGTTTTTTTAGGTAGCCTGGAAACCCCATAAATGACTGGACCACAATTACTCTGGGATACAGTAAGTTCGTTTACAATGACTTTGACTGACACAAGAGGCTTACTGTTTTCCTGGGCGATGTGAGCCTTTGCTTTGTGATGGACTCACCAGACCCAAGTCCCATATGCTCTCTCCAACACTCAAGGTATTCCCCACTCGATCCAAAAGGGGGCGCTACGGTTACCTTTGCCCAGGACAGCTTGGTTGACAGGCATTTCAGCCACTATTCTAAGAGTCTTACCTTGAGTGATTGTAGGATTTGACCCGAAGTGAGGGGGACCCCCTCAAAAATATGAGACATTAACCCGTAAATGGTTTAAAAAATATATTATGGGGGCTGACACAAAAAATAGGCGGCTGAAGTCCCACTAAATAGGCTCTAGAGCCACCTGTGGCCATCAGTCCTTGTGAAATAGAAAGGCATGGCATAAAGAACCAAGGAAACCCTCCAGCATCCCCTGGGCCAAGACCCTGCCCACACACCTGGCCTATCTTCAGAGGTCCTGCAATTAAAAATCCAAGATTTGGTTTCAGCCAACTATGTTGAGCATAAAGAGTCATAGTCACAGAGTACTGAACTGGTTGGCTGAAACAAAATATTGGTCTTGATTTTCATTTTCTGGACCTGAACTATCCACCTCTCCATGTCTTCACAGGGCCCCAACATGAATAAAGTGCAGGGAATCAAATGCCAGACTACCAAGGCTCATGTATGTGAGAAAAGTTAAGTTGAGGATGTGATGTGATCTGAAATATTCTTGGTTGGTCTTACCCGAAAGATCAATTTGCATTGAGGTCAATCTTCTGTTCATGATAATGCTCAATCATATCAATACTAGCATCACCAGCTGTGTGACCCTTGACCAATCACATAATTATTCATTTATTAAGCTTTGTAGTGAGCCAACTAAATTTATTCCACCTGATCAGTCCCTGGAAATAGCCAGCAGTGTTTCAAACTGTGATCTGCAGGTCTGCTAAATGTAATGAAGTGTAGAAGTGCCACTTCTGGACACTAGAGGGCAATCATGTAAAAAGAAACGAAATACTAGATTGTGAAATTTATGTACGAGTTAAAATCGAATGGGACCTGACAGCAGGATCATGGTAACTCCTTGCAATCCTTTCGCTTTCTTGCTCCTCTACCAGCCACACACCTGACTGACAGTGCTCATTCTTTCCCTGGTTCTTTGATAGGGGTACCTTTGCACAGCCTCTCCCCATAGGGTCTCTGTGGACAGCCTGCTGGACCGTGGCCCTTCTAGGTCACTGTGCCTGATTCCGAGGCTTTGAGGACCAGCCTAATCTCCCTCTGCTCAGCATGTGAAGCAGCCCATGCCCCTCCTTTCTCTACCCGTCTATCCTCTCGCTCTCCCTACCCACAACCTGTGGAACCCCCTCCTGGGTGACCCGGTTAATCGCTAGACAGTTAAGGCCTCAATTCTCCTTGTTTCCTTTTCTTTATATAATGTTTAGTACTACTGGGTTTTGCACATTTGAACTTTTCTCAAAGCTCTACATTTACCCCTCATTTTTCAAAACTACCAATTTCTTTAGCACCACATTTGGCAGTTAAATTCAAAGACATAACATGCATTATATATAGATACATCAAATAGAATATGAGTCAGTATATTGTTATTTAATAAGACCTGATGCCAGCTTTGCTTGTTCAGAGATATTTGAGATATATGACACCAAGGAAAAATCTACCCGGATGCTTGGAGCTGTCTGATTCAGAGCCAAGGAGCAGATAACAGTCTGTCACACCCTGCCCATCCAACCCTCTTCCCTAGTGTGGCCCTAATTAGCCGCACCTGTGTATCGTTTGTCTTACCCCTCGTTCCTGCCCTCGTGTTAATCACTCCCAGCTGCCAGTCTTTTGATCCCTCGTTAGTCTTGTATCTAGATGCTTCCCAGTGCTGTGCTCCCCAGTCTTGGCATTGACACAAAACCCTTGTGTTGCCTGTGCCTTCCTACGCTCCTGTTTGTTTTTAGCCTTAGTTTTCCAGTTTAATACAACCCCATTTCTCCTGTTCCCGAGTCCTTCATCTCGTGACACAGTCCTGGGGCAGGTTCATGTTGACTGGTAGGAAGGCTCTTGATGCATTCAATTTAAATCTCTGTCAAGATCTTTTGGGAAGATGTGGTTTAGCTTCCCTGGCTGTAAAGGTCCTTCTTATCTACTATATTCCGAACACTCTCGTGATGCAAAGGAAGCTAGCAGAGATTCCATGTAAAAACCATTTACAGTGTATTTAAAAATAAGCTAAAAGACAAGACCTGCTGACGGCAGATCACATCTACTCCCTGGTTGTGAAATCCATAACAAGCAGGAATTTTGGCAAAGAAGTAAGAGGTGGCACCCATTTTAGTCAATCTAACAAAATTGAGATGATCTTCCTTGGAGAGGAGCCGAACAGCACGCAACAGAAATTGGTGAGCCAAAGTCCTTGTGCTGAGTGAACCTCAATTATCTCATTAAAGTTTTATATTTCTGTCTTTGCCATATTTTGCTATGATGTATAATATTTGATCAACCAGTGGCCTGTTTCATTTACCATACATTTTTGCTTCCTTTGATCTGTTTCATGTGTTGTTCAAGAGGAGACTTGCTACTGTAATTAATGAAAACAGCATTTTATGATTACAGATTGACATGGAAAAGGAACACTGTGCTCATACCATATCAGTACCTGGAACCTACCCCAGGCAGCATAAGACAAAGTAACGCCTTGGACAAGATGCCAGTCCATCGCTGGGCATGCGTGCGAACAGTCCATCGCTGGGCATGCATGCGAACAGTCCATCGCTGGGCATGCATGCGAACAGTATGGCCAATTTAGAGATGTCAGTTTCCCAGTTTGTCTTTGGGTGGTGGGAAGAAACTGTAGTACCCTCAGGAAACTTTTGCAACAAAGGGAACACATGCAAACTCCAGATACACAGAGCAGGGAAAGCATTTAAAACCCCAGCTCTGGAAGTGTGAGACAAGTGACAAATGATGCCATTGAGAATCACTGGATGTTTCTTAATTTAATAGTAACTATGGAATTGGCCTGGAAATAACTGAAATGTGTGTATTTTCCTGTAGGCAGGAACTGGTGTGACCCGTATCTACAAAAGGAGATGAAATTTCTTCAAAAGTAACGAAGAGTCTTTTCAGACGGCTCGAGAAAGAATGGATCTGTTGCGAAACAACCACAGACATGTAAACAAGGAAAGCAATTTTGAACTCTGGTGAAATATATATTTGCCAGAACCCATCAGGATCCTTGCAAATGCAGACTGTTATAGCTGCGAAGTGCGTAACTTGGCGGTCAGTCAGCTTCTGGCCCCTTATGACCACAAACCTTCATTTGGAAGATGTTGCACAGTACCTTGAGGAGCAGAAGGCCAGAGAAGCATAGCATGCTTGACCACAAAGAGGATGGTTATACAGTATAAGCACGGCAAAGGGAAAATTTAGATATTAGGGGGGGGATCACACAGCTTAATTTACATATTAAGGCAGGATGAATGAAGCTAAATTTAAATATTGGAGGGTAGCCCCCCCCCCCCATTCCTACACCCCTAATAAGTGTCTATGCCCCTTCAGTCCAGTGCTCCATTTCTCTGACAAGGACCAACTCGGCCACATCATTTTCACATCACATCAAGTTTTCTACGTTCCATTACCCAAAATATCTGCATATATGGGTACCAAGAAGTATTTTATTAGAGTAGATAAATATCAGTGGGCAACCTTTAATCTAAATTGGGATTTAAAAATTCAGCGGTGTAATGAGCCTATTTCACAACCCTACAGTCCTGGAGCAAAGTTGCTAACTTTGGTCAGCTGGCTGGAGTGAGATTTAAAATAAAGGTATTTAAAATAAAGGTATTTCATTAAAAGCAGGTAAAACCCACTTTGTTCTCATTTTTACCTTCTCGAAATGCACTGTGGTTGCGGGTCGCAGTTTACGCCACAACGCCCCACCCACCGGAAGCGAAGTCCGCCATATTGGTGCATGTCTCCTCTGTCCACGTATTTTTCCACGTTTGTCAAGGCTGAGCATGCAGTCTTCTATTTAATTACATAGATCGCCAGTTTCTGTACTATGCCATCGTGTTTAATAAATGAATGCGTAACTCATTTAATTTTAAAAATGAGGACACATTTCATATGTGTGACTGGTTAGCTGACTGGCTAATTAACCGGTCTTTTAAACACTCTTTTGGTAGCAAATGCTAATTATTTTTCGTAAGTGGTACTGACGCATTTGATGACTGCTGCTGAAAGTTGCCAACTCTTCCTTTTGTTTGGTGTGGGGGGGCTGTTTCTTCTCCATCTCCATGGGAAGAGTCCACCGGTTTCAAGACTCATTTATCTGCCAACAAGCGCCGATCGCAGTGCGAGATGTTTTATTGACGGGGATAGCCGTACGTTCAAACACGTACATTACTATATGCGGACAGGGAAACTGTCCTCTTCGTGTCTGCAACTAACAATGCTCCAGCAGGTATAATTACAGGGAATCTTGCTATTTTGCAATTAATAGTGATTATTATTATATTATTATTGTTGTTGTTATTAAGGTGCAAGAAAGCATTTCTTGCAAGCACAGTCGAATAACCTTGAAGAAGAGCAGCCCTCTAAATGAACGGGGGATCGGGAACAGTGCCCCCTGCTGCCTGCTAGGAGCCCCGTGCATATCTCTCTGTGTGAAAAATGTCCTACACATAATGGCTCAATGCCGATCTGCCGATTAGACTCA
>JAODKN010000008.1:10511222-10526976 GCA_026774425.1 Petrocephalus zakoni | reverse complement strand
GGCCTGATGCCCTTCAGCACTGAGATGCCAAGCAGGCTCACGACTGTGCTGGGCCTGATGCCCTTCAGCACTGGGATGCCAAGCAGAGCTTCCTTAGGCTTCCTAACACTGGACTGAAAAATGCAAACAATGAAGTCATCCGGGCCCCATTTAAGAGATAGCAGCTGATTACTGAATTTCGCAGGGTGCACAGCGGATGTACCAAGGTGACTCCTGAACCCAGTCTCCTGGCTGTTTGGGAGTATGCTCTGAGGTGTCCACTGACCCAGTAAGTTCAGCCAAGTTAAACCACCAGCATTCAGAATCCCAGAGATGAAAGGGAATGGGTACGGTGGGGGTGTTTAATTCCCCTCTGGAATGTCTCCTGGCATGTCTACAGCGATTACCTTCTGCAGAGTCGACAAGTGCCACTAACTATGTATAAACAACCAGCCGATGACCCATATTCCTTCAGGCCTGAAATAAACCGAAGTCTCCATCTACCTCTCTAAACAATAACATTTCAGTTTCCAGAGTATGCAACTTATAAACAAGTTTGAGTTCCGCTTATCATTCCTCACCCATTTTTAGGGATTTCTACACAAGACACACACCCTGTCACACACACACACTATATAATGTGAGGTAAACCCCCCCACCAAAAGAACAGCTGCAACACTCCACAGACCAACACCAAACAGAGCAGCTCACCCCAAGATGCACTGTGAGACGGACAGAGCTAGGAAAGGAGGGGGAGGGGAGGTTGGGAGCAACACAGCCCCCCCACTATAGCTGTGAAAAAAATAATCAACACATCAGCTTCCAAAACATAGAAGGGGTAGATTCCATCTTCCTGGCTGAATGACTGGACTTAAGCTCACGGAGCAGTGGAGCAGAAGACCTTGCTAGGGAATCTGAGAGCCCGCAGGTCAAAGCCACGCAAAGAGCCCTGGCTTTATACCCACAGATCATCCCTGTGCAGCACACAGTGTTGCCAGGTGTCAGCTTTAGTCTAACGTGTGTGTGTGTGTGTGGGGGGGGGGTTCCTTTTCCATAAGCTCCATTCAGATCTACTGCACAAATGCCCCCCGATCACTGTTAGCTCCAATCCACAACGTCATGCAAAGTATGTTCAACCAACCCACCGATGACATTATTTTTATGAAAAATATCAGCTAAATATCATGCTAAATGGGTGACGCGCCAGGGCAGCCCTGCGAGGCCGTCTTACCTGGCCCCGGTGGCTGGGCGCCGTCTCCTGCTCGGGTCCCTGAGCGGCACACGGAGCTGCTGCCGTCATGCTGCACGCTGAGTCCACGCTGAGTCCACACTGAGCCCACCGTGCCCAGAAGCCCCATCCATGCTCCCTTCCCCAATTCACAGGCAAATGCTAGTCTAAATAGCAGATGGGCAAGCCCCCCAGTNNNGTCGTCACGGCGGGGGGCGGCTGCTGGCCCCGGCGGCTCGCCCGGCCCCCCACGGGTGTCTGTCACGGCACTACAAAGCAACTGGAGTGGGGAAGGAGGGGTGGAGGTAAAACTTGGCACTGGAGTGGCTCCAGAAAAGCAACAACTATGACCAGACAGACGATGCATAAATCAGCACCAGATGGATCTATGTTCGCAACAGAGATCGTTAAATGTGTCCGTTTAAGGCTGAAATGGGCAGCTATACAGGCGGGGTGATGCAGTGCTGGCTACCATCTGATGGTGACGGCCTGAGCTGCCTACACCATACTTATTCAGCTGCTAATTTCACATTCACATGCTAATTTCCCCCAATATTCAATTTAGGAGCAGAAGCAGAGATCATTCCCTGAGAGCCTTGTAAATGATCGGCACTGCCGTCCGGATCGATCCTTAGCACGTTTCTGTATCTGTCGCTGAGGTGGTAGCCCACCTGAGGTCAGACAGCCGGGCACCAGCCTTGCGGGTGCACAAAACATGACAGGAAGCCCAGGCTTAATTACTGAGCCGCTGGTCAGTAGGGTGGCCGGCAGGTCATCTGTGAAAGGCCCTGCTGAGCGACAAGCGGCACCAGCGAGCCGTATGTCCTGAAGAGCATGGTGACAAAGGCCAAACGTCCAGTGGGGTCACACAAAACCACATTCAACAAAAATGTCTCTTGTGCTGCTTGGCTAATCCCATTATTTCCCCAAACCTCACCAAGCCAAATTTCCCCAAAATCCAGCAATCAATATTGTATGCAGAACAGAACAAACAAACTTGAAATATAAAAACATTATTCAACTAGCTTGAAGTACAAGGCAGACTTAATAATGGGCAACCAGCAAGAAAAACTTTTATGATTTAGATGACTGACAGCATTAAAGTATATTGTTACTTCGACAATAACAATTTAAAAAGATCAACTGAGCTGATATTACTGAAACATTTCTCCATTAGAAAATTAAGCCCTAGTAAGTGCATGTAACGAATATTTCAGGCATATGGATTAAGGGTCGAGTCAGAGCTGCTCCTTCCAATACGTCTGGCTGTTGAGTCTGGCACTCACATTTTCCTTTGTGGACACATCAAGCAGGCGAGGAATCACCCAAGTGACTCCGCAGTCCTTGGGCTGAGCCCATCTGGCCCGTGAGGAGGTCAGCGCAGCACGCGGGGTTAAAGACAATAAGCAGCCCGTGCCCACGGGGGCTTGTCGCGGACCCACCGCGGGGAGACGGTCACGGTTCAGCCCGCTGGCTCAAAGTCCAGACCTGACACCTCTGGCTGCAGGGCATTCCACCCAGGCGTGTTCATAGCGCTTTGTGAGTAAATGTGTGTCAGAGCAGAAAGTGGGGCTGTGTCCCTTTGCCCAGCAGGGGGCGTTCAGTGAAGGAGGGGCTACTAAACCATTTACAGCTATGTTTTCATACTGTGTATTTGTATTTAGCCCGCTGGGCTGACCTGTACGAAGCAACACACACCCCACTGTTGATGTGAGCGGGCTATAGCACTGGGGACCCATTTCATTTCACTTCACTGCAGTCTTTTCAGCACGATTTAGGAGACGGCGAGTGTGAACGAGAGAACCATGTCTGGTACTGCTTCTCACAGTAAATGACCTTAAAATGGCACGAGGTCTACTTTCTTCTTTCACGGGGAATTGTGGGTAATGATTCACCACAAAAAGCAGACAGAAAGGCTGCCCAAGAGTTCACCGCATGGAGTACACTCCATGCCACAGAACTTTCTTTGAGAACTTGGAGAACTTTCTTAGAATATAGCCAACCTGTAGATACAGTCCTAGCAAAATTCAGAAACAAAGGAAATTAAGAAATTCACCCCTATGTAGACAGGAGGAATACAGTGTAACGCAGTGGTACACAGAGCAGACCCCATGGAAATAAGTATTTCAGGCCCATCTATGTCACCTAACTTACCACCATACTGTGACAAGGACAACTGATGCTTTTTGCACAGAATATCTCCACTTGTTGAACAATTTAGTAAACATGCCTGGGTACAATATGCTTGGGGCAAGAGCTGTATATATTCAAATGTAAATGCACGCTAGGCTATCAGCATGTATTGTGCCCTGAAATCAACTGGGATTAATGTCACAGTTCAATAAGCTAACAGATGGCATGGGAGCCCCATGCACACGGAGCGCGGCTGACGTGCTGTCAGGGTCAGCAGGGAGGCGGCACCCATGCGGGGCCATGTCGGAGAGAGCAGCCCGGCCAGCCCGCTACCAGGGGAGTCCTCCATGTGATGCCTCAGCACTGACACAAAGAAGCATAACAAGGGGCATCTTAATACAACACCAACTTTTACAAGCCAGCTAAACTGCAGGCAGGGTACCAAGCAATGCAGGAATTAAGGACATGGGCTCGGCGGCTCAGAGTCATATGCAATAGATGATGTGAATGCTGGTGAAGCACTAAGAACAGTATGGAGACATTAATTCTTAAGACGGTTTGTGGGGCACAGAGGCACCAGCAGAAGGCTTTGAGTTCAATCTCCTGCAGCATGGGTCTCGCTGGGGAACTGATGCTTGCATCCTATAATGATGCTGTACATGAAAGCTACCAGCCGCCTGGGCCCCTCCCGGTGCTATACAACAGTCTGAACATAAAAGCAGCTTTTGAATCATTACCTTATGGAACCCATTAGCTAGCAGCACTGGAATGATCTCACTGACACACAACAGCAGCCTGTATTTAATGTGACCTTTTTTTTTTAAAAAAAAAAATCAAAACCTGTTGACTCAGTATAATTGATTATGGATATAATACAGTTAAGGCATCCCTCACCTCTACTTGAATATAAAAAAAATAAATTACAGCATCTTGCCCATTTCTGAGAATTTTTTTTCGGGTTAATGTGTACATGTAACAAATGCTCATAACGCTTAAAATAGAGCAGAAGAATTTGGAGTATAATAGGGCTGCTTCAATTAGTCGATGTAGTCGATGATGCTGAAAATGTGTTGTTTTCACCATCTTTTATTTTAATTATTCTTATGAAATTCATTTCTAAAATGCTTCAGTTCATAGTAACAAATGTTTTCCTTCAATAACACCACATAATTATGGGAGTGGTTCAAATGATTGATGGGAGTGGTTAAAAATCGCCAAAAAGTTCCTCCACACCAGTATCGTCGTTTTACCTTGTTTAACCACAATATCTCCAATTTTAGAAGATGTTGTGGCTGCTGGGTGGTCCCTTTCTTCCATAATACACGAAAACATCTCGTCTCATGTGGCGTGCTCTGCTAACCGAATTTAATAAGGATACAGGGAATTTATACAGATTACTAACTTATGGGCATCACAATACACCTTTCACTAATATTTCAGGCATACTACTAATCTGCTTATCGGATTGTGGGTGTAACGTTGGCATCTGTATAGCGCCGAAAAGCTGGATTCCATAAAGCCCTGCAATGACATAGTTTGTTTTTACCAAAATAAAATAAAACTTAAAATAAACAGTCAATTAGATGTTTTGGAGGAAAATTAATCGTTTAGGTTAAATTGACTAATCGGTAAAATAGTCTATATATTAATTAATAGAAAAACAGTTGTTAGCGTCAGCCCTAGAGTATAACTTGACAGCGTTTCATCATCTGACGACTTCCGGAATTGTGTGCGATTGTCACTCATACATTGCTGTGGCTACCAGAGTCATGGGAAGACAATGGAAGCATACAGAATGGACAGATTCCAGTTAGAAACCATTCATTGTTGGACTGCAGTGAAGTCACACACACTAACAAAGCTGCCAGACATCCTGCATGCCCCATCAGGAATTAAAACCTGCAATTACTTTGAACTTGAAACACTGCAAGGAAGCCTACAAATCAAACGCATGTAAGGTGATTAAATCTATAAATAGACTACAGTAAGCACAGCAGTACAGTAATAGGTAATAGAAGCCATATCTTGCAGAGACAATCAAAGTGACCACACAAGAGTTGTGTCCTACTGATGATCAGCAGCACTAGCATCCAAAGCAATTCACACATCTGCAATCCATAACATCATCTGGTGGGAGCAGAAGCACCCTGAGGGACCCAGGCGAGCTTTACGCGAAGGAACGGCCTCCTGAAGAAAAACTACCATGAGAAATCCATCAGAGTGCTTGAGCAGAGAAGTGCAATTAGCATGACCTGCCCTGCATCCCAGGAGGACACCAAGACAAAGCCACGAGGCACATTTGCTAAGCATCACCTCTACAGCAACCTTACAGAGACCGTGCTCAGGGTTCTGGTTAAGCGTGCCGGAAGCAGGTGGCTCTTACCTTGTCGAAAAACTCATAGAGTCGAACGGTCTTGTCGATCTTATCCTTGGTGTCCTCCACCCTCTGGGAGAAGTCCTGTAGGTGCACCCAGAAGGAGCGCACCTTCACCTCGTAAACCTGCAGCTCTGCCGAGGTCACGTCCTCCCAGCGCTCCAGTCGCTTTAGCAAGGCCTCCCCACTCTTGCAGTGCTCCTGTAAATGGAGGAATATGAACCATGGGCGGCGCGGCGCGGCCAGGGCTTACACACGACCCCCACAGGATGCCCCCCCGGGACAGAGTAAGGAAAGCCTGCCAGCCAGGACACACACTCACGTATGCAGCGGAGTAGAAGTCTTTGAAGAGGGCTTGCTTTTTTTGCAGCTGCTCCAAAGAGTCTCCCAGCTCACTGAGGGTCTTCAGCCGACTTTCCCCCACTTCCTCAATCCAGCCCCTCACCTGGTTTCAAACACACACCATTCACTTACACAACGTATAAAACCGCGCATCGCTAGATGAGGGTCACTATAAAGCCTCTATTCTCTCTGCCGGGCTCCTAAATTCCGTTTTCGTTCCAGGTCACAACAAGCCTCATTGAAATGTTCCCCACGATCTCCGTATAAATGTCTAGGAGGCCCAGAAGATTTACGAGTGAGCTCCAAAGCATGCAAAGCAGCGATTCTCACAGGGCTTTCCCCCACAGTCACACTTGCGCCATATCTGCTTAAGCTCCTTTGTTAAACATCCCTTCTGCAGCTCACCTCCTGGAAACCTTCCTCCAGGCTCTTGAACTCCATGACCAGCTCCAGCTCCTGTGTGCGCCTGTTGGACAGCTTCACCAGGCCATGCACCAGCTCGTCCACCTGCTCGTACAGCTGGCTGACCGCCTCGATGGCATCCCTGGGGGGATGGCAGACACAGAGTGGTGTTCAGCCTGGGTACCGTCTCACTGTACCGGTCATAGCACCGGCAGAACGAAAGGGTCTAAGACGCACGTGCTCGCACACCCTGATCCTTAAACCAGAGCAAGACGTGTCCATAAAAGTTGCAGCTGTGGTCAATCCTTAAGAACAGGAAGCAGCAGCTTTCTCTGAAGCCCGGGCTGTGGTCCCTTCTTAGAGCCCGGCTGAGATGGGCCTGCTGGTACGTCAGGCTCACAGAGTCGGAAAGAGAGAGAGGCAGGCGTCTCGTCCCGGAACCTGCATGCGGCAGCCTTGTCCTCAGCACAGCCCTGCGCACACACAGGGCCACTGTGCCCCTGAATGTGTGACTGTTTATGCATGTGCGTGCCTGCATGCATTTGTGTGCCTCTTTGTGTATACTGGTTCTTCTTGAGGACGTTTCAGGACTTGGTTGCGTGTTCATATATATTTTGTATGCAATTGCATTTTTACTTTTTAAAATGGAAAAATACACTGACAGGGCATTTTCAGAGATGCCAGGCAATTAGATATGACATAATATTCATGAAATTCATGAGCAATACAATTCGGCATACTGAACCCTTCCAACAGTCAGCTGATGTCCGGCTGATAGCAGCCCCCGCTGAGTGGCAGACCACACAATCCAGGTGGGATAATTTTTCAAAAAACATTTCTACTGATCTAACACTAAAATAACCCAAAGCCAAAATCAAAATCGATACTGAGAGAGACGGGGGTGTTGTTGTAGCTGACTGTACCTTCTGTGGCTGATATGTCCGGTTCTGTATCAGGTTCATGTCCGAAACAATGTACAGCCCCAAGAAGGGACATGGAAAAAAGAAAAATCCACAGCAACATCGGCTGACACAAAATCAACAATCAATCAAAGTTAATGGCCAATGCCACCACTGTGCAGCCCGGGTAACAGCGGGCCAGAACCTTGCAGAACAACGGGCCATTGACCACTGGGAGTGTTCAGCTCCATTCTTATGCAAATGTCTGCGCCCCAATCGGACTGTCCTGTCAGCCAGGGCTTTTGTCTACAGCCTGTGATTTTTCCTTTCCGTTCTTCTAAAAAAGGAATTTGCCAGCATTTACAAACTATACTGGCCAATATTACTCTCTCCCTTTTTCCACCAGAGGGGAAGTACAGTTGAAGGTGGGAGGGCTAGGGCAAGGAGACAGAGAGAAGGGAGCAGTCAAGGTTGCCTCCCTGCTGTCAGGAAAACAAACAAACCCTGACTGGAGGCTCTTTCCCTGAAAAGGGCCTTATCACCAGCAGGGTTTACAGAAAGTCAACACTGGAGAAGGAGTAAGCTCATCTCCCCCTTTCCTCACTAGGTGTTTATCACTATCCCGACAGTGGTGTTTTAATCAGGATTTCTCAGAGGAAGATCTAAAGGCCTTTTCTTCCTAACCGGAGTAATCTGTACTAAGCTGAATAGGGAAAACGTCTAAATGGGAAACTAGGACCGTAGTAAATTGTTTAAACTGCAGCCACTGACTCCATTCAACTCCTTAAGAAAGTTTAAAACGAAAGAACGGAATTATGGGAAGAGCCATGATTCACTTGTTTCATCAGAGCGATCAAATAATTAGTGTATTTAACCTAGGAAGAATGAGTCATGGGGTTTGCCCTGGCAGTGAATGGCAGCTTTGTGTGGTCAGTGCCACTGCGCTCCCACCGTCTTGTGGGTACGCGCTTGGTCATTCTCCACACACAGTGTAAACATCAGCGACTCGTGAGTAAGCCAGATGTTTCAAAAGCATTCCAGCGTCAGGAGGAAAAGCACTGATAAGCTCTTAAATGGACAGAGAAGCTAGTTTAGTAGGAATCCATCGTGTGATGAAAGTTTCACTTAACATGGGCCATAATCAGCAGGCACCAGATGTGCCGGGCCGCTCTCTTGGAAGCGGATGGCTTTGACATTCGTTGAAAGTGATACTTGCTGTTTGCAAACACTGAGGCCTTTCAATACCAGGAAGTGACTCACAAACTCTACACTAGGATAAGAAGATGGGCTGGGTACCATGTAAGCTTCACAATAAATATAGCATCGACTACAATGCCATTACTCAGAAATTTTAACATTTTTAAAGTATGAGAAAAGTGGCCCAAAAAAGCCTTTAAAGATAAAACTTAGAAAGTCAAGTGACAGCTCACAAAGCTCTTTTTACTCCGAGAACCTCAAAGCTTTGTGGTATAAAAATCCCCTAAGTATCATAAATAACTGAGGAGTTTCTCCATTAAACAATCACAATAATCACAGGAAAGCATTCCAAAGAACAGCACAGACTACAAGCCTCTCTGAGTGACACATTTCTGTGTTGTTCTTCAAGGGTCAAAACAGGGCTGAGTTCTTTGGTTGCATTTGGAGGTTTTCAGTTCTCCAAAGCACTGAGCTCTCCTGCCACACAGGAGCTTGGCTGAGCTTCACCCGGGCACTCCAGAGCTGGTGGCTGAGCCAAGGAAACATTTTTCTCAGATGTTCTCACTGTGAAAGAATTAGGCTGCCTATCTGACTGATAGGCGGGGAGAAAACACCAGCCCACTGGCATTACGCTTTTTTAGAAAAAAGAAAAAAAACAAACCTGCACAACCTGCTCTTGTTTCTGAGAGCCAAATTCTGCGTGAGCTCCTAGGTGTTCTGATGGTGTTTCAAATTTCACCTCATGAAACAGTTCAAAGGGTTCTGAGAACAGCATAGGCTGCAGTGTAGGAGACAAGCCTTCAAAGCAGGAATGACATTTACAGCCAAAGAAACCAGTCCATGCAAGGGCGTCACCTTGAAAACCTTTAGGCTCCTCAGCAGAAGCTTGCTGCACAAACTGTTCTTTAACCCCAAAGGAATATAGCATTTGCCGGTACAGCTTGTGTTTATTGTATATTACACAGTCATGCCATCTTCCAAAATATGCTGGGCACAGTACATTTACAGACGTTCCAGGACATCCTTTAAAACAGGATATACAGGTTGTTGCACATGGCACATCAGTGGGGAAAAAGCAGCCCATCTCTCAAACAAGCCAGAGACTTTAAGAGCTGGTCTAAACTCAACAAGGAGGAAGCCCTGATTCAGACCACTGTGGATGAGATGGGAATGTTCTCACGGGCTTCCAGAGTGGACACGGGCTTATTCAATGCTGAATTTAGACTAACACTTGCTTGTTTATCTGCTACAGGTGTCTATTCTGAAAACTGCTCCAGTAAAATATCTTCATCTTATTCACCTTAAATATCAGTGCATTCCGAGAAGGAAGTATGGAATGGGGGAGGGGGGGTTACCTGTAGTCCTCCGTGAGGCCCATGCCGCTCTCCTTCCTGAGGCGGGACAAAGCCGCACCCCCTTCCAGCTGCAGCTGTGCCAGGCGCTCGTCCTCCAGCACACTGCGCATCAGGACCCTGTACTGGCACAGCACCGCCTGGGCTTCCTGGGTGGGGTAGAGTGTGGCAGAGAGCCCTGCGTCATCTCCCCAGCATGCAGCAATGCCTGGGAACATACTGGGTGTTCTCTTTGTACGTGTTCCCAACCCAGCCCTCGCACAGTAATTCACGCAAATACTAATTGTTTTATTGAAGTAATTAGAATCTGCAGAGAGAGCTGCCTAGCCTGATTCAGCAGTCTGTGAACCCATTTCACACTGTATTCCTATATCCCAACTCAAAGGTCAATTGCCTGGTTTTAAAATCAGTTAACAAGATACAGTTGCTTCCTTTTATACTATATAAATTCAGAGCATTCCATAACATACAACTAAAAGTCTTGCTGTGGAGGAAGCCAGCTTTCACAGCAATGCACCACCTGAGGCAGACTTATATCAGAGGTTAATACCACGGTGACCTATGAATTCTCAGAACCAGAACATCTGGCCAAACTGACATTCACGACAGGGGTACCAGAAAGAAAAAAAAAAAGCCCTCTTATGCATTTGCGACAAGTATGTGATCCTGGAACAATCCCATGACACCTAGAGAACTAACAAGGTCATTCCACTTTGTGACCCCCCCCCCCGAAGTAACATTTAAAGGTATTTGTGAAATCTGGAAATATCCAGCACACACCTAACAATGGAAAGGAAAAAAATAAACATGGAGAGTGGGCGATGCTGGTCTTTCTAACGACACTGTAATTACAATAATTACACACATAGATCACCTTCTGCTGTCAACACAACGTCAGATATCTTAGAGGAATATGAGACCGACTAGGGTGCAACACAGCATTGTCGGAGCAAGAAGCAGACAGCACGGTTTGCGTGTGAGACTAAAAGCTAGCATGCAGGTTTGCAGTCTTTAGAATGGGCTATGCATGCAGGTTTGCAGTGTGCTGGGACCACCGTCTTTAGATAGTGCTAAATGCACATACAAGCCTTAGAACGGGCTATGCATGCATGTTTACAGCACGGTGGGACTGTATTTAGATAGTTCTAAAAGTGTGTGCATGTCTGTGAATGGTGCATGCATGTGTGTATACAGAGTGGTATATAGTGCTAAATGTGCACAGGCCTTCAAATGCTGTATTCATGGTTGTACCCTATTGCGTGTTAATGTGCGCATATGTGAAAGTGTGCGCGCACAAATTCCCTGCCTGTTGATTGACGGTCTCAGGGCAACAGGCATTCCTTAACCCCAAAGTGGGTCCTGAAGGGCCCCAGGTTTCATGTTCACTACTTTACCTCCTTTAGGACCCAGCTGACACGCACAAATCTGACCAACAGGGATGCTTTGAAAAGCACCATCCACATGCAAACATACTGTAATTACAAAGATGGCTGCTGACAGATGTGTGCTGCTTCGCAGTGGCCCTGCCCCATTTTGGCTTTTTCTTAACTAAAACACTCCCCCATAAATGACCCAGTCCCTGGAGAACAGCACAAGCCCCGCAGTAACACAGATGGACACCGAAAGGTCAAATGAATCAATATAAGACCCATGAAATTAAAAGCATAAACCATGGCCAAACTGAAGCCAAACTGCTCAGTTTATTTAAATCGAATCTTTACACACTTTCACCTCTGAAAGCATTCTGGGTAAGAGCCTATCCATCCACTATCCTCAAAACAATTTGACCTTCATTATAAGATTTCATTCCAAACTTCCAGCCATCAGTCAGGACTTTAATAATGTACTTTATAATGATGCATCATTAGTAATTTTTGTGGAAACTTCTTCAGGAAGCAACCTTATGTCACCACAGGAACCAGTTTTCTCTAAGTTTCCTGCCTTAGTGCCGGTTCACTTCACAAGGTCCTTTGTTGTTATGTTACTTTACATAAGCATCTACAGTATATAAGAGTAATATAAAACAGCCATGTGTGGCTTCAGCTGTACGTGGATTTTCAGCCAGGCAGTGCCGCAGAAGGGGGACCGTTTGGTTACCTCTGTGCTGGTTGGCAGGGTTGCTGCCTCCATGGTGGAAATAGCGTTCTTAAGGAGGACAATGGCGTTCTGACAGCTGCTGGTCAACTGCTCCACTCTCTAGAGAAGGAAGAGACACAGAATGCCACGACAAAGCCATACCAATAATGTCACCACACCAGTCATAAGTTGGTCACAAACAGATGCCACACCACTCACATGACGACACCATACTAATAAACCCACCAAAAATCGCTCTCTTTTCTAAACAGGTATTCACGCAGTTTATTCAACTGTCAATTCAAGTGAACAAAGTATACTTTTCATAATACGTGTTCACCATCATGTCAAATATATAAATAAAACCCACATTTCTCTGGAATCACTCTGAAGGGATACAGGGATCAGCAGGCAGTGATAAAGGAGAATGCTCACACAGCTCACTCACCATCCGAAAGGAGATCCAGGTTTGGTGGCAGTAGGGAAAGGTCCCATCAAAGGTAGCAGGAAGCTGGGTGCTGTCCACATGCTTGTGGAGGGCCTTGAGGGAGGTGAGCACCTCGAACTGGGAGGGGTAGCAGCAGGAGTTATGCTGTGGCTGCCAGAAATCTCACAGCACTGCTCTGCCTGCTCTACAGTCTATTACAGCTCTCCTCCTCAGTATTTGGCTACTTACGGCACAAAAACAAGTTGGAACTACAGAGGAGTTCTCCCTGCGGCTTACATGACAGTACTGAACACAGATCAAGATAGTCGAGTGTGTTCTTGGAAGCTTACAGCGAGATTAATGGGACCCACTCCAGGTTTAAAATAGCTCTCTATCTTCCTAAATGAGCTAACAAACAATGGGGAATTCAGGACATGCTGGATCCCTTATCATGCCTGCCCTAAGGGTGAGGTGATATTCTGAACCCAGCTGGTGAGTATTAGAGAGTGGGCTGGGAGAAGGCTTAGACAGTCACAGGGTATTACCTGTATGGTGGAGGGTCTCTCGGGCCATGATCTGAGCTCTCTATCAGACAGCAGCAATACTGTGTTAATACAGCCAGGCGCCCCCTCCTATCAGGGAGGAAAAACAAGAATCTGCTGAAACACCCCCTTCTTCGGGTGATTCTCTGTTCACCATGTGCCGTGCAGGAGGCTTCTGTCTCTCTGGCTCTAAATGTCACACGAAAGGACCTTTCCCATACCCAGGGACATCTAAGGTCTCCTCATCCTTCTGTTTTTTACATTTATGGACATGTAATTGGGCTCCATGTATATCCTACAGACAGGAAAGCCTCATTACTTCCATATTACCCACACTGACATTTACAAATGAGCTGTGTGTTGTCATCATGGCAGTGGTGTCAGTGAAATAAAACCGTAAAGAAATATACAAAGGCTGGTGGGGAGGCAGCCATATGCATGTTTTTGAATGACTTCTATCATTATGCCATAATTAGATCAGCAGGAGTTTGATGCAGCGCACCTGGTTTGGGACTGGCTGACCTTTCCATAAAATCTAAAAATGTCTAAGGTACACAGACAGCGTTCATAATGCGGGAAGCCGACTGCACTGGGAAACAACATCACACTGCCTTTGTTCAGAGGAAAGGCAGAGTTTGCTGACAGAGTAACAGTACAATGCAGTAATGAGCTGCTTAGAAAGCTAGGCCAGGGTAATCACAGAGCAACTGCCCAGCACCACCCGCGTAGAAGCTGTAGCCACAACGAGACGTGGCTCCCAGAAGGCCAGACATCACAGGGCTGAGACGTCCTTTCAGTATCTCAGTGTCTGTCAAAACTGCGGCCTAAAATCCTACTACAATTCCAATAAGACCCCATAATAAACAATAAGCACTATTGTTGTAGTATGTGAAGTAAACCACTTCAAGAAAATAGTTTTGCCTGTTTCAGTGGTCAAAAAAATTTCACAATACAATTACATCACAAGCTGATTTAGGAATCTGTCTATGTCCCTTCAGCTTTACTCAGTCTGGGCTGCTCGCTTCTCTCTCTGAACGTAACAAAACACCAAAGACAATGACCCCCACAGCCCATCAAGGAGCATCTTTCAATATGAAGGACTACTTCTGAAGTGGTGTATGGTGATGTATGGCCTACTGGGTTTGTGTCATGACACGACCACAGAGCGACTCGGCTGAGCCTAACCCACGGTCTGCCTCCTAAGCTCCTCTAGGGCGTCCCAAACTGTCTGTAAGCCCAGCTGTAATGATGCCAAACAGGTTGTTGAGGCCCAGCACATCAGTCACCCACTATTACAACTTCTTCAGCACAGCTATTCATCACTGCAATTCCATGTAAATACAGGAACCAAAGCTGAAAGCATGTGCTTATATACATGTGCTAGAAAATTACATCCAAATTCATCCAAATTTTAATTACATACATGGCTCAGAATGTCACTTTATCATCAGCGAATAACCAAGCCAGCAGAAGACTGCACCACTTGGTTCATTGTCCCTATAGAGGAGCAGCCAGGGGCAAACCCTGTTGAAACCAGAGCCCAGGGCACCTCCTCTGTCTTTGTTAGTGATGACCCCGAATAGAGTAGAGGTCACGCGTGTCCCTCTCGGGCTGGAAACGCAGAGCCAAGGTGCCCCCTGCCCCCCAGGGGGAAAGGGATGATTATCTGTGAACATTCGGCATTGCTAAACCCAGTGGACTTCTGAACACCTGCCTGAGAGCACAGGGGTTGGTCTTGGCTGGATCAAACTTTGCTATAAAGGACTCAGAATAACCACTGTACCAAATAACAATGAGCTTCATAGTGCACAAAACAGCAAATTAGAAAGAACCTCTACGAACGGGACCAAGTCCTTGAATAAAGGATTCGGCACTATGCCTAAGCCATACAATAAAAATGGAAAAGCAAGCACGGCATTTAAAAGCATCCGGATTAGTGTCCCCCACCAGTTGCAGAAAGCTCTCTGCTTTTAAAATGTCTCAGCATTTAATTTGTGATACAAGACTGGTTTCCACAGCCACGCAGTCCGAGCCAGAGGTTTGGATCAATCCCTGAGTTACGCTGGCAGCAGAATAAAACACAGGGAAATAATGAAGTTGGCCTCTTAGTCTCCAGGCGTGGCCCATTCATCGGGGCCCCGCGATAGCCACCGCGACGGCCTGCTAATCATATATTACACCCTTGTTTACCAAACACTAGCCATGGCCGGAGGTCACATTCTATTCATACAGAGCACACCGTGTGTGGAATAAATCCATAAATCCATTCAGCGTCTCTGTTACATTAATCTTGTTTATTCCAGTCAGCTTTTGTCAGAGTGACAAAGTGACAGGTCTTGTGAGCCCCTGAATATTTCATATCTTTGGGTAATTGCCATTATACTATTAGATATTCAAATACAATGTAAAACCCCTCAGGGATCTGGTCCAAATCTAATTAAGACAATGCAAAATTTGACATGAGGTCCCATATAAATAATCCACCCATTAAAAAGTCAGCTCTTTACACCAACGCACCCTTTCACTGTATCAACTAATTTCACATCAGCTCCAACTACCGGCAGGAGCCCTAAGGGGTGGAATCAAAACCCTGGGGAATATCGTCACACCCTGAAGCAGAATGGTTACTGGTAATGGCACAGAAAGACTCATGGTGCGTTCCATTTACCTCGGAGGTCGGAACTCGGAACTGGGAATGACGTCACGCACGAGTTCACCGTTCCAGTACAAGTCGGAAAACCATTTAGCGATGCCGGGGACTACAAGTACCTTAAATCTGACAGGTTATCCGGCTAAGCGAGAA
>JAODKN010000008.1:10496483-10509047 GCA_026774425.1 Petrocephalus zakoni | reverse complement strand
GGAATCCCTGCCAGGATGACCAATGAGGGGGTCCTAGGGGGCACCACCACAATGCTCCTCTCAAACAGGAGCAGGAAACAGGGCTCACGGCAATGCTGCACCCCCAGTCCTTGAGGTCCACTTGGAGCTCATTTATGACCCGTCAGTCGACAAACTGACGACCTGGGTTCTGGGAACACAGCGGAGGAAACCCAGCAATCGGAGGGTGAATACATCAAATGGAAAGGCGATATTAATGGCCATGATCCTCCAGAGTAGAAAGAAAAAATGGGAATGTAATCCTTAGAGCCAGTGAACATGATAACAAAACAAAGAATTACTCAGCTCTGAACAAAGGGCTCTTGGGGAACATTCTCTCAGGAAGGCATGCTTTTCCTATCACAGAGGCAAGCTCAGTTTTGACTTCTGTTTCCTTAAACCTATCATCAGGTAATATGACATCTGCACAAAGCAGGCTAGAAAGACATCATGGTAAACTAACAAAACACAGAAAATACTTGATGGTACTTGCAGGTATCACACCATTAAAGATCCAAGGTTAATAAGAAACAAGCGTAAGTGTACACCACATTCAACTGAGCCGTTAGATAAAATTACTTAACTGATTAACCCTCACCAGGATAAGCGGTTGGAAAATAGATGATTAATACTGATTAACACTCTGTCTTAAAATAAAAAGCTATAATTAGAAGAAGAGGCCAAGGCATTATGGTACAGTGGAGATGAGAGGAAGAGGATGAGGCAGGAGAAAGTGTGGGAGAAATGTATGACAGGAAGACAGCAATGAGAAATATGAGCATGTCAGACTTACTGGCATGAAAAGAGAAGTGCTTGGAAAGGATGTGGGAGGAGGTGAGGCTGATAGTTAGAGATGGGTGCGGGACAGAAGCAGGGGGTCTTTAACCAGTGAATGACTGTGTACCTTGCTGCTGAGAGTCCAAGGGCACTGCCTTGTGCTGGAGGGCGCCATCACTCTCAGGGCTTTGTTCTGGCTCCTCCCCCTCAGCCTCATTCTCCAGCCCCTGCTCCTCAGGGCCGTTTGTGAGTAAGCAACTGGGCTCCACCAGCAGGGAGTCACTGTGCTCTGCCCCCACCTCCACGCTGGGAGCAATGCTGCTGGAGGAGGTGTGTCCATTCTCTGCCACACTCTCAGTGACCTTGTCCTCACCCCCATCTCCTCTGCCTTTCTCTACAGCCCCTGAGATCTGCTTGTCTACTTCTTCCTGTGCTTCTTCCCCTTCTTCCTCCTTCTCTGTATCCTTCTTCTCAGCCTGCCCGCTCTCTGCTGTCTCCTCACCACTGGTGGGCTCCTCTGGGCCACTTTCTGTTTTCGTGCTGGTGGCTAACACCTGTGCTGTGCTCTCCAGCATCTCCCCCTCAATCTCAAGGCCCGGGCATTCTGCTACACCCAAAACTCCCTCTTCGCAGGGCACGACTGTGGGAGACCCTGTACCAGAGCTCCCCGGAGCATCTGGGGCTCCAGACTCTCTCTGGTATCTCTCCCCTGACTGAGAGTCTGCAGCTAAAGGAATGGGAAGCAGACGCATCTCCTCACCATCACACCTGGTGTCACCTTCCTGATCGGGACTGGGGCTCACATGATTTGCCTCACTACTCTCACTCAAGATGTGGCTATCAGTGCTTACCTCCACCTCGCCTGGAGACCCAGCGTTTACTTCAGAGTCTAATATGCTATCTCTGGCAGCGCTATCGGTGCAACCCAACTGTGAGCAGTCACTTTCGGCAGCAGGACAGCAAACAGACATCTCGCTCTCACGCGCGACGGCAGTGCCCTCCACATGCGTACCTCCTGGTGGCTTGTCTGCAGGGCTAAGCGGCGGTCTGGAAGGCACATCACTCAGGTTCTCCTCTATGAGCTTTGCACAGACCGCAGCCTGGCAGTAATGGCCACTGTCAGGCAGCCCTTCCGCAGAGCCGGTCCGGCTGTGCAAACTAGTCCTCGGGTTTTTCAGGTTTCTGTAGCAAAGGCTTATAGACTGAGTCAGTGATCCCTTCTGGGGGATGAAACGAGGCAGAGGAAGATCAGCCAGTTCCACATACTCCCCCTCTTGGTCCGAGTCCTCCAACATTGTGTCGTTAGCGTCCTGCACGATAGTTTCCTCGAGTACTTTGCCATGTTGTTCCAGTACTTTTTTGTCATCCTCCTCCTGCAGCTTGTCATTGTTTTCCAATGATAACTGCTCAATGTCCAAGTCAAATACTACCTCATCCAATCCATCTGATCTGCTGTCCACATCTCCAGAAGACTGGCTGAGGGTTGGGTCCCGCACGGCCCCCGGACTCTGAGCATCCACTTCCTGTGGAGGCGTGTCGGCCCCCCTATTTATTCCCCTGGATTGGCCGTCCAGCCCTTCCCCACCGATCATGGGGGGCCTGTAGATGAATTCGGGCTGCACCACGTCCTCCCAAGGCACCCGGAAGATGTGGCCGTCAGCAGCCAGCAGGCAGTGCTCCAGGGGCCCCGCTACCCGCTCCTGGTTGACCGACTCCAGCCACGCCATGGTGAAGATGGAGGTGTAGCTGACTTCCGGCACCTCCAGCTGCTCCACGTGCCGTCCGTCACCGGCCAAGGCCCTCAGCACGATGCGCGGGGGCCTTCCCAAGCACGGCGCAACCTGCAGGTAGAAGTCGCCGGGTCGCAGTGCTCGGCGGTCCAGGGGGGAGAGCTGGACTATGAGCTTCTCGTGGGCGCACAGAGGCCAGCCCTCATGGCGGAAGAGAAGGCCGCTGAACGCAGACTGTGGAGAGCAGCCGAAAGGAGACAAGGGTTACTGGGGAACCCTTACCAACAAGCCCTTCAGAGGAAGTTATTAAATACAGCATTCACTACCAGCTCTGATACAACAAGCCACTACTCTGAGCCTTGATGTAAACTCCCCCTTTTCACCCATAAAGCAACACACACTTCTTTAGTCAATGAGGTGTGTGTTCCTGCAAAAGCAGATGACTAACCACCACAGGAAGGAGACTCAACGAGAAGAACGACTGACTGGGGTCGGCTATCGACCATTTACAGCGCTGCGAATCTACTGGAGTTAGGCATTTAACTGAACACTAAAAAGGAGAAGGCCGGACACTTCTGGGATCTTATCCAGCGCAGAAGTTACTTTAAATAACCGGACTAAGATTAGAGAGCTCCAGAAGTTTCCAGATGAGCCTCAGTAGAGGCAGAATCCCATCCGGATTTGGCCTCTTTTCCTGCACTTGGCTTAGTCTTGCTGTTACATGTGCCAGCAGAAGCCTGCTTCAGTGCTATTAAAGCATTAGCAATTTGTAGGAGCTTCAGGGTTTAGGGCAATGCTGACAATGTGTGAGGGTGCTTATTCACTGTGGAACTGTGCAGGAAGACGCCTCTTCTCAAACACCCCTTACAGAACACCACTCTGTATTCCTGTACTGGGCATAACTTGTTAATTTAGCACTATAATTTATGAATTAGTTAGTTAATTTAGCAATAACGGAAACTATTCTCCTACTGTGAGATGAAACAGTGTCCGGCCAATCACAGAACACAACATCAGAAAGTCCCACTAAAAGCTGTCTATGGCCATGCAGAAGATTATGTAGCAGAAGGCCATTCAAGCTCTAAAATCTGGTGCACGAGGTAATCTGTGTATCATTAAGAGCAGATTTTTCTTCTTAACACAACAGTTATTTAAAAGTTTCAATGGTTTCAAAGTTCAGGCACTACTCCAGCATCAGCTGGAGTTTCGGGTAACTCAGACAGGCTGTGAGGTACATAGCGGACAATATCTCAGCCATCATGACTGCAGGAAAAAAAATCCTGCCAGGGTCAGGTGGGCAACAGAAATAGCTCCAGACGAGCTGCACAGGAACCGAAACAGGGCAACAGGCAGCAAGGACGGGGTCTCAGACAGCCCCTGTGTGGGGGTCACCTTCACAAATAACCAGCAGAACCATCCACAGTCCATCTTTCCATCATTGTCTTTCCAGTTTTTAGAACTGGAAAACATATGCGTGCTACTTACGCAGGCATCTTGCTGGATGCACTGGAGGATGCGCTTGGCCGGAACCAGGAAGTCAATCAGGTAGCGCAGGCCGTCCCCACAGTAGGTGCCTTCCACTACGTCAAAGACCTGGCCAAGTATGGTGGGTGCAGTGGCGTCGAACGGTGGGTACAGTGCAGATAAGGCGCTCTGTATGTAGCTGTCCAGGGATTCAGAGTCCTGTGGTGATGAAAGGCAACGAGTGAGCAAAACCTGGGAAAGACAGCCGCTGCCCCGCACACACAGCAAGGCTTTGAACTTCACTTCTAGAGAAGGGTAAACCCACTTTTGTGTAACCAAAATAAAACCCACAAATGAACGCGGAGAGAGATAATCACTTCCACAGAAGCACGACAGACTGGCACTGCTGGGCTCCAGTAACTCGATACGAAACGGGCCCTGCTGAGATCCAGGGAGGCAGAAGGCCAATGTCTGTTACAAACATCCGCTCAAATTACTGCCCTGAAGGCCTGGCAACGGCTGCTCTCTGCATGTGCCGTTCCCCCCTCGTGTCAGACAGACCGAATCATGTGGCACGGGGGTCACTCCCTGCTTTAAATAGGCCGTTCCCCTGGGACGCATGGGTAACCCAATGGAGAGCTCAGCTGTCCGCACGGCCCCTCCCCTCCTGACATCTACAAATCACCCTGCAACACCACCACAAATATTACACCTCCTGGATGAAACCCTGTATATAAAAATGACCAATCCACCCCCTACCAGAAGCTGACACATTACATTGTGCATACGTAATATAAAATGTATACAAAGAATAATTGTTTTAGCTTGCAACAGAATATAACAGAACTGGTACATAAAGTAGAGAAAACTGGTTAAAAAGAAAACTGACATGCAACAGTTGCAGCACAGTTATGGGGGCACAGCAGGGTCAAACCCCAGATATCAGAAGAATGATTTGATTTGAAAGTGCAAAAAAGATTCAGCTGTGGCTACTATACAGCACATGGAAATACACAGGAACAACGAAAACAAAGCGAGGACAGACACAACAGAGCCTGACGGAGGATCCAGCAGGACTGAATAGCAGAAAACTAAGCTTGTGTGCACCTTAAGTCAGCATATCTGCCCCTGTGCAGGCAGGCCAAACAAACCGCGTCCGACCACAGAGCCATGGCTGCACCGCAGATCAATCTCACCCATTCTCTCAGGTTAACAATCAACTGTCGCTTTACATTTCTGGTTAACTGTTAAACGGCCTAACAAATAGGCCTTGCATAAGTCAGTGCAAAATAAACAGTTTCTTTGAACGATGACAGGAAATCGTTCAGGCACACTCAATCATGACTATACAGCAGGACGTCCTCTGCGGCCTGTGGGTTATGAACAGGATGGCTACGCGACCATTAGGACAAGCTAAAAATGAACTGATGACAGACTTGAAAGGCACACAAAGAAATGGTCTAACTCAAAGGACTGGTAAAAAAGTCACTGCAACCAATGGCAGATTAGGTTCTTAAATGTTCTGCAGACGTTATAATTTGCTCTTGGCTAAGGCAGCCATCTGAAAAGTGGCACTTAACTGCCTGTGTATTATGGCCCAGCTTCAATTAAATTCCAAACAGTGACATGACACCCTGAAGCCAATGGCCAGGAGCACATCTCTGAGCAGTGTAGACCCTCTTCAGGAATTAGCAGTGAGAGGACTGCTCCCAGGGGCCCGGTCCTCTCAGACATCCCTGCTAATTTTCCTCAAGGAGCAGACAACAAAAGTATCAGTCACCCTCTCAAGAGGCCTCGTGTACCGCAAACATTCTCCATTGGCGGATTACATCTTATTTCCATTGGGACCAAAGGCTCCTGAATAATGCAATGGATGATTGGGGCCAAACTGTAGCCCCTCCCACAAAACAGCCAGAGGCCCTGAAAGGAACGAGCTGGTCTGGGCCACAGTGCCCATCACTGAATAGCCACAAAAATTCTTGCCTGGAAGCAAGGCACGCTCAGCGAAACAAAGTGGGACACGGCACTATGGATTTACTGTAAGGAACCACCCCATTTCACAGGCCCACCAGGTCTCACACAGCTGGCACTATGGTGATGGGGGACATTTTAGCTAATTGCATAGGTAGAGGGAAAAAAACACATCCAATAAATCAATAGGTGCTCCTATGAAAATACAGGGCAGCAGGGGAATGTGGCAGCAGAAAACATGGATAACTGTGGGATTTTAACAAAACTAGGAGGCAGAGAATTCAACCCAACACACAAGGAGCCAGGTAGTGGGCATTATCAGGACCAACAAGAAAGTAAGTCTCCTTTATAATACAGCTGGAGGAGGGATGGTGGGGTCCAAGGTCACATTATATCACTGTACCAGGAACTGTCACAGGCACCTGAAATAAGCAAAGCCCAAAATGACCCACCGCCCCCCCCATCCTATAGCATTGATGTGTCTGCATGCTGACCACAAGATAACATGAGGCAGCTGCTGCAGCACAGCACAGCACAACACAGCACAACAGACAGGACGGCACAGCACAGCAGACAGGACGGCACAGTAGACAGCACAGCAAAGCACAGCAGACAGCATTATTTTTGGGCCCTTGCAGGTGGACATGGCCCCGCAGGGTGCCAGGAACTGTCTAACCACTAATATCCCTCAGTAGGGATCACTACAGACAGCACTTTGTCAAGCATGAGCCTAAGTTAACTAGGCTGCACTAAATGGAGACTTATTACATTTGCTGATTAATCCTCTCTCTCTGTGGCTCACGGCTCAGAGGACAATCAATAGTCTCGGGGGAGAAGCATGCTACTTTGTGCTTTTACTAAAAGGTTTAGCGTTAATAAGACAATGAGACAGACAGGCTAAATGCACATTCACTATAGAGAAGGCTGGATACAAAGATGTAAAAGTCAGTATTAGTCAGACTGATTTATGTTCTTAATTTTAATTTTGGCTTTCATCAAATTAGTAGAATTAAAACAAAACATTGTATGTGTTTCATATGAAGTTCCATTTATTCTTTACCCAGTTAATTTCCTAGTAACCTGTCACCAGCCGTGTTCCAATCTCTTACACCTTCTGCCAATATGCACTAAGATATCAGACCTTTCCTGAAATGTACACCTTCCGCAGCACTGCCATGTTTACTTTAAAGCACTTCCTAAACATTTAAAAAGCAGCGCTCTCTTATCTGACAGCTGTGAAACCACTGCAGAAGCCACAGTTAACCAACCTATCAGACTGCAGCCAAATATTCCCACAGGAACTCCTGCAGGGATGGCGTGGCCCTGCTGTCAATCACAAGCGAGTGTGAGTGTGTGTATTGGGGGGGGTTACTGAGACAGCAGAAACGGGCATGACTCGCAAGAAGCGGCAGAACAGCTCAAGGGATGAAAAAGCCCAGCTGTGGCACTGAGAGCAAAGCGGCAGGAGTACAGTGGGAGAAGCTGATGGAGGCAGATAAGAGCTGGAGCCCTGCTGAGAATCCATCTTGGACTGGATGCTTTTCCTAGTTGATGAAACAGACGTTCACCTTTCAGCCTTTCGGAGGCTCACTCTCTGTATCAAAGCACTCTGCGTTTCCGTTTTCAGTGCTGCTAGAGATTCTCGACCCAACAAACACAAAATCAAAGTTTCTTGAGTTATTGTTAAAAACACTAAATTTCAAACGCAAAAACATCTGATAAAATAAAATCAGATGAGAACAAGAAACTTTTGCTTAAATTTTTTAAACTCCAAATCATAACTAAGGACAAGCAATTTTACACTTCTTAAATGTTTAATGTGAGTTATTATGGGCTTACATACATTTCCTTAAACCTCTTGGCCTTATTGAAGCTGAGCGTGTCTTTATGAAGCACAACGAACACTTACTGAGAGAAATGGCTGCACTGGGACTCCCGGATTGGGGGGCAGGGGGAAGCAGCCGATTCCTGCTATCGCCACCACCCTGTGCCCCCCCCCCCGCCCCCCGACCCCCATCGCGTACTATCCCAGGGCCAGGGCAACAACAATAACATGTCAAGGCAACACTGGTGCACGCTGCTCACATGCCATAGCACAAACTAAGCTCCCTCCATAAGACATGCAGGAAGAGCGTGATGGCCTGTGACTCCCGCGAGCGCAGGTTGGCTTCACAGAGCCTGAGCTGTAACATCCTCACTTCCAGAGTGGGAGTTAACTGTGCAGGATCAGCACAGCTCTGATATCACCTTCTCACAATCTGAAGTCTTGCTATTCAAGGACATTCTCACATAAATTGTGCTGATCCTTACAGCATCCAAGACCAGAAAACCGAACAGAAGTTCCCTGCCCCACCTTAGCAAGAACAAAGATTTAATCAGTAATCTTCCTGAGGAAAACCTCACAGTCAACACAAAGTTTTCACCAAGAAATCACGCATATTGAAAATATGTAAAAAAGGAAATGCCAAAAATTCAGATAACGTAATATACTTAAGTTATATGATACACTTAATTTGTACAAATTATTTTGAAGCCAGCCAGCTGGGAGGGAATAAACTTGTATCTCTCACTTCCTACTGGTTACTTGAGGGTTTACTATGGAGTTAATCTGGGCACACGGTGACCTGACTCTTTGTGAGCTTCAAAGTTTCACTTTTCCTATGACTATTTTTCACCAAACAGTGGGTTGAGTAGTACAGTCAGCAGGGTTTGCATGTATGTGGAAAGCATCATCGACCACAGTAGCAGACCATTATTTCACTGCCACCTCACTTTGTTCTTATCATGCAGCAGATGGGTCCTCTTCTGGAATAATAAGCCATGCACTGTAACCAGGCCCTGTGGAAAATTCCACAGTAACCCCTTTACAGCCTGATATGAGGGGCTGGCTGCCCTGTTCAGTGAATCAGATTCCAGACAACAGCCCTGACAGCAGACTTGACTCATCGGGATGGCAAAGACAAGCATGCCACAAGGAAGCCCAGAGAAGCTGTGACCCCACCCCCTTCCATTTCAGCCCAACATGAGAGAAACATCCATCATCTGAAGAGAATCAGCCACATTCCTTTATTTTATAAAGTTAGCAAGTAGATGTGCTGAGTGGCAATCCGAATGTCACAGTGCCAAATGCCCATCGAAATGCCACCTCACTACTGTCATATTTTCCGTGATCCTTTGGTCCCATGGGCTTTGCCTGCAAGAGGATGAAACTGAAATGGGCACAGTTGTGGGGTCCTACGAGAGCCTCTGGACACAGTTGATTCATCATAGACTCCACAATGTCACAGTAGCACATGACTACCCCCCACCGCACCCAAAGCCACATGTCTCTGGTTGGACACGGCTCAGATTTATGGGCTGTTCTGACCTCAGGTGAATTCATTGCAGCCCATAACCCTGAGCTCCCAAACCCTGAGGCTTTAAAGATGAAGCATTTTGTATCTGAGCCCAAAATGCAGAGAATAGCCTGATTCCGCTTTAAGGTACTTTCTTTTCATAACCAACAGTACGATTTCCAAATTAATAATTTTTTTTTTAAATATATTTATAATTTAGAAGCACTGTGTGCTTTGTGATGCGCCCAAAGCATCCAGGATAGGCTCCGGATCCTTCACAAGCTTGGATAGGATAAGCAGTTACAGAAAATGGATGTAGTACAGAAATGATAGTAGCACACTTTCAAAGCAGCAGAATGAATGAAGAAGCAAATGACAAAATGCGGATTTATTTCTAACAGTTTATCACTGCCTGCTGCCCTACATCACGCCCTCAGCATCCTCTCAGTCGGGCAGACTCCTCTGAACACTCTTTATAAAAGAGGAAAAGAAAAAAGAAACAGGTTTGTCATCTGTTATTTTCAGTTGTGGGTGCGCTGTTGTTCCTCACAAAAACTATACACCTTTTACTTTCAGACTAACTGGCTATACCGGTTAGCAGAAACCACTACTAGCCATATTCTGCGGCAGATTATAACCATCTTGGTATCAGCCAACGCCAAACAAGCAACTAAAAACTTGTGGTCAGTCCATATTTCAGCTGCACCTTTCTGATCATCACTACAGAATTTAGCTGCATCATTTCAACTCTGTCACAATAATACAAGAAAGGGCAGTAGCACAGGTGCACAGAGCTTAAATTACGCCGAAGCTAACATTTCAGTCACAAAAGCAACCAAAACAACCTGCATTAAAGAAGAAGGCAGGGAGTAATTCCACCACAATAATCCCCAAGTATTTGTTACAAGACGAGATGCAAGAAAGTTAAAACCCAGTGCCAGGCAGCATGTGAATAAGTCACTTCTTGGCCACAGAACCCCCTGCTGAAGAGGACTGCACAGCGACCAGACACAGTCACACCACTGGACGTAATTACAAGGCCCACTCTTAGCTGCCATACACCAGACCAGAGTCCCTGAACAACACACTCTCTCTCCTTGTAGGTGTCCATTTTACAGTGTGCGTTCACATGTAAATCAGGCTGCTCGTGCAGCGTCCAGCTTTGGCACATTCCTTGCGTTGACAAAATAAACAGAACTGTGCCTTTAAGGAGAAAGCCCTAACGAAAGCTTCGCCGGCTACTGCTGCAACCCGGGCAGAATGGACACTTTTGCAGAGATTTCTACATTGGTTTTGAAAGGCGCCCTCCGGGGTATGAGCTATTATGATACTTTGAGAAGTTGGTCCCCAAGGATTCCTGGCTGTGATCCGGCATTGGGTTACATCCGAGACGGCATGGCTGACACCCTTACTCGGGACCCTATGCTTTAGCAGGTCAACAAATCAACACTCCACATGCACGACAAAAAACACCACACAAGTCTAAGAATGGTTCCTGAGAAGTCTAGCCCGGGTTAACAAAAACATGGGGGGTGGGGGGGTCCAAACACCCAAATGGCACATCGGCATGGCTGAATGTATGGAAATGACACAAACAGCACCTCAAGTTAACTGGGGGGCCAAATCCAAATAGGGTTTGGGGGGGTGGCTACTGTGAACAAGGGGGTTCTATTTAAAGACCTTCACATCATGAGTCAAAGAGTACTTTGAAACAGACAAGGCTTTCCAGTTTATTTGCACATTTGTTCCTGATTACCTTAGAGAGATCAAACCCATAACAAACCCCAGAAGGGTATTCTGAGTCTCTGTGTTGCTGAAGGAATGAGTCATTTATATCCTACTCTTCTTGCATCCTGGCACGGCTACAAGGCCATCGTGCCATGGACGCGAGCGGTACAGCACGGACCAGGCTCGGACATGCTGAAATGAGAGGTTTTACCTGCACAGAAGTTCTGAAAAAAAGCGGGCGAAAACTAAACTCCAGCACCTGTGTGACTTACTACAGGTTTTCCCACAGCTCCTAAAGCCTGTAAAATGAGGGCGTTACGACTCCTGAAGGGGACCTCACACTGTCAGCAGGCATACAGGAATGGTAGCCAAAGCTGCAATCGGATCCCCCCCCTCCCACGACGCACCCTGTCCTCCCAAAGGGGTAGTAGCCCATAACCCTGTCCACCTAATGCCACACTAGCCGCTAACACTAGCCCCTCAGCGTGACAAAAGCCGCTAATGCTAGCCCCTAACTGAGCACCGGTCACCAATCCATCCACCCACCTCCCTCCCTGATACGCACAACTGCCTGAAGGAAGCTTTGGGCCATTCCATCCAGATGCCTCCCTATCCAAAGGGTGGTGAGCCTGTCGCCGGGGCCAGCGCGCACATGCTGCAGCATGCCCTGTGTCCAGCTGCTCCGGGCGCATGGCAGCAATGCAGGTTTTGACCTCCATGCTCCTCCACACCACAGCCGATGAGAAAAGGTGCTGCCTCACAGCTCCCAGGATTAACAACAGTTAACACCAACTCTGTGTCAGAGTAAACTTGTCTTCTCCACTGCCCCTTACTTCACCCCCCCCCCAACCAACCCCTCCCCCAGGTAGGCAAAGCCACAACACTAACTACTTACACCCACACACACACACAAAACACAAGCAAAAAACTGACGCATGACCTCGGTAAAGTTTCCAGTCCTCACCATGTTGTGCAGGCTGGGCCCCGGCACGGAGGTGGATTGCCTCTTGCTGAACCATGCTCTGCTCTGCCTGCTTAACCTGGCTCCGTCCTCCCCAGGGCTCAGCGCTTGCTCTGCCCTACACACTGCAGCAAGCCTCCTAAAGCTGGTCCCGCCCCTGGCCGTCCCCCCTGCTCCGATGCCCCTCCCTCTCTCCACAAACACTTGCTGCTGCTGGCGGGGCTCCGGAAGGGGGTGCTCAGACAAGCGATACGTACACATAGGGGGCTTCTAGGGGGGGGAATCTAAATGGTGTATAAATTAACCTCAAGAGAACAACCTATTACAGCTTCTCTGACATGACTGTTTTAAGAGTTTTGATATAATCATTCACACTTATTTTTCCTCACTAAACCCCACAACATTTTAGGCTGTGCTAGCTTATTGTTTTGAAAAGACACGATAAAAACCCAAATGTGTTAATTTGAGGGCGGCCCATTGGGTCCATTCCCCAAGACTAAAGATGCAAACATGGGTTTGTCCAAAGAAAGAAAACAGTGCTGACCCCAGGATAGGCCCAGGAGGTTCAGCATGAGCAGGA
>JAODKN010000008.1:10464511-10486786 GCA_026774425.1 Petrocephalus zakoni | reverse complement strand
TGTTCTGTAACGTCAGTGTGTAGGACTGTGATGCTTTAATTTGGGGAAACATCAGCTGCTTTACCTTCCAGTCTCAGAAACAGTCCACACTCAGTTAAACTCCTCTCCGCTCTTCCTCCCCTTGGAGCTTCACGCTGTGCTAGAGCGTGAGTGTGGTGTGAGTGACAGCAAGGTTTGAATGTTGATTGGCTATTACTCATGTGACATACCCAATCAGATTGTTGTGGGCAGGACACTCAATGAATCAGCGTGACCAGAGCAAAGAGCATAGAGGAAGAGACGGCAGCGGAGCCACAGTAGCGCACCTTGTAATTACCTAATATTGGTGAGCACTAAAAGAAAACGCAGATACCAATAATTGGCAAAATGCCTAATATCGGCCCCCAATAATCGGCCAGGCCGACAATCAGTCAACCCCTAATGAAGAGACACCAATGGATTGGACCAGTATGCACTGTCAATCACTGTGTGGATTAAACCAACAGGAACAAATAGGAGTGGATTAAACCTTAATACATGATTCTCAACCCCATCATGGCTTTTAGAGACTCCTTTAATCCTACCAACAATGCTAGCTGGGTGGCCATGGAAGCAGGAAAGATCTTTGGGAAAAGTACAGCCATTTATTTAAGCACATCCAATTCTACATGTGCAAGTACAGTTTCCATTCCAAACACTCACAATGCTTGGACCAGAGTGACCACTTTAAGCCATATGGTTAAGTTTAAGACCAAGGGAGGTCAAGATGGTCATATATCAGCTGGACTACAGAAAATGACATACCGGACATAAGGTGGCTGAGCTGGGTCCAAAGGAACAAAGGAAGAATAAATGCCATAATATGTCTCTCAGCATAGCATCAGTGAATCCTGGGCAGTGCAAAGCAAACATAGTGACTTGGGATGACCTTGAATCAGCTTAATTATTCAGCTCATAAATGTTAAGAGCAATCAATGCCTTTAGCTAGTAGACGGGACTACTGACATTAAATGATAAAATGATATCATGCTATTTATCAAACTGACTGCAAGCTAAACCCGACTTGTGAATAACACTAGAAAAAGCTGAGCAAATAAAAACCAAAAGATTATCCATGGCTAATCATGGTCATTTTAAAGGATTAATGTCCACTAAAGAGATCACAACGAGACCATTAATCCACATACTATACCACTACAGAGGTTGTTAAAAAAAAACATACACTGAATGTAAAGAAGGGTTACGATAAGTACAGAGTTTCATATGATAGCATATGTCCTTATCAGGCTTACCTGGTTTTGTTATGAAGATAAACATGTGGTGACTCTCAGTGCTTTCCTCAAGCACAATTCTTAGCAATTTTCTTAATGTTTCAGAACCACAAATTCTCCAAAAACTTACGAAGAAAATGTACACTGGTCACGGACTGATGATATCAGTCCACGGGGAACACTGAAATTCACTTTTAACGGAAGCTTCTGTTAAATGATTGCATTATATTACAGAAACTAATTACCACACCCAACGACAGTCGTGACTGCCTTAATTTGGTACCGAGATAGAGATTCAAATTACATTGCTGAATGCTTCCATATAGACAGCAACACAATACAGACAAAAGCTAATTTCAAAAGGCACCAACTGTTACTTCTTCCGTTTGGAATGAGGAAGAATTAGTCTCACTTGACACCCTGAACTGACTACCATGCTCTACTACTGTGAAAACGACTTGTCACCTGAGAAGACAACGTGAACCGTAGCAGGACATCTCACCAGACCTCACCTGAGTGGGAGGGACAGCCAGGTGAATGAGCATAGGGGTTGACAAAAAAGGCATGATGTGGGGATCAGTAAGTTCCCACAACCTTCAGGTATGAAGAATGGCTTCAAAGTCTACAATGAATGAATGTTCTGTAGTGTTTCAGCAGTACCACGTTCCATACAGCTCACAGAATGCAGCACACATCTGAGGACTCAACTTTGACCTCCTAGTCATAAATCTAGTGCCTCTATAGCTGGTACTCTCCATTAATCCTTCAGTCATCTCTAAACTATTAGAGGCAGTACCCTCATATACAGCACAGATAATTTCTGATAACTACTCCAAATATAAATGCTTTACTTCGTATGAAGATTAAGAGATGCTCAGGAAAGAGAGGCGCATCTCAAAAGCCCAGAGCGTTCAAAAGACACATCAAAGACGCAGTAGTTTGGCCAATAGTGTGCCGGCTTCCTAAAATAATACGGGAGACTGTGTTGTATTCACTGCTGCATAGTTTCAGTCAGCCTGCCAGAAACATGGTGAATATAATTACTTCCATACCATTTTAACACGTTGCAAAAAATCGTGTCAAAAGTGTGGCCTTTTTATAAATGCTACTGCATGTCACACTATGGCACGATGACACTGCGAAATCATGTGCAACTGAGATTCGTGCTGAATGTGCTTCTTCCTGTGCATACCCTTCCAGGGGAAAAGCGTACCTAGAGGCCACAGTAAAATGCTGACAGAAGCTGCACGTGCCACTTGGACAGGCCTGAGGCTCACTAGGGAGGAAAACCCACTTTCCAAGCTGATGGTGCCCACCTGATCTCAATATAGTCACTCCAAGGCCCAGAGAGCATAAACAGTACATCTCATTCAGCATGGGAATTAATTAATTCAGCCAAACTGTTTTAAGCACCTTTTCTGGTTAAATATGCCCAGTTTCACTAAAATGCCTTTTTAATACTGCACAGGGTCAGCGAAAACCTGCCTACATGTTACAGATGTCTTACACATCAAACATGCACGCTTTAGAGTGATCGAAAATCTTTAAGCCTTGTATAAATCATCCCTAAACACTTTTTAAATCCACCGGGGGAAAAGACATTTCTCATGTCATGACAGAAAAAGGTCTGATCAGCGCAGATATATATATATAACTTTCAGGAAGGGAAATCTGACTGGTTGTCTGAGATGCATCTCTATGTCATGTCTGTCCGGTAAACAACGCAGAGCATCACATAACTCACAGATGACATGGCTCCCCTAAAATACAGGCTGCATGTAGAAAGGCACAGTAAAAGGCTATTTTTAAAATTCCAGAGTGGAACCACTCCATCAGCGTGTCATTTCGGAATCTCTCATTGGGTATTCCCACCTATAGATGCTCATGATTTGTCACCCAGCAGTATTTTAATGTCTTCTTATGTAGTTGAGCATCTTATTTAAGGCTTACATTGTACATGTACTGACTGCAGATTTTAGCACTCAGGAAGGATGGACAAAAGTGAAACTATTACACTACTGAAATATCTTTCCAATGTTGCTCCCAAGAAAGACATTCTTGGCCAGTTTGAGAGAAGCGCTTCTGGCAAACATAATATTTATTTTTTTTCGTTGCATATTATTCCACTCACATTGCCACCCTGCACTGGATATGGAGTATAAAAGAGGGGTGTATAAATCTTAGTAATGCCACATCTAAAACTGTTACATCTTCTTTTTTTTACGTCAGCTTTCTGGTCTCAGGAGATGTGCCACGCGTCACCCACACGTGCGAGAACTCGCTCACCTGGAATCCTGGAGCTGGAATTCACGAAAGGCGTGTGTCTGCATTAGACACTCCTAAACCTCCATGCTCCCACAAACATGACTGGCCAGCCTGGCTGCGAGCTCAGAAAGGGCCTTGCCAGAAGACGGGCAGCATTGGCGAAATGACTGAGATGGGCTGGGGCCATGAACCATCCCCGCATAACCAGCCGGACCTCACAATGGCAGGGCGACGCCAAAGCCTTGGCCAATGGCAGTAAAGTCAAGGTCACAAAATCTCATTTCTTTACTACAGGTTTTATCAGCATTACATTGTGTGTGTGGTGCATGCGTGCGCGAGAGTGTATAAAGGTTAATAATCTAAATACGAGACAAAGCGTTTCATGACCTCTTTGCTCACACGCCCATATCTGAATGCCACACTGCAACAGAAATTACACGTTGAACAAGATCAATATGCTTGCTTTCTCAAGAAACTCTAGAAAAAGTTTAACTGACTTAACGACTAGGGTAACAAACTCAAGCTTTTTTTTGGTTCAAGTCAGGTTTCCTCATTAAAGTATGAGCTAATAGGCTATAATCACATAAATACACTCTGGGTTACAAGCAAACCCTTTTACAATGACTGCATGCTAATTACCGGGACTTACCACGAATTGCCACGAAAAATGGCACATTATGTTATTACTGCAATTCTGTTCAAAAAGTTTCGCTGTCCCAAGCTAGTGATGGGGAATCACTCGACACTCTAAATCTAGGTTGCCCAGGCTGAATGCCAGAGACAGGTGACACTTACCCCCAGGGTGAACTCCTGCCCAGCCACCGCTGCGCGGAAAGAGCCTGGAGCAGATCCGTCCCGAGTTATACAGCGTGTCACGAGCCGTAGCCCCGGCACAGTGGGATCCTGCAAAGAGACAGTGGCGTGGGATTCGCTCGGCACAGTGGCTCCCTGAGAGTTACGACCCGGACAGCTCGCCTGGAAGACTCCTCCCCTTTCCTCCTCCTTTCAGAATAGCCCCCTCCCCCTTTGCCTGCCTCAGCATGTGAGCTCATCTATCTGACTGCACATGGCTGAAGCCGACGGCCGAAGGAGACCACCAGCAACTGGGAACGGCGGTGCACTCTGGCACCGTGACCAACGACGGTTAGCCGCCTCCAAATCCACACATGGATCTTCGGCCACCAGTGGAGAGCGAGAGACCAGATGACGTTCAATCCTTTAATGTAACTGCCTTTAAAAGACCACGGCTGGCAAACCAGGCAGCAGAATGTGGTATCAAAGATATTTTTATTCCTCAGGCATAACAAATATATTGAATTGATTTCCCCACAGTGCTTTCCAGACAGCATTTCTAAATCATCATTAAATTATTTCTAAATCATTATCAATATTAAAGACAATATATCTAAAACACTAAATACTCAAAACGAACCAAAGATCAGAATAAATCCACATGCATAAACACCCTTCAAAGGCACAACTTTGGTTATTGTGTTTGTTAATTAGCAAAATGATTTAAATTCCTAATAATTACAATATAATTACTTAAACACCAAAATAGATTAAATCTACAATCAACAAACAAAAACTGCATTAAAGTTTAAAAAAAAAAGTAGCACAGTGAACATACCAAATGTCATACCCTGATGTCATTTTAAATTAAATTCAGAATTACTTTTATTTTAAATAAAAAAAAGGAATAAAAACAAAAAAAACCTATTTGAGTAAAGGATCTGGCACAGAGACTCAGGCTGAAGTCTAGCAGTACCCTGCCACCACAGAAGGGTGTGCATTTCACTGCACCTCACAGCAACATAAGACCACAACCGCAGGTGACCCCAAATGGTAGATTCCAGGTCAGCCATGCTTGTTTTTGGTTTGTAGAAGCTGAAACATCCTGGGGGGGAGGGGTGGCTTTGTCGAGTGTTTTGAGACCACCTTCAGTCTGCACAACAACCAGCAGATCTATACACTTACAGAGAAGCGACTTAAAGCACCAAGTCCTTACAACTACCCATGAAACCCTTATATTACACCAGGTGCATGTACAGATGTAAGAACTACTTAGGCAACAGTTTTAGTTTTGACCGTGTAATCAGCTTTCAGAAGAGAGAATTTGTCTCATCCCCAGGAGTCATGTCCATTCACAGTGAGCATCTAGAAGAGGACCTTTTTCCAGTAAACACACAAGACCACCTGTTCCACCTATAACTGCAGCCTTTAGTAGAGAGCCATATGGATATCACCCCCTCCACCCAAAAAGTTAAGATTCCTTTACAAAACTTATGTCAAAAATTATGACAAGCTTAAATCATCTAACAAAATGAATAAGTACCTATATAAAAATAAAAGGCAAACAGTGATTTCTGGACTACCCGCATGGTAAAGAAATTGCATTGGCTTGAATTGTGGTCTGTCCAGAGGACAACATATTTGAAGACTGAGGCTACGTCCTCACTAATGCATAAAGTTTTTGTTTTAACGGGGGTTTCCGAAGTTAAAAATCTGCATCCTTACTACCATTATCAGTATCACTGAAAAAAAACTTCTGCATCCACACTGCACCGTGTAAAACACAAATGACGTAGCTTATGATGCATATTAGCCTACACTGGGCACGTGCATAGGGGTACGAACAGGAACTGCCCTATTTGCTAAGCACTCGTTTTTGTTTTTAATCTATTTATTAATTTATTTTTAACAAGGAATACAAGTCATAGTATACAGCACCAGGCACAATCATATAACAGTCATCACTATCATTTGAGAAAGTGTGACCAAAAGGAGAAGATGATAATAAACAATAATAATAATAATTATATATCCAGTAATAATAATGTAGATATATACACTACATTCCTGAGTTACATACATTAAATACATTCAGTAATTCTTACCACAAAGAGCAGCATAATGAGATGATAGTAAAGCACTTTTGCAGTTCTTCATCAGTTGCACCGAATCCAAAATATAGAATAGGTGGGTATTTCCTCAGAGCAAAGACTGGGAGTCTTGCCTTTCAAAATATGATGATGTAATGCAGCAGTATAAAATCCAAGAGGCAGAATGTTGTGGAAAGGACTACTCTCACATGATCAAAAAAATGCCAAAGTTAATATTGTCTTCAAAGCTGAAATCTATACATATAAAATACAGGTAAGCCGTCAATTCAGGCAGGAAAGTATTTAGCATTTGTGTAATTTGTGTATGTATTGTACATATGTGTGGTTGTTAAAGTATACTTTTCAGACATTTTTCATTTGTACATTTAATCAAAGCTTTTTATAATGTATTTTTAGAAGTGGCACACTTTATATTTTATTTCTTGTGAACATAACGCGTCATTTGCACATTTTTCTATATAATTCTAGAAGTGGCAATGTATATATTTCAAATTATTTGTTTATTAATTGTTGTTTTTTTAAAAGCTGGACTGTTGATTAAAGTAAATGTACACATTTTATTTAGCAAAAGTAATATCACAGTAATGTAGGGTGGCGTAAAAAAAAATACATTTATGAGTGTTCACACCGATGTGTTGAGAAAAAGATTAGCTGTCGGACAGTGTTGAAAATAATGTCTGCTTCTGAGAAAAAAAAAAGATCTGCTTCAGTATGGACAGAAGGCTAAATTAGAAGACATTTTTTGTTTCTCTAAATGAAAACGCATTAGTGTGGACATAGCCTGAGATTTCAGCATGAATGGCCCCGTCTCATTAATAGGGATGGGTACCGAAACCCGGTTCACAAATAAGGCATCTTATATGTATAGCAATCTTAACACATTGCTATACAGATCTACTGTGCCGTAAAACATGCACATATGCGCACAGATCTGGGAGTCGCAACTAATGATGATGGCAGAGAGGTAAGAGATCAAAAGTGTGGTTGCACTTCACTGGAATCATTGCGGACAGTGCTCATTGTCAAAAGGGCAACGTGTTTTGTGTGCAAAGCCATTAAAAGCTTTGCATTAAAATCATTTATGTTTGTTTTACATTTCAATTATCAGACATTTTTGTGAAATTTTATTTAGAATTTCACAATTCATGCAAATTTGTAAAATAATAATGCAAATTTGTTGAATGGTGATTTGTTAAATAAAGCAATGTTAAGCATGTTATTAATCGGATTTTTTTCTTCAAAACATACCGATAAATACTGTTAAAGTACTAGACCAGTAATCAGCACCGGAAAAAGTAGTACTACTGTTAAACTCTTAACAATACCCACCCCTTAATGACCATCTTCAAAAAATGGACTGAAAAAAACCACCTCAATGGATAGACATTAGTAGCCCAAAAGCACTACTGTCAGACACAGCACCAGTCACCTAATGTCTCCCTGGGGACAAAGGGCAAAACTGAGACCAGAAAACACTCAGGGGTCATTAATACCTATACATATTTAGAGATTTTTTTGCCTTTATCAAAGGGTCAGAGAAGCTGGGTGACAGGGGCCATCCTGAATAAAAAAACGAGACAATGTTATCCTAAAATCCACTAACCCAGCACACCAGAAAAACTACCTGAGGTCACGTTCAGGTCCAGAAGCATTATATATGAAAGCACGAGGAAGCCTTTTCCAGACTTCAGAAGGAAACCCAACATCAGCATCCAATTAATACTAACAGAAGAAAAATGTTGCTTGCCAATGGAGAGTGTATTCAGAATATGGAATAAAAGGACACAAAGCAAAAACAGAGCTCAGGACCAGTTCAAATAGGTGCAGACAGAATACTTCTTCACAAAAAGGATTCCATTCATAGTAATTAAACACAGTCTTTAGATACATGGAAAAGTCAACACCAGAAAATTTTTAATCAACTATTAAAAATCCAGACAAATGCCCTCATGACAGTTTATGATTTCATCCTTATCTCATGTGCCGCAAGACATTTTATGACGTGTTTTGAAAGCTTACCTGTTCCTTAAAACATCAGCATTCAGCGACGTCTCACCTGAGCATAAATACAAATGAAGAGTCGTTTGAATGACAAGTGGGAGTTAGAACAGACGAGCAGCTCATTGCTATTGCCTGCTAGGCAAGGCGGCTCTCAAACACGCATTCTTATGCAACAAGTTAACGACAAAAGCACTGAAAAGGTGTGACTCACACCGCAAGTCTGGGTATGCAAGGCCAATGGACTTCTGATCCTAGGTTGTATCTGTAACATTTGTGTTTCACTGTAGCATAGTAAGATGTTAACTTCATTTTAAAACTTTCAGATGCTGGTGACACCATATTTATTGACAGAATTCTTGCTAATATAGGAGTAAAGACTGGTGGCTAAGAGTGACATCTATTTATGGAAAGTGTGGAATAATCGAAAGGCCTGGATTTCAGATTGCACACATCCTACACTTCCTGGCAGAGCTCTGCCAGTCACACATCTGCGCTTCCTGAGTAGGACAGTACCCATGGGGCCTACTGCTCTGGATGTATAGAGCAAACCTGTTAAGCTGCACAATCACTCATTCTACATCAGCCCATGGCTTCTCGACCAAGAGAGCCTGTGTGTGTTGCACTGTTGACAGTACACAAAGAAAAAAAAAATGAGTGCCACCCTATGTCACAAGACCGCTGCCTTTGCACTTACTGACTCCACCCCTCCAGGCTAACGTTCTACAACAGTTGTGCAACATGTAGCAGAAAAATAAACATTTAACACATAGTAACAATAAGAGTATGCCTAAGGATACTGATCAAACTTAAGTTACTTAATAAACTGGGAATTCTTTAAGCACAAAAACATGTCTGAAAAAGCAATAAAACAAGTCATGGTGTCACACCATTATACTTTCACAATGTACAGACTGAAGTTGAAGGTCATGTTCTTATCCTGGAATATGGAGTATCTAGTGGTTACATCACATTGTTCAAGTGGCAAAAATTACCCCCACAAACTTCTACTCCATGTACAGCTAAAATCATCCACACCCTGTGGGGCAAGCCTAGTACTGTGTTAGTGGAGAAAGCAGTTATCACTTGTGGGCTGCCACTAGCCTAACCAGTTAAAAATATTTAAGAGATTCAAGACAGACTATGTACATACTGCTGCATTAGAAATTAAGTTTAATATATCTATGAATAGAAATAAATTATACAGGTAGTCCCCGACTAACGATGGCGATATGTTCCGATGACTCCATCGTAACTTGAAAATAGTCGAGACAGCCTTTGAAACTCCAAAAATACTGAAAAAAAATACGCGGTCTAACACCGAGACAACTGAATTCTCCATCGCTGGCGTGAATGAGGCATCACACAAGGAGGGAGACGCGTACATCCTGGGGGCGTCCCAAAATATTGTACCGCACGTACTGCTACGTTAGCCTGCCGCACAAAACTTAAAATATTTTTACAATTTTGCCTTATTGCTATGGTCATTATAAGATCTAAATATCGCAAGTCAAATCATCGTACCTCGGAGACCATCTGTATACGTAAATACAATTCAGTTTGATAACATGATGATTTTTAATACAATGTACTACACTTGTAAAAATAGCAGTAAAAACAGTTAAAGTACAAAAGTGTCCCCTATTTTCCTGGGCTAACGGGCAACATGGCATCGTTGTCCCACTCAATTTATTCTTACTTTGCAATATTCAGAAACCTGAAAATCAACTCATAGTGGTGGTGCAGGGCCAACGGAATTCTCTAGGGCCAGTAAACATATGCGTATCCATTTATTTAATTTATTTTTTGCATTTCTGTAAATGTATTTAATTGCAGCATTTAAAAAAGTGTCACCTGCATAAAACTGAGGTGATATCTGGGTCTAAATGGCCAGCTGGAATATACTAACCAAATAAATACCAATACCAATTTGAATTGCCAATTTAGACCCTATGTATCCTTGGCCAATCTTAAACGACCATTTAACACCACAGAGGTTGGCATCACCTTCTGAATGTAGTATCAGCCAATCAAAACACTTTCCCCTAACATGCCAATCCCCTGGCTTCCTATGAGACAAAATGTGGACAGTGTGTGTCTGGTTAGGAAGTTTCTGGACTCCCACTACTGGCGCGCTTTTGTCAGATGCTGAAGGGCTGTAATTTTGACTCCCCGACAGTCTTTCATTTTTGCCACATACAAGGATTACTCCCATATGATATATGCCTGTACTTTTGCAATTATTTTCATTTAAAGTGAGTTAATCCCCCTGTAAAGACAGAAAGCCTGGTGAAAGACTGAGGGGACAGTGACATGGATGAAAGAACCAAGCCATGCAGAGATAAAAACCCAGAGAAGTTATAAAGTTCCACATCATTCCAATACATACTCTGGCTTAACTCAGATTTACATCATAGTAGGACAACAAAATGCTTATAGCAAAAGGCTATGAAACCATGTTTACCTAAAAACAAAAGTCAGTACTTAAAAAAATTAATCCCACAAAAAACATGCAAGCAATGCACTCATACAGGTGCTATCTACAGCACCAAGGCACAGTTAACACACAGGAAATTCAGGGAATACTGTTCCACTACCCATTTCACAGCTCACAAGAAACAATAACTGTGAAAATGTTTGCAAATTATTTAACGTGACTGTAAAACTGCAGAAAATTTAAAACATTCAAATCAAGAAACACCAAGATTCTTTACTTTTTATATAATTATGGGGCATAGTGTGGCTCAGCCTCTGTGCCTGTGATCGGAAGGTCGCCAATTCAAGCCCAGCCTCAGCACGTCTGTGGGCCCTTAATCCCCAGCTCCCTGGGCGCTGCACGAGGTGGCTGCCCTTCATGGAGAGCAAGGTTGGGGGAGGTGAGAAGAGAATTTCCCCAAAGGGATAAATAAAGTATCAATTGTTGTTGATTCTACAATAGTTGCTCAGTGGTCAGTATTGGAAAACAGACCAGAAAATTCACTACCAGTAGCATTACACTTAGCTGCAAACATAACTAGATGTGCTTTTGCACAATAGTGCAATAACAATAATATTCTTCTCAAAAGCTCAAAACAATGCTATGCTTAAGTGTTGTACACCAAAATGACTAATTGTGTTATTAGTATGACTGGATAGTAAATGCTTAACAAATTGCTTGTCTCATTTTAAACAATATGATTTGAACATGCACAGAAATCTTATGCCAATGTACATCTGTGCATTCCATTCTTAGGCCTCATGTACAGCTATAATAACCAATGCAAAATACCCTGTGGAGGCTTGATGTGTCTAGTGCATACCTATTAATGATCATAACATTTTTAATAAGCATTCTCACTATTATGCAACCAGTGTTTTCCTTTTAGAGAATAAATGATATGCCAAAGACTAGAATGAGGTGCAGAGGCCCACCCTGTGCTCTCCAAGTGTACAATGCACTCACACTATTCATGTTCCCTTTGCTGTGGAGTGTGAAATTCACTGCAGTTCACAAACTGCAAGGGATTACATTCAGCCACCACTCGCTGGAAAAACTCTTTATGCTCATGCCATTACTTCACCCGTCTATTCATATTTCAAAGGAGGGAGGAGAAGGATGGAAGAATAAACTTGATCACTGTTTGCGATTTGAAATGTTTGCCTTTTCTTGCATTATCTCACAGAAAGAGATTCTGACAAGACAGATAACTCGTTTCTCTCCGTAGGAGTATACAGGGATTGCGATTTGAAATGTTTGACTTTCCTTGCATTATCTCACAGAAAGATTCTGACAAGACTGATAACTCATTTCTCTCTGTAGGAGTATACAGGGCAGCAATCTTTCAATACACAAAGACTGCAAGATACCTTGTATCTAATGCATCTTATATTATTATAAACATTCTATTATTATAAGTAATTTCCTTGACAGACTGACAAACCTACTGCACAGCTAATTAACAAGGTGTCTTTAAAAATAAATTGATCTTCAAGACACACTGCTATAGTATTTGTGGCTTACCAATTCAGCGGTATAATATTTATCACGACTCTACAGTCCTGGAGCAAAGTTGCCATCTTTGGTCAGTTGGCTGGAGTGAGATTTTCAATTCAAGACAAGTCTGCACGTACATTTGCATGTATGCAACAGTTCCATTACCTTGTAAACAGTCTGTAGGATTTGCAAACCATCCCAGCGCTTTTGGGTTTATAACGGAATAACGAAGATTTGTTGTAAGACTTCTTGCCTGACCCTGATAGTCAGGCCAGATGCATGAGTTGGCAACACTATAACTTATGTGTTTTAACATAACTACCAGTATTACTCGTCCACATAAATGTGATGAAACTATGGCATTACTCGTTTTAATCTAAATACATTTATATCTCGAAGAGCTGACCCGCACAAAATGTAAAATCCCAGTCAATTTTGCTGGTAAACTCTGCTGGAAGTAATACCATCCTAAATCTTATGTTGCAATGTAATGGTGGTGTAAACGTGCTATTTAATCCCCAAAAGAGTTTTATTTGGGTTGTCGACCAGGCTGTTGGGTTATCTAGGAATTTCACGGAGAACTGGTTACAGGAGAGACTACTCTAAAGTAAAAAGAAAATAAAAATGTTACTTTTTGGGGAACCCTAACAAAAGAGAGCTTAAGGGGCACAATGGGATCCGAGAGTCTCCCGCAAATCGACACCAGCTCCCAGTTACCCGCGAATGATGCGCATCGTCCCAAAAGTCCGCCCTTCCGTTATCCAGCGGCGGTAAAACGGCCCGCAAAATGTACGGCCATCACCCCGAAGCCGACCCCAGGCCTAGGCAGGACCTGCTTTGTACTACCGCCACACGTACCGTTCAGACATTTAATAGCAGTACATCAGCATTTCACGATAAAATTATATATCAGTATAACAGCATTTTACGATAAAAGTTATCGCGGCCGGGTTGGGGTGTTACCGCAATGGCGCCAAGCCTAACCTGCAAACGCTAACGTCCTCTATCCGCTGCCCAAAACCCCGGGCCGAGGGTGGGGGGCCTCAGTTATGCTGCACGTTTATATTATAAAATCATATATAATGTTACGGTTAAAACAACATTTTACATTGGCGACTAAAGTGCACCACTTTCTAACTGAAATTTACTATTACTACAGCGAACTTATACCCACACACACATTTTATATATTACATATTATATATATAAACAAGTACATAAGCTACATTTCTTACGTTACACTAACGGTTTTACTTACTGTTAAAGTCGTGTAACCAGCAAACGCCATATCAACTTACCGCCCTTCCATTCTAACCGATGATTGGCTGGCAAGGGAGCACGTGATTTCCTTTGGACAAACCACCTGCCTCTATGCGAATAATCCACGCAAGGCCATGTAACTTTGTGCGGGGCTTCGGGCCTTCACGACTAGTTAGTTTGGTTAAACAAGTTCAGCATAGATATATGTATTATATAATCCTATTACTGGCGTTGATTGTTCACCTGTTTTTGTAGGCTGTAGCTTAAAAAATGGGATTCAGCGTGATTGGAGGAAAATATGTACAAAATAAATACTGAAATATTTTACTAATAACACCTTTAATTCTTCATGTGCGACGCAATTATTCGCACATCATAAATGCATGGTTGTCAGATGCCAGCGTGACCTTGACACCCGACCAGGAGTACATTTACATGATACTTCCACCTCCTCCCACCATAATTGTAATTTAGATACTGGCCAGCTGCGCTGCCAAACATTGCATCATATATTTAACACAGAAAGATGTAGTAAAAGTAAATGTTTCTTTGTTTTATAGCATTTTATATGCATTTCATTCTGTAGTCTAGAAAACATGGATCACGCAGTACGTGATTCTAAATTAAAAGTAAGCGTGTTGTCCAAAAGATGGCGGTGAGTTTGAGCACCATCCTTGCACCTGTTTTTCGCCCATTTATCCAGGTTAAGCTCCGGGGGATATATTTTTATTTTTGCTAATCTGGGAAAAAAGTTAAAACACCTAGTTTACCAGGAAACATGGTTGGGATAAACATTTACAGCACTATATTTTAGGAGCTGGGCGATATAAACAAAATATTAACGTATCATTTAAAATTTAAAGGAGTAGCGAAATAGTCAGAGAAGAACACCTAGAAACCAACCGTGCTTTGGGCGCTTTGTAGTGTTACGCCCTAAGACATTAATGTAATTTATTAATTAAAAGCAGATTTAAGTTTGCTGTCCATTAAATGCTCCAGTCATTCGCTTTTTCTTTTTCTGAATCTGTTCAAGGGGATTTCTAATTTTAACAAAAAATGGAGCCTTGGAGTAAATGTAACTTGAATTATATAGATCATTATTGATACCGGCTGACATGCATGAAATAAAATAGGTTTCTAAGATGTTTTGTCATACTGACAAGCCCTACTCCCACTTTTAGGATATGAAAAAACTGCTACGATTCAGCTAAGGCCAGAGAAAAGTCACATGACCAGCAGTGACGGTATTCCAGTTACTGGCCATTTATTTGGATGATCTATTATTTGCAGCCATAAATAAGATGAGATGCAGGCATAGGGAAATAGTACCACAAGCTTGCATAATAAACACTGTGCTTTATAGGTTTATTATAACTTTACAATAAATTAAAGATTTACACATATAAAATATTAATGACAGACAGTTGGCAGATATACGGACACAGGCATGTGGCATTAAACACTGGACAGGGTCCCAAGCTTTTGTCCGGCTCTGTTTTTAATCAGAAGGCACGGCATTATACATCAGTGCAGATGGGCGTAAAGGGTTGGAAATGGCATTTCTTTAATTATGTCATTAGTTATAGTGCCAGTTTGAGAATGGCAAACACATTTCTGGGGTTCTGCAGATGCAGATGGAGATAAGGATGTCCTACCGTTATGGCCACAAAGGGACCACAACAGCACAGTTCCGCTCCCACTGCCTCACAAAAAAAAATATATATATATATATATATATATATACGACCATATTATATGGTCATATATATGTATGACCATATATATATACACACATATATATATATATATATATACATACATACACACACACACACACAGAGTGAAACTGTCAGCTCATATGTCCATATGCACAAGTTTGTAGTACTGAGGATTTAGGGTAACTCTTAGGGAAAAAGATTGCATGGTACTGGATAAGTACAGAGGACATCTGCATAAACAACTTTACCTCCAAATGTCTGGCCACTTATCATACATTCAAGTTGTTACAAGATGTTACACAGTCTTGTGTAATTATATGTAATTGCTAAAATATACAGAATAGTATGGAGTTTGTCTGTTATGTGTCACACCTGTACTCAGGTTTCCTACTGGGTTCCAGTTAGGCTTATGCAGTTAGGCTAACTGGCATCTGTAAAATGTATGCGTGCCCTATGAAGGACTAACATCCCATCTAGGGTGTACCCCTGCCCTAAACTGGGATTAGGTGTGGACGATGGATGGATACAGAATATCGGTAAAGGAAATTTGCAACTTTCTCTGTTGGTAGCACAGGCCATTATGAAGAGTTTCGTAAGACCTGTGTTATATTGGTCCGTGCAAATTCTAGTTCTGTGACATTTGGGCTATATGATTTGGACTCTAACAAGGAAGAATGTATCGATCTTTATCGATAAAGCGTGGCTACAGCATTCATTTGCAAAACATGCTAGTTGGGAGAGAAGGTAAACTAACTGCACATTGGGCTCTTTTAATAATTAACCAATTCTGTATGATTATGCCATTTAGGATCAACATGAATTCTCTCACGTGCAGTAATATTGCAGATTACAAAAAAAAAGAAAGCCAAAATGAAAAGAAAATCGAAGAAAACTTAGAAGTTCCTTTTTTTATTCACTTTGGTAGTTATATCCATTGAAACGGTTAAGTCATTTACCCAGTGTTTCTGTTTTATCAGATAACCACAAGTGAAATAAATATATCGCTCACAAATAAAGGCTGTATGAGTCCCTCCAAACAAAATGACAAAAGGATAAATAACGGCGATAAAAATTGTTTAAAAGCACAGTTATTGCATGACTACAGATTTCATACGTGTGAAACAGAAGATGGCGTCCACCACTAAAGGAGGAAACACCACTTACTACATGGTGAGATACTCTGAGAAATGTGTGACATATTTTATTACTCAGTACTCAGTACTATGGTACCTGCATATTCATAAAAACACCTACCGGTACATACATTTTCATTGTAAATGTGTAATACATGGCTCCAGAATAACTTAATATATATTTATCTTTGATCAGTACATTATGCCAGTAAGGCATCAGTTGTATACATAAAACAGCAACTTGTAGTTGTTTATTTGCACATCTTTTTAAGATGCCCTACGTCTAGATAGATGCTTACTGTTGAACACTGGGGCTGGACAGGACAGACACCACACAGGCTGGTGAAATTCCCTGAACTATTGATTGATAAGATGAAGGGGAGCCCTACACAGCGCCCCCTGGGGGAGGGGGGCCCTACACAGCACCCCCTGGGGGAGGGGAGCCCTAGACAGCACCCCCTGGGGGAGGGGAGTCCTGAACGTTTGGACGGGTGCTCCGTGCATGGTACACACCCCATCTGGATGCCCGCTTTGGTCTCAGGTTACTTTGGGCACCTTGATCGTGGATTATAGAAACAAACATCAACGCATCCCATAACAGGATATTTGGTCCAGTGTTTGGAGTGTTTTTTTTTTTCTTGGGGGTGGGGGTTGGGTTGTCATGGTTTACTAAGTGCACATGTCACTGGTACATTCTAGAAATGTGTATGTGGTTACTGCCATCAAGCCCCCACGACAGGTGAGGGTAAGCCTGTCCCACATTGCGGTATCTCAACGGTGACTAAAATATCAGATTTGAATATGTTTGAATATGACAGATGACCAAATGCACATCCCAGCTGAAGATTACATTTCTAAAATGCACTCAGTCCATTTCTTGTTGTATTTTGAGATGAGACCACCAATGATCTAAAGTCAGGCTTCCTCATCATATAGTACTGTACTGGGAACCAAACCTCACTCAGTCCTCACGTAATCTAACTTTCGTAAGATTCCCAAAACTCACTAAGTCCACAGATATATTTTCAAAAATGTATCCTGTAGATGGAGTGAGTATTGGAAATTTGCTCTTCAATTAGGACAACAGGACCTGGACAGACCTGTGTTTAGGACTTGAGTCTTTTCTAATGTACAGAGATGGTAGTGTAAATGGTACTGCCTAGTTTGCCTATGCCTAGATCCGGCCTTGTCCAGACACTCATTGATGAATGAGAGAAGCCTTGGTAGTGTGGGGGGTCTCCATGCCATCAGTTTGGTCTTGGCATGAATGTCATATGAATGGAGAGTAGGCAGATCAGACTAGAGCTGTGTGGGCCCTCTGCTGTGTGGCTCATTGCCTGGGGGGGATGCCGTTACTAGGCTTCTCAGGTACACACAGGGGTTCCTGTTGAAGGTTGGTGGTCTCCTCCCCATGACCTGGTTAGAGGAAACTTGGAGGGGTGCAGGTGGTTTCAGGGAGGACATGAGTGGCTGGGTTTCCTGTTGTTGGAGGCTTTGGCCATTCTCGTCCTCCTCGCTTGGGAAATGGAAACGAGGGCCCTGGGCTGGGCCATTCCCACTGCTGTCACTGCCTCCACTGCCCCCGCCGGCACCGCTGTTTCCTCCACGGGCCACCTCCGGCCTGCTAAGGGCCCGGACGCGCGGGTGCTGTGGCTCAGCCTGAACTGGAGGTGAGGCCAGGCTTTCCAGAGAGGAGATGCTCTGGTTCCAGGCTTGCTGAAGGTCAATTGGAATGATCTTGGTGGTCTCCATTGAGACACACACTGGGAGGGTGCCACCTCCCCCCTTCCAGGGCAGGTGCTTCTCTGCGCAGGTTGGAGATGGGGGGATGACTGCTGGGCTCTGATATACCTCCAGCGCATCTGGAATTGAGAGAAGATGGGGGAGGGAGGAGACCCAACGCTGAAAGACTGCTGGTTGACCAAGGTAAAGATCTCATCATGGTAAAGATTTCATCCATTTTCCTGTTCTCCAACAACAGCGGCCGTGCAGCAGTGGGCCTTGCAGACCGTCCCCACCTACCTGACTTTGGCCGCTCTTTGGGGGGCTCCTTAAGGGTCTCGTTCTTGCGTGCCACAAAGGTAATGCCCACATCCTCGTCCTTGTCCGCTTCTTCCTCACTCCTCTCCTCCGGCGAGTCGATGGGGGCCGGCACAGGATCTGTAGGGTACAAGAGGGCACACAGTACAATAGTAGCCTTGTGATGCCTGCAGCCCAACAAAAACAAGTGACAAGCTGATTGGATTGCATGCTCATCACATTTATAGCCTACTGACCAATGAAATGCTGAGTACCACATAGCACATAATCCAAAAATATAACCAGCTATCCAGTACAGGGTTGCTGGGATCTTGGAGTATATCCCTGGCAACATAGGCCAAGGGAACGCCCTAGATGAAATACCATTTGGATGCAGGGCACACAGAGACGCACTATAGGCAATTTAAAGATACTAATTCATTTAACTGCACTTCTTTGGAATGCAGGAGGTAATCCACACATTGATGAGAACATCCAGTCTCCACCCACACACAGCAGGGGTGCAATTCGAACCCCAACACTGTGAGTGCGAGCCAACATGCTGCCCAGCTATAAACATGATATGCAGTTTTTCACATGAAAGATAACTCATTTGCATAGTAAACATACCAGGAACACTGCCTTTAACAACAGTGTACGAAAGTGTACGAAAGTGCCACAGTGTACGAAAAGCCAAACCGACGATTTGGAAGTGCGGCGGGTACCTGTGTCCTGCCAGCTGACGTTTCTCCGGGGTTTGCCGTTGGCATCTTGCTCTTTTGCATCGGAGCCTTTTCTCTGCAAAGGGATGTGGCCTGTCAGTACGTAACAAAGCCACGAACGTACCGAACTGGCTTTACAGAAGATAAAATGTGGCGATTCAGGCGAGTCTGCGAAACCGTGACATTTGGAGCCGGCTTGACTGACATCACCAGTGGACAATGAGTCGTGACACAGACAGACGGCTACTTCTCTGGCTGATGCCCTGGTGCCTGATGCCCTTACGCGGGGCGGCCACACCCAAGCCAGCCAGACCAGGCCCATCCTGCCATCTTTCCAGCACTCTGACGTTGCTGAAACCAGATGGCAGCCCTTATGGCGACCGAGGAGGCTAACTGGGGTTTGTGCGTCTGTGGGGGGGGTCCTGCCTTTTTCTGGCTGCGCTCCTTCTTGTGCCTCCCCTTGGCTTTGTGCCGTGTGGATTTGAAGGACTCCAGCCGGCTGCGCATGTTCCTCTGGAACACCTCCCGGTCCTGGCGCTCCTTGTCCCCCATGGTCATAAAGTGCCGGCTGTAGTGGGCCTGGTACTGCGGGGCAGGAGGCCGCGGTCAGATTAGGGACCGATTAGGAGCAGGAGCTTAGGACGGGGGCACCGGGAGCGGCTCCCTTACCCTCCTCCGAGGCTTGTACAGGTTCCCGGTTAGGAGATGGTGTGTCTCCGTCTCCTCTTCCACCTTGCCGCCTGACACCGTGTCGATCACCTGCAGGTCCAGGCACACTCCACTGCCGTTTTCCCGCCTGTCCCGGGGACACAGGACAGAAGTGCCATCACTCGCTGCCCCTTTGCCCTGGGAATGCCCAGCCAGAACCCAGCATGACTGTGAATCTGCCGCGGACTCTGGTTAGTACAAAAAGGGTCGACAGAAGCCCCATGTGTCCATGCGCACACACACACACACACACACACACACACACACACAGTATCTTGGTGGGGACTCTACATTCATTCCTATGGGCATAACCCTAATCCCAACAATGACAACCTTAATCCCAACCCAGCCCTAACCTTAACCATAAGTAACCAAACAAACATTTTTGGTGTTTTCTTATTGCAGTCACAGATTTTTACCAGAAATAGTCGCCACAAGATCAACAGGTTTTTATCCCATCGAGCGGACTTTTGGTCCCCACAATGTAATACATGCATGCCCGCCACACGCACACACATATACTTACAGGTAATTGGTGACGTTGGTGACCTCAGAGAAGGATGTTCTGCTGGCCATGGATGGCAGAGACAGTCTGGCAGACGACAGCACATTTCCACCCTGACCGCACAAAGCAGTATATAATAAAGGACACCTGCTCTCAGCTCCATCCCTCCATAAAAAGCCCTCTTATTCCAGCTAATTTCACCCACTATGTTAATACAGTGGAAAGCCTAAGTGTTGAATGGTGTTAAAGTGCTGAAATACTACACCTTTGGGACTCCAATATCATCAGCTTTGTGCAGATAATACTCCAATCACTCTTTTATGTATACAAATATGTATATTGACTGCTTATCCTGTCTCAATGCATCCGTTGTCCACCACTGATCGATTCAGAAAAGACAGAGAGAACCTATCAATGATTTAAAGCTTCAGATACCTTGGCCACTATCTTTAACCCTGTCCTGTCTTGGCTCAAACTGCCCGCTATCTTTCAGGGATGTTTTCCCACAATTCCCAGTATTTGCTTGAGTATACCAGGGGCATAATTCAGCATTGTCTTCCAACATCGCAAGAATGTCGGCTTGGACTTCCACATATATAATTCTGGAACGGCTCACAGGTGCTGCGGTAACAAAATAAAGAAAACATTTGGAGAGTGTAGCCGGTTATACAATGAGCCGTACCATGTCCAAGGCAAACACCAGAATCAAAGACACATGAGGGGAGCAGAGGAGATGACAACTGTAGGCTGGGTCCAGACGTGCTCAGTTTCACCATGTCAAGATATATATTCTCCATTACAAACGGTGTTTCATCGAATCTCTAATAGAATTGAAATGAATCTGTGTAAAAGTTCATTGTGACCCATTAATAGTTTTATTTATAGCCTTTTTTCCGCTGTATTTAAAGCTATATTCCTAATTTCTGTCGAGAAAGAACTTTTTCCAAGCTTCCTTCCTTATAGCCGTTTACTGGGTGGTCTGTGGAAAGTATGGTCTAGAAATCACTTTATCTGTGCTAATATTAGCTGTTAGCCCCAACTCAGGAAAGCTCTGTAGCCCGAAGCCCAAGGACGCAGGAAATGATATTTTTTCGGGGATTCAGACTCATCAGAAAAAGACTAACGCCCATAAGCCCCTGCTGCTACAGGTCACTTCTGGCATTGTGCTTTTATTAACTTCGTTAAGAACATTAAGTCTCCAGTCAGTCCATGCTGCAGCAGCTAGTGGCCGCCCACGAGGTGAAAGGAGAAAGGAGCACAAGGTACAGGACGTTTTGGAGAGACCAAAAATGAGGGAGGAAGGAGAACACAGCATGTCGGGTTCCTGAAGCGGTGTTTACGTAGGGAGGTCAGAGTGAGGCACTGGTGTTAACCTGTCAGCCATGCATACTGGTGAGCCTTCCCATGTCCAATGATCACCAAAGCACTTCCACACAATGCTGATTTGTACTGGTGAAAATGACAACATAAAAAAATAATAGATCCATATGATTAAATGAGTTTGTCTAATACAGCACCACAAACTTTGGGTCTCCTTCCATGCCTCTTATTTCCTTCCCTGCACCTCACCTTCACTATTCCACTAGCCATCACTGCACTGGGCCATGACACCTTCACTATTCCACTAGCCATCACTGCACTGGGCCATGACACCTTCACTATTCCACCAGCCATCACTGCACTGGGCCATGACACTTTCACTATTCCACCAGCCATCACTGCACTGAGCCATGACACCTTCACTATTCCACCAGCCATCACTGCACTGGGCCATGACACCTTCACGATTCCACCAGCCATCACTGCACTGGGCCATGACAC
>JAODKN010000008.1:10451801-10464411 GCA_026774425.1 Petrocephalus zakoni | reverse complement strand
ATGACAACATAAAAAAATAATAGATCCATATGATTAAATGAGTTTGTCTAATACAGCACCACAAACTTTGGGTCTCCCTCCATGCCTCTTATTTCCTTCCCTGCACCTCACCTTCACTATTCCACCAGCCATCACTGCACTGGGCCATGACACCTTCACTATTCCACTAGCCATCACTGCACTGGGCCATGACACCTTCACGATTCCACCAGCCATCACTGCACTGGGCCATGACACCTTCACGTTTCCACCAGCCATCACTGCACTGGGCCATGACACCTTCACGATTCCACTAGCCATCACTGCACTGGGCCATGACACACCCAGGTTCCCTTTAACAGAATCTAAATAGCCCCCTTCCTCAGCTGTAGTCTTGCAATGATTTATTGCATGACGCTGATAACTTGGACATAAATGAGAGATAATCCGTCATCTCCAAAGTTAACACCACTATTCGCATCCGGCCACATATAGAGCCGTCAGATATGCTATCTGCAATACTGCTGCACTAAGATAGGGGAAACTTCCCCCAACCCAAGGCATCTATGTCTTATGCTGCATGCAAAAGACAAAAGAAACTTTTATCTATAACCTTTCTAAACTATTCAAAGCTATACAGACTGACGCATTACTGTTTTCCTGTAAAGGAGAAAGATCTAGACAGACATTAATGTATGGAAGCACTGCTGTTTGTCTTTTGGCATAAATTGCAAACCACAACACTAGATGAACAATGATTTTCAGCTGCAACCTGCAGCAAGCAGAGCAGAGCTTCTCTCTTTTAAAAACACATCATTATTAGCAATGTGTTTGCAAAATGCACCACCTAGTGGGCACTATATTATACTGCTGCATACATTGTGCGGTTCATATTGGTAGACCGGCACTGTATGATTGGGTATGGTAGGATATTGTGTAGTGTGTCATCAGAAGAGGAAAGACTGGCGGCACCTGATCGATGACGTTGATGGCGTCCCGAATGTTGATCTTCTGATATACCTCCCAGAGCTCGCCCTTGTGATACACAGACTTCCGCATCAACAGCTTACTCAGGTAGTTCTTGTCAAACTGTTCCCACCTGCACACCACAAAAGGAAGGGGACACCATTCTATGACTACTCTCTGCACAGACACTGAGAGGTAAGAAATGGTGTGGGCCGCAATCAGAGGTGAGTAATTCAGGTCCAAAGAGTGAAAATCCAGACCAGGACCTTGTTTCAACCAACCGAGTATTAAGAGGCTGTGTCCAAATTTGGGGGCCGCGTTCTACCAAGAGCGCATTTGTAGACCGACTAGCCGCGACAAGGCTGTCCAAATTAGACGGCACCTCCAAATGCAGCCCACAAACGTGTCCTACTTTTCCCTGTTTTTTAAGGATGGGTCTGGTGTATCCTTCGCAGCCCGCCGTATCCCAAGATGAATCTTGGGATTCTTTAAAGAGAGGCAGTAGCAGCAGAAGTGGCAGAATACACTTTTATATGTAGAGGTACAAATGTTAAAAGCTTAAAGCGCGTGTGCTGTGCAGCTTTTGATAATTGTGTAGATATATTTTTTTAAGAAATCGCCCAGTACACTAATAAATTTTAATAAAAGAAATAATAATAAAATAAGAAATAATAACAAGACAAAAATATTATGATAACAAAATAAATATTTAATATTATGCATTATAACTATAAAGTAGATAAAATATATCGAAATAAATAATAATAATAATAAAAAAAGAATTAAACTCCCCGCATAACACTGGGCTTATCTACCGTTAGCCAATCACATTGCTTCTCGTTCAGGATACGATGCGATTGGCTGCCGCTTGCGGTGGATCTGGAGCCTAGACTGTCCAATTTCACAGCCACTCTCTTCCAGCCTTTCGCTGATGGTAGCATTCGAGGGACGTGGTGTACGGAGGCTGTGTCCTGGGTAGGACGCGGCCCCCGAATTTGGACACAGCCAGAGTCTCAGTCAAAGAGGGCTCAACTAGTTGATTGAAACAAAATCCTGGTCTGGCTTATTACTCTTTGGACTTGGATTACCCACCTCTGGCAGCAATAAAGCAGGATTATCACAAACAAACGCTTAGCATTAGCCCACACAATAAACTTAATTCTGAGCAGTCGATACATTCGCATTAGCAGAAGTAAAAAGCTAACGTTAGCAGCTAATGAAATAGCGGGGGGCACCAACTTGTCTCTCCAGTGGTGATAACCATTGAGTCCAGCAATGTCCTCCACTGCAGCCAGGATGTGGTCAAAGGCCTGTTGTGAGAGAGCAGAGAGGGTCGATACAGGGCGAGTCATCACAGGAGCAGACTTTCTGACCGAGAATATTAGATGCTTAATGTTATGTGACATTTACAATTTGGCTCTTGTTGTCTAACAGTGGCATTAGGGCCATCAGCACGAATGGTATATTTGTAGTTAAACAATGGGGGGGGGGGATTACCTGTGTGGGGCAAACGGCTAACGAGTCACAGCCTCACACCTTGCATTGGGGACACCCTGCTGTGGCCATTGATCTCAGAATTATGGTTTAGCCCGCGGTTGCTGGTCTTAAAGTCATGGACGGGAGGCATTCTGAGGATGCAGCGGGATGGCCACAGCCCCTCTGTAACTTCCACGGCAGCTACAGCAGGGACGGGCCTGACTTGGATGGAGACAGCCACCTAGCCCGTCAGCCTGGATGATTTATTTATATGACTTGGACAAGAGTGACACTGTCTTCTTCACATAGCTGGCTGCCAGTGTCTAAAAATACACTTGGCGTAAAAATCGCCTCAGTGAGGTCACAGTTTCCAGCCTTGTTTTACCCAAACACCTGAGTAATCGCGCACGTAGTGACTCATACTTACTAATACGGATGAAGAGCAGATGGTTAATTACACTACAGCGTACACACAGCGTCACTCATGGTATCGCTTACAGCCGAAACAATGTTTCAGCCTGAAACATTCATGTGTTTTTAAGTATTTATAGTCATACAAAGATCAAAGTATTAGTAGTATATTTGTAGTATTAATAGTTACCCAGGGGTGTGGCTACAGGTAGGGGGTGGGCACCTAGTGCACATGGAACATCTGCACCCGACACACCGAAATGTTCACCCTAGAAAGGCATCCTGGTAACGCCACTATAGTAACCCCTGACTGACATCATGAAGCCCTTGAAACCTGCGGGGCATGAGCTGATAGAGGAGCAGTTTTGGGTGGCAAAGGGACAGCACTGATGGGAGAGGGGCCTGGCTGTCTGGGGCACTCACCCTCTCGTGGATCTCCTCGTTGATGGTGGGTTTGCGGTTGGTGCTGCGGGGAACTTTCAGCCACTTGACCAGAGGCTTGATGGTCAGACCCTGGGTGCCAGAGAAGCGTCAGATGCCCAGCCTGCTCTCAGTATAACAGCGGTCACACGTGTGAGTGACCATAGCCAGCAATGTCTTTCATCATCCGATAAAAACACAGATACAAACAAGGTAAATAGCTTCATGTAAATATCATGGCATCCATCATAAACATCAGAAGGGGAACAAGATCATTTCTACCCAAAGCAGATGTGCTCCTGGTAGAAATGATGCAAACTGCAAACATATAACAGCACAGCAGAATATTTCTAACTTGCTTTCAGATCGAAAAATACATGTTTATTTATTGCTTTCAGCAGATGAAACATCTGGAAACCCCAACAAGAACAGCATGGCCTACTCAGTCATTTTACAGTCAGTGATTTCAACTCATTTATGTAAACTTTTCATTAAGTTATTCAGACCAAGCTGAACATGTGCAATTCAGCTGACAGCAGGGACGCCAATGATCGGAACGAATGAAACAGAATACTCGATTGAACACTGTAGCATCAAGTTTATGTGGAGAGAGTAAAAGACACATAATGTATTTTTTGGGTAAAGAATACTGACCTAAATTAAAGCACTGAATTACAGTCACTGTGAATGGGTGTCGCTATGTGAGCGACACAGTCACCCAGCTGCCTATTATGGAGACCAAAGAGCAGGGAGACTTATATCATGCACCGTCTCACTCTCCCCTGATGCTCTGCCCTCCACCCCCCATTTCCCCCATTTGTCGTAATTACAGGTCGTCCCTGCTGCCAGTTCGACGTCTCTCAGAGCCAAACAATAGTGGGATGGAGCCACACTGGCTGATTACAGAGTTCGTCACCAGACTGGGTCCAGCTGAAGGCCTGACCATCTGTCTGCAGAAAGGAACATTGAACACAGTGACTAATCCTAACTGGACATGAGTCACGTAACCTTTATCTTCACTCCATTCCATACATGTGTAAAACCACTGTATAACTCACTAGCGGAGAAATATAGAGCTCATAGTCGCACAAGACCTGGCTGGTCATGTAAGCTCCTCCGTAGTAACCCCATAAATATAACGTGGAAACATTTCCTACCTGGAACATCACCGTGAAAAAGATCACCACAATCGCCGTTGCCACAAAGTAGTCCTTGGCCTTCACCTTATGCCCGTCCAGCAGTACCACCAGTGCAAACGCTACAGCCCCCCTCAGGCCACCGTATGACATCACCACCTGGTCGATCTTATCCAGCGGGACCAGCCGAAACCAGTTCAGCACCCAGGTTTGCCCGACAACACCTACAGAAACAATTCAGTCAGCAGGACGGGTAGCACAGTTGCCTACCACCTCTATGTCTGAAACCTTTCTAACTTTGAAATGTTTGCTATGTTTGCATAAAGTTTCCATGTCCTCCACTTAGTCCTTAGTCCTAAGACATGCAGATAGGCTAACTGGCCTGCTTGAGGACCAACCTAAGGCTCTGAAGATAAAGATGAAGATGAGTGTGCAGGAGACCAGGCCCGTGTCCCAGGCCCATTTCGACTTGTCCACTGCGGAGATGCCCAGGAAGATGAAGATGATGGTCTCCGCAATGCTTGCTAGGGTCTTCATCGTGTACTTGACGGTGGTCCGGGACTTCTGGGAAATGTTGGCTTCCACATATTTGTTACACCCAATGCCGCAGAAAGTCATCCTACCAGAAAGAAGTTTGTCCGAAACCAGACATAATCGATATGTGAAAATCTAATGCCACCGACAGCTCTGGCATTATTAAGTTACAAAAAAACCACTATATTACTCTACTATACACGGGGTAGCATATTAGCCCTATCCCTGATACGAAGGTATATTGAAGCATTTGACACCCTATGCAGTTCTGTTTTCTGGCATTATCATTGTACTGTTATCGCGGCCCCTTCATAAATTAGATAACTATATTTATACTCACCACCTGAAGAAAAAGCATATTTTCATATTACACATATTTACACGGAGAACAAACACGGCTACCAGCCCTATCTGCTATGAAAGTGCATTACCCAAGACATGACAAATAAGTCCGGCTCTGCAAGCCGGACGTAAAGCTAATCATCACGCAACGTGACGCCGCAGTGGAAAAGCGGCAGAGAATGGGGTGCGATGGCCGGGTACAGGGACACGGGTAGCGGCAGATAGCGGCCGCTATCCGACTGCTACTGGCCAGCGTGAGCAGAGATAAGGACACGTGAGGGACACAAGCTGACAGCCTCATGCTAAGCGGCGCACAGGCAGGCGGCTACATCGGTATATTATGGCTACAGCACTCATGCTCAGACGTTTAAAGGAAAACCACATTTAACTTCAGCAAAAGCAACATGAATCTGGCCGGAGTGACATTTTTATCTGAATCCCATGCTGCTTCAGGCATTAGGTATCCTTTGCGAATAAAGCATAACAAGCAGTGTGCGTCTACCCAGACCTCTGTTACACATAATGACCAGAAGAAGGCACTCTTGTTCAATATGCTTCAGATAACGCAGAGAGGAATGTTACATGTAAACAGAATATTGAATTTGGCATCTTTGCCATTTTGCTTGATAATATGCAATAAATGCTACATGAAGCTTACTTATGCTTCATAAAATGCAACAAAAAAAAACACACAACAACATAAGCATCAGCAGATCCAGACTGTCAGACGTTCCTAATATGTTTGTGTACGCACAGGCATGTGCATAAATAAATAATATTGTTCATGTTCAAATGCTTTTATCTTCAGCCAGGCCAGAATATCATGCTGAACTAAACTGGTGAAATGCAAGAAGAGGCAGGCAGATCGATACAATATTGGGCTGTTGCAGAATGTGGGCGTCTGTAACAATATTTCATTTTCCTCCCAAGCACAGTCTCAGCATCTACAGAAATATCCTCACACTGACGAGTAAGAAACGGCAGGTCCCACTTGTAAAGGCACAGCATATAAACATAATAACATCCTTGTTACGCCAACACTGGCGTACCGTCTTATGGTGCTAACAGAGGCTTGGGGTTTAACCTTTCCTCTCCTGGCTGCCAGCTTGGGGCTTTTGGGAAGCAGATGGTTTTACTCTCGTGACTCGCTGTCGCACAGCCCTGGAGCAGCTTGTGGGCTCGCTGCCCTGCAGCCATAGAGCCGCCTGTTTATTGAGGCTCGGTGTACAGCAACGATGCCTCACGGGCACCAGGTTTGTTTGTTCAAATCATTCCCTGGTGTTTGCATCACTAAATATTCAGTCATGGTCTTTAAGGTATTCTAATACGACTGTATACTATAAGTGTAGATAGTGTGCTTCCGGAAATACACTCTACATCACTTAGCTACAATCAAATACTAACTCTTTGTTGGAAATGTTTATGCTGGCTACGGATATAATGCTCCTTATACAGCTTAAAATCTGTTTATTTCGTTTTTTAAACATTTTTCTTCTTTGAGTATTTTTCTCGTGGGTACAATAACAGAGCTCTCCCTATTCCTGGTTCTCTTTAATCCTTATAGTACCTGCTGCCTAGTGCCTCTGCTACTAGGCATCTCTCTGCATCCTCACGTCTTGCAGCTTCCACGGCCCTTCCCACCGGCAGGGAGCAGAGCAGCTACTCACGACAGAATGGCGGAGAGTGAGAAGAGCTCTGCGGTCAGGTAGGCCAGGTACACCAGCAGGAAGACGAAGAGGGGCTCGATGATGCGCACCCGCTTGGTGAAGCGCGTGACGAAGGCCAACAACACGGCGAAGATGAGGCCCACCAGGGTGCCCCCGATGCTGACGACGAAGAAGGAGGCTGCAGTACCGGGTCCAGTCCAGCAGAGGGAGCAACACCAGGAGGAGGGGGGAAAATCGTCACTCAGATTACAACATGCCAGCATCCTCCATCGTCTTTTGCTGTGTCCTCATTCGAACTACAGAGGAACCGTTATGTAGCAGTGATATGTATACAGGCCACATCTGTCACATAATCAATGATTAACTTTAAAAGTGTAATTTGCCGGCATTCTTTGGACTAACACAACGAAAATGTTATCTGAACAGCTGTAACTATAAGTGTGACACATCCTTTATTTGAACGAAGATGTCCTTGAAGGCTTCAGGGGCCTTTTCGGAGCACGTGAGCTGCATTTCCTGTCACTTACCCACTCCTTTAAAATAATCAGCGGTCTGCACATTCCCAGGTCCTACCTCCACAAAGGAGATGAAAACCTTGTACAGCACCTGCAGAACAGAACCCATGTTCATTTCTCTGGTATCTAGCAGAGTCCATAAAGTATCCCCCAAATGCTATGGAGATATTATCCACATGCAGCACATAAATGACGGTGAATCACACTTACGGTAACGTGCTTAACAATGATAGCGCGGTCTCTAAATAATTCTCTGCTCCTGAAATGTGATCTGTTCTTACACTTTTATTGACCTTGCTATGTTGTACTGGCCAGGGACTCTTGAGTTAACCCTGAAAGTTTCTGAAAGCGTGCCAAGAAACTGCTAGGTTCTTGAGATACCAGAGACCTAATCTGTCTGAGGGTCCACCCATCAGCAGGCTGTTAAAACATCTGAGCTAAACAAAGTCATTTGGGGTTCATTTGGGGCTCATTCAGATTCATTCCGGGCTTTAGTGCAGCCAGCCAGAGGGTTCAAACCTGCAGCTTTCCTGGTGCAGGCACTGAGCTACATACCACTGTAACTTATAAATAAACAATTACTCCGAAACAGCAATTGAACAGTGAGACTCTGTGAAGAACTGCATTTTTGGCCTGGACTCTTGGAGGCTTTCCATTGGTGGGGACAGGAGTTACACTACTGCAACATTCCATTGACCTCAGAGGTTGGAAGTCAGAGCTGGGAATGACGCCACACCCGAGATAACAGTGTTCCAGTGCAGTTGGAAAGCTATTTAGCAATACCAGGGACCTGCGTCGAAAAACAGGATTTCTTGCTTAGCAAGATAACTTGTCGGATTTAAGGTAGCCTAGTTTAAATGACTTTTTATCTTTGTTCACTTACATTTAACCCAGACTACCTTAAATCTGACAAGTTATCTGGCTAAGCAAGAAATCCGGCTGCAGTTCTAGCCCCGTTAATTGTTAGCCATTGTTAGCAATACCAGTTGATAACAGCACATCACAAGATGCTACAAGCACCGCAGCAACATGTCCACAGATAACGGTTGGACAATACTGTGTGCACGACTGATTTAATGAGCCACAAATGAGACATGAGTGGTAATAAACAGTATATAACTACAGCTTTAAATTCTGTTGCTGAAGGATGCAGCCATCTTGGATTCTGAGGTATGGGTCGCAGAGGTCCTTCTGACTTTCCGAGTGGCAATTCCAACTTCAGGGGGTGTTCCACTAGGAACTCGATAATTCCGACTTCTGAGTTCAAATGGCCCGCCCCTGGGCCACAGACCAGTGCTTGTAAAACCCATCACTAAATCCATCAAGACAATACAGTGGAATTAGGTAGTTCAACATCCTGCAGGACAAAAAAATCTGTAGACCCACTCTAGCTCTGCTGGAGCTGAAGACGAGGGGTTGTAAATCCAATCCAAACTGCTCTATTAATCAGAGACGCTGCAGATTTGCCCTCGGCCAGACAGTGGATGAAATGAGCACACTCGTGTTTAGTGAGCACGTACAGATGGAGCTTTTGAACTCAAAGACAAAGGGGCTTCTGAAGAGGAGACACAGTTAATTTCACTGTCTAACTGAGTGCGGTGTCTTAATCAAAGGGAGACAAAACCATGTATAACAGTAAAAAATCCCTGTGCAGTTGTTTCCTGTCAGCTGTTAGCGGCAAATCGATTGTGGTAAATTTTTAGCTTCTGCCACGTCCGGAGATTTTTCCCTCCCAAACCCTCATGCTCAGGTGATATAAAATTTTTTCCCCTGATACCAATACTGATTTTAAGGCAATAAAAATCCCAACAACTGCTGACATCCATCAAATTAATCTGGTCAAATATAAATAAACAAACTACTTCAGGCCAAACCAGTCTTTCCCAATTTGGTCCTCGGGAACCCAAAGACAATCCAAGTTTTTGCTCCTGGGAGCTGTGAGGGAGGAAAAATGTGAACTGTCTGGCGGGGAGCTGGGAGGGACCAGAACCGTGGGCCGTCTGTGGGTCCCTTAGGGCCAGGTTGGGAAACCCTGGGTCAAACAATGTTTTACTGGTTACGGTTAAACAATGCCCTACAGATTGATATAATTATACCGATTTGTTATTCTCCAACAAACAGCAGAATCTCAGGCTTCATATGAATATAAAACAAATATATAAATATGAATATAAGACTCTGAGCACTAAGCAGGGTGGATGGATAAGAAGGACACCTTATAACTGTAGAAGAAGTGCGTAACATAAAGCACAACAATAAAGTTTTTTTATAATACAATATAACTCAATTTTTGTCGTATAACACAATGTTTCCATTCCCAGCTGTTAATTTCCCTTCCCATTTTAGATGTTAATACCTGCATGCCTGTTTTGGGGTTTGTTAGGGAATTAAGTGTAATCTGCTGTCTTTTTAATTCCCTTTGTTTGGTGTACAAAAGTATGTATATCATCTCAATTGGAACATTTAGTTAGATGTAAATTTGTATTTTTCTGGGGCAGGTTATTGGCTGTTCACTTTGTGTTTGCCTAATGGCTGTAAATGTAACTCACAGCAAAATGAAATTCTCTGGGTCATTACTGTGCACAACTACACATTCATTCCGTAATAGTTCAGCCCTAAACTTAACTATACCTTATTATGCAGGGAGCAGAGAGCCTCTTAGCATTTGTCCCAGTGAGAGAGGCCCTTCCTCTCATCATACATCCCTAATGAATAGTTACAGATGCTTTACAGATGCAGGTACCTAAATATTGGCTAATATTAATATTGGCTTAGTTTTGGCCAATCGATACATCAGTCGCACCCAACCAAAAACGTCGCTTCTCTTCAGGCAGACTAAGATTACACTTAACAACTGATATGCTGCTTCATTTGATCCACTTGCTGCTTTTCTAGTATGTTTTATAATATGTGTCATTTCCTGTCGTGACTTAACTTAACCACTGAAGAAACGAAACCAAGCTTTTTTTTTTTTTATCGTAAACATTAATTCGTGTTTCTGGCGACAGCTGCAGCCCTTAAACGGGCAAACGTAGCATTACGCGGAATGCGTGGATATAGCCTCGTGACACAAGCCACCTGGAATCCAGCAGGAGATCCAAGTGTGTTCAACTCTTTGCCTGTGCGTGAGATGTTTCTGCTGAGTAAGCTCAGCACAAGGGCAAGTCTAACTTGCACCCTGTCTATACTGCACTAACCTCTAGACTCATCCTGCCAGTTATCTCTCATTTTGAAAATGAGAGATGAGTGATATGAAATATTAAATGTCTGGGTATGACTGTAGCATATTGAGTACAGGTCCAGCATGCCCAACTTCCTTGCATATTGCCGCAGAAAGCATTTGAGTCATCTTTAGCAAGGGCCTAGGTTCAGTATCAGCTGACGAGCCACCTCACTTCCTAGCTATTCGCACACAGCACATAACTCTTATAACGCTCAGGGGGCGCTTGGTTTTTGCACAGCGCCCCCTGCAGTCCTCACTAATGTTTAAAAGCTGCTTCCAGTAAAAGAGAATCACGTGGAAACGACAGAGAATCATAATTCAAAATGGGGTGGGAGCAAGTCGTCACTTAAATTCTGCAGAAAGTGATACGATAAGCTAAGCGAAGCTGATGAAATCCGAGGATTTCGGCACTTGTGTTCCGAGTAATCCGCTTTAGAGGGCCCTCAGAACTCAGAAAGGGTCCAAAGTTTAGTGTTAATCCCAGTTTCGTGGCGCGCGGGCAGCAGCGGAAGGACCCATGATAAGGATAGGCTCCGGGAAGTTCCCTGGGGCCACTGGAAGTTCATTGAGACATGCCGGTGTGTACCCAGCAAATTTCTCCCCAGCTGACACGCTTGGTATGTTCCTGATGAGGTCGACCGCTGTGACCAGGAGAACAGCAAGATCACGCTCAGGCCCGCGGATAATGTGTGGCTTATGAGAGGTCAGGCAAACAAAAAGAGCTTGTGCTGTGATTTAATTCGGCCTCGCAATGACGGCTGTGGGGGTCATTAAGGCTGGGGCAGGCATCCGAGCAGCATGAGGAAGAGGATGACCGATGGGCGGTATTGCGGAAGTTGTCATCGCAAGCGATTTACACGGCTGGGGGGCATCGCCGAAACTATTTAGGTTACACTCTGTAATCACAGGCACTGCGTGGACCGGTTTGCACCCCAGCACGTTACAGGCGCGTTACAGATGCCCGCGTAGCAGGCCTGTGCACCGGCCCGGTTCGGAAGCTTGTATTTCGGATCGTTTCCTCGAGGAAGAGAGCCACACGGCGTAGCGTCTCCCGACGGTGGCAGGCGATGCTGGCAAAGTTAGTAATCGCCGCTCACAGAGAGCGTGTGGGCTGAGAGCCGGCACTGCCAACACGGTCCCTGGTGCTTTCCGTCACGAGGCTCGCACGGAGGTGTGCAGGCGGCCGGTCTGAGACCAAGGCCTTCAGCCTGACCAGAGGGGAGCCCAGGACGGGGTCGAAGGGAATTCCCCTGAAACCTGGCATCAGGACAGGGAGGTGTGGTCAAATCTGCTGGGGTAAGGACGGGGGCACAAACTCACCACGGTGACGGCGTCGTTGAGCAGCGATTCCCCAAAAACGATAATGAAGAGCGTCTCGTTGACGTGGACCTCCTCGAAGACAGCCAGCACCGCCACCGGGTCCACTGCCGAGATCAGAGCTCCAAAGAGCAGGAACTCCATCATGCCTCCTTCCACCTTCTCATCTGCGCACATTCCCAGCCCCCAGGAAACGGGAAGCGAATATCAGAGCGGGGGAGAGAGTGCCACCCTTACGGCCAGGATGGCTGGCTCCCCGGGGGGGGGGGCTGCCCTCGCCCCACCCATGCCCGGCATGACTCACCGATAACACCAGCCAGCTTCATGCCATAGAGGGAGAAGCCCGTGCAGAACACGTTCCAGAGGGTGCCCACCACGGCATACACCAGGATGGTGCCCAGGTTGTCGAAGAAGAGCCGGCTTGGCATGAAGTAGCCGGCATCGCCGACGATGGTGGGCAGCAGGAAGAGGAAAAAGAGGCCCGGGTCCAGCTGGTACAGCTGCTTCTTGCTGGCGATGAGCACGACTCCGCCCAGAACCAGTCCCAGAAGGATAAGCAAACAGCTTTCCGGGACAACAGTGGTGACCCGCTGGGAGAAGTGGAAGACTGGGGGGGGGGGGGGG
>JAODKN010000008.1:10385819-10397693 GCA_026774425.1 Petrocephalus zakoni | reverse complement strand
TTGTATTAATCTTACTGTTATCAGTAAGTCATTATTTTATCATTATTATTGTTATTATTATTAATATTATTCGTATTATTCGGGTATGATTGTAGGAACGGGGACGTTCCTTTTAGGAGAGAGGTACGATTGTAACAGGTAGGAACTAAGGTGGAGGGTAGGGGGGGGGAACGGTGTGGTAACGGAAATCAGCGGCCACGTGTTGTAAAAATAAAAAAAAAGAAAGAAAGGTTGGAAGATTGAAGTGGCGGGATTAAAAAGAGAGTGTGCGGTGAGCCACTCGGACCGAGCTACCCCAGTCCCAGCAGTATTCTTCTGTTCAGAAAGTGGTACCACATTCGCCTTAACTTCGGTCGCTACATAAGCACTGCCCGGCTAAAGCGGCTCCCATGTGCTGTCCGCAACAGCAGCCAACTCCAAACCACGCTCTACGGATCTTAGGGCGCTCTCTCCCAGTGTCTATGAACATTCTGTATGCGTCCTGGGTTTCTCTATAATAATATTACTCACTGGGTTCAAGCGGCTAGCTTAGAACAACCTGAACAATTGACTCGGTTAATACTAACCTTGGATTAGCGATTATACGTCTACATGAACGATGAGTTTGTGTACTTTTTATGTCAAAGTGAGGGGGAAGAACCCCTCTTATGCAATTTAACTCCTAGTTTTTCTTCCATTCACCCATCCTTTGCCCTCTTGTGTTATTTAAGCTGTTCTTTTACTAATGGTAAAATTCAACATGTCCCCCTTAGTTATTGTTTCCTTATGAAGGTGATTGTTGTTGTACCACAGCCACGAAATGGGTCCTTGGCTTCTAACCCATGTGTCATCATGACACAGCAGGGAGCAGTGCTTGGGGACAGTACCCTTCTCAGGGTACCTCAGCGGTACTTGCTGGTCGGGGACTCAAACTGGCAATCTTTTGATTACACAGTTGTGTCCCTAACCACTGCACCACCTGGCTGCCCCTGTCTTATGCTGCATTCCTCAGTAAAATCGACACACAAGTAAAAGATGGAGTTTTTTGGTTTGTTTTTTTTGTTTTGTGTTTGCTAGTAGGAGAAGTGTGTTGGTGTCCCATCTTTCAATGTATGCTATAGAATGCCAGTATGGATCTCGCAATATTCCATAATAATGGCTGGCTTTGGTTGGCCAAGCCACTTACAAAATAGCGACAGGCCCATTAACAATAAAGGGGTAAAGTACAATATATTATATATAGTTAAGAGTTAGGTGCATCTCTATTTTGAAATCTCTTTAGGTGTCTTCTCCAGTTAATAAGTGTTCTTTTTTTACGAGAATGGTAGCATTTTGTTCAAGAAATGTTCATTTTACTGCCTAAACTGCGATTTGGCCCTAATGTCTGGGGTGATTTAGTTAAATATTAAAGGCGATGTGTACTAGAGCCAAACTGTAGATGAGATGGCAAAGAGGGTCGAGAGAGTGATGGGACCTCTGTACAAAGTGATCTTTGAGCCTTATAAAATTCTGTGATGTAAAAGAGGAAGCACGTGTGAAGAACATTGCATGTATAAAGGCTTTGGACAAACTTCAGTGCCACATTTCACAAGACCTTTCCAAGTCACTTATGCGTCCAGGTATCGTCGATTTCTCATTTTATATGACTGAAAATGTCTTTGAATACGAATCTACCATGGAGCAGTATCTGTCACAGTTTGTCTAAAGATAGATCAGATTTGCTGTTCAGGGTGCGCAGGATTCTTTAGGGTCTTTGCTCTTTTTTGGTTGACTAAATAAATTCAGTTTAATTGGAGATTGAAATGAGTGGTGTGGAAATATCGTGTGGGCATAAAAACGCCACAATGTTTGGTCTTGGATGTCTGTCTTTGATGGGATCCCTCTTTGTAAGGTTGTTCTCTTTGCAGGTCCTTGCAGATATGAAGAGTAACATGAATAACTTCAGAGATTCCGAGATGGTTAAGGGCATCTCTTTCGTGAGTTTACAATCGCTCCCATCCCTCTTTCTTAATGTCTTGTCCACGGTCTGTTTCGCCCCCCCTCCTCATTCCCATTGTTTCCCTCTATCCAATCAAGAAACAGAGAAGAGGGAGTCTCCCTTTGGAGACCGCATCCAACAGCATTGATAGCTCTCCCGAATTACTGCCGTCTCTCGACTTCCGGGATGAGGAGCCGTCACCCCAACATCACAAATACTATGCCAGCTGTCTGAATATGATTCCTCTCCGTTTTGCTTCTCAGTGAGTACAGCTGCAACTGCTATGTGCCCCCACTGGGTGTTAATTGATGGTTAGCCTTATTGAACCACCAGCAACATCTATATAAAGCAATATTGCACTGGGTACTTCCAGGTGGGTGCACTGAGCCGGGGTACTGGTCAAAGCGCTAAATAGTTAAAGAAAAATTATTCTTACGGGGACTGATACAAAAAGGAGAGGGGATGGACCCCCACCAAATTGGGTATGGTGCTGCCATGCCTCAGACTGACGGGAACATGGTCAAAATATGGCCTTCCATGTGTCAAAATACGGTCAATCTGCTATCTCCATCGCTCAGCATCTGCTGCAATGACGAGCAGGCCGAAGCCTTAGATTGGTGGTGCTCTCTACAGGTCTAACCCCATGGATGATGCTGGGTTTTTCTCCTTCACTTCATTCTCCTGGATGACGCCCTTCATGTGGAAGTTGTACAAGAAGAAGCTGGACCACAGTTCTTTGTCTTTGTCTCCACACGATAGTGCTGACACTAATGGGAAGAGGTACCCCGGACGGCCTTTGACAGAACGCGACTTGCTGACGTTTCCTGACCGGTTAAATAGCGGAATCCCTGTTTGATTTCATGCTGTTTAAGGTTTCAGAGGCTTTGGGAAGAAGAGGTGGCCAGAGTGGGCATGGAGAATGCATCCTTAGGACGAGTCATCCTTCGCTTTCAGAGGACGAGGCTGCTTGTGGCGTTCTTAATCAGCATTCTCTTCACTGTGTCAGTCTTTATTGGACCGGTGCGTCTCGTCTTCAAGAACTGAGTTTGTGCGTCTCGGCGGCTTGCGTTAAATGCCTTAGTTACCGCGCTGTGTAGCTCTGTGTGTGAATATCTGTGTGAATGCTTTGGCATAGGTTGGAATATGCACAATAATCACAACTCTTGGCAACACCACCAATTTATGAGACAGTAATAACAAGATCTGTTTGGCTATAGTTAATTTTGGGTAATTTTATCTCTTTTTTTGCATTTGATACCGGTACATCACAATATTACTTGTGGAAATATTGTGCAGCCCTAGTTTGCATTGTACCCACTGCTTTTTTTGGATTTTGAGATACCTTATTGATCCCCGTCGGGAAATGTCTCGTTGGGTCCTTCTTCTCACCTCCCCCAACCCTGCTCTCTGTGAGAATAAGCTTGGCCATGAAGGGCAGCCACCTCGAGGGGCGCCCAGGGAGCTGGGTGTTAAGGGCCTTGCTCAAGGGCCCACAGATGTGCCAAGGCTGGGCTGGACATTTCACTGCTGGTTATAGTCTGACTGTATAACCTGCATGTGACAAATTAAACACTTTTGTGTGAAGTGTTGTGTTGAATTTAGGTGTTTCAATAATCCTCATTTTCTCTTATTTGCAGTCTGTGCTAGTTTATGAAATTTTGAATTATGTGGAGATTCAGCAGGACTCCACTGTTCTCCATGGAGTGGGTCTTTGCGTCGCCCTTTTCATCTCCGAGTTTTGCAAGGCCTTCTTCATATCGTTGCTCTGGGCGGTGAACATACGGACCGCCATCCGAGTTAAGGGTGCCTTTACCACCCTGGCCTTCCAGAAGATCATCTCTCTGAAGATGCTCAGCAACATTTCAGTGGGGGAAGTAGGTGGACTTTCACTGAATTTTGCTGTATTTCATATCCGAATGCATGTATTTAAGAAGCCAAGCATTTGGGGTGATGCTCGGTCATGCCAAAACTGTAGATAATCGATTCTGTCTAGTGGTGTAACGGTCCTGAGACAGAGACCAAACCCTAGGCACATGGCTTGGTCAGTTATCTGCGGTATCTGGACCTGTGCCGGATTTTAAATCGGATCTGTAGATTCCAGGCACAGTCAGTATCAGTGAGTTTGCGAAATAATGAAGCAGGAATGATTATTTATCTTCTCTTATTTCCCTCCAGATAATTAATGTGCTCACAAATGACGGATACCGGATGTTTGAGGCCGTAATATTCGGCACCTTTGTTTTCTGCTTACCGCTGTTGCTGATCATCAGCATTACGTACGCCTGCTATATCCTGGGCTCCACGGCACTAATTGGCGTCCTCGCATATGCCGTCTTTATTCCAATACAGGTACAGCCCGCTTCCTCTGTTATGTAATAAAAAATAACCTTACTTCACCCAACCTCGTTATATAACATCGAATAGGCTCATGCTGCCTGCATGTTAAAAAAAACATATAAAACACTGGTTAATGTTCCTTATAACGATTGTCAAACATTAACATGATAACATTTTTTTAGCACTTTTTTGAATGATTATGCAACGGGAGAGTTAAATGTTTACCTTCTTTGTTCTCAAGTTTGCCATGAGTAGACTGATCGGCTTCTACAGGAGGAAGACCATCTCTGTCACGGACACTCGCGTGCGCACGATGAATGAGATCCTTACCTGTATCAAGCTCATCAAAATGTACGCATGGGAAAACTCCTTTGAGGAAAAGATCGCTGGTAGGCACTTACCCCTATACAAATCCCCACATTGCTACCAATGAAGTCATCGTCTGCCTTTGTAATCATACTGACATAAGAACCAGCTGGATAACGTCTATACACACTAAGTGTCAGGTTGAATCACCCAGGAGACCTCGCTAACCTCAACCAGAAGCCTGCAGCTTTTGGACACAGCTACTTCCACTGCTCATAGATTCCTCAGTCCAGCTGCTGTCAACATCTGGCACCATCTGGGTTCTGACACCCAGCCGCTAGTGTAGCCAATCAGGATGCTTCATGCTGATTAATGTACTGGGTCCCGATTTTGAATAAGTGACCCCACTGCCACAATGGCTGCTGTTATCAGCTTGAGTGCCTTCCTGCTCAGCAGCGATGTCTTTGTTGTGGTTCTCCTCAGGCGTCAGGAAGAAGGAGAAGCTCTTACTGCAGAAGGCCGGGTACATTCAGAGCATGAATGCTGCCATCACGACCGTTATCCCCACCGTGGCCACCATCCTTGCCTTTATCGCTCACACGGCCCTGGGATTCTCCCTAAGCTCGTCATCTGTGGGTGCTCCATGCCGTACACCATCGCCCGCTGATTCCTTCTCCCCCGGTTGCTGACCCTGACCCGCAGCCTCCTTCTCTCTTTCAGGCCTTCACCATCATTGCCATTTTCAATTCCATGCGCTTCACGCTGGGCCTTCTCCCGTTTGCAGTTAAATCCATGGCAGAGTCTAAGGTCTCCCTGGCACGCTTGAAGGTGTGTGTGTGTGTGTGTGGGGGGGGTCACTGCTTTCTCGTTGTATCCATTGTACCAAATATCCACTCATTGTTACCTCAAGAATTCATCAGGTAGCCTTTCTGGAAGCAGCACACAGCAAACTGTACTTTCAGAAACATCACTGAATGCTTTGTGTACCCATTCATGTAGAAAATCGCACTTATGGAAAACCCGGAATCCTATGTGAGGATAGAAGCAGGGTCTCCTTATGCTCTGGTGATGGAGAAAGCGTCTTTCTCATGGGAAAAGCCCCAGGGGGGGCAGGAAAAGGCCCAGGACATCGCAGCCAATGGGGTGAAGGGCATGAAGGGAAAAGCCCCACCTCAGAATGGGGCATGTACCCCTGAGAAGGCCAGACTTGTGTTGAGAAACATCAACATCACGCTGCCCAAGGTATCGGTCTGACTGGTGGCTTCACTAAAAGGCTGAAATGTCTGCCTCAGGATGTTGATTGATTTCTGTTTGTTGCATTTGTTGTCCTTGGATAAATGAGAAGCATCAGTAATTTAACGGTCACTCTTTCTAAGGTCAAAATGAAAGCGTGCAGCATTTCTTAAGAATCTCTTGGTGAATTACTTGGTGACATTCGCGCTTTGATCCTGTAATACTTTACTGCCAGGGAGGTCTTCTTGGAATCTGCGGGAATGTAGGATCTGGAAAAACGTCTTTAATAGCGAGCATTCTGGAGCAGGTACGTTTGGGGAGTCCAGAACTGTATGTGTTTTTTAAATGGTGTTTTGTAATTAAATACTACAGATCCTGTCTAAATAAGTAGCATTTATGGTCATTCATTTTCAGTTTGTTTTGCTGTTGTGAAGCATTTCCGCTTTATAGTTGACATTACGACTGGTTGCACAGCACGCGGTCTTGCCGGGCCAAGGCATCCTCATATGACTTTGCACCTGTTTCAGCTTCACCTCCATCACGGCTTGGTGACTGCAAATGGCACGTTTGCATATGTTGCCCAGCAGGCCTGGATTTTCCATGGGACCCTACGAGACAACATTCTCATGGGGGAGGAGTATGACGAGAACAGGTGCGACATAACTGTTTGAGTGTGACCCTAACTTTGTGGCTTTGACCTATATTATTGCTTTATGTTATTGACCGTCGCCTGTGCTATTGGTGTAATAAGGATGTAACTGTGCCGTGGGTCGTTTCGGCTGACAGCAATAAAATGACTCAGCATTTTAATTAACCCAATCCTGCCTGTCTTAGGTACAGCAAAGTGATCAGTGCCTGCTGCCTTAAACCTGACCTGGAAATCCTCCCTTTCGGGGATAAAACTGAGGTTAGAGAGCCTTTCTCCGAAAGCACTGTGCAGATCTGGGCGCTAAGCTCCGATTGGTGGGGCTTAGGGAAGGGTCCTGTCAATCATTGCCCTTGTTAATTCAATGGGAAGGAGATAGTAACCAGACAGAGTGCCAGGGGTTTATATCTTCAGTTGTCCTCACATTTTCCTCAAGCAGGGGACTGGCTATCGCCACTACTTTTTTTTTGGGTAGGGCCAACTTATTTAATGAATCATTTATCAGTGTGTCCTTTGTTCAAGGTTAAAGGGATATCAGTCTAAGTAGTACTGCTTTGAGAGTGCTGTCATTCTACACACATATGACTCAGGCATCCTGGGTAATACTCAATGGTCTGCGAGAGACCTTCGAATGATCTACAGTTTGGTGAGGTCAATTCAGGGCGGGTAGTCAGACAGGGTGAGGGAGGGTTGGGCTTTGCTTAACTTCTTGAGTGAATGGTTATGCAATGGGAGTATTACATTTTTAACTGGTGACAAAAAGGGAATAGGTGGCACAGTGGTCGCCCGTAAGTGTGAATATGTGCGTGATTGTGGTGTATGCCCTGTGATGGGTTGGCGCCCCCTGCTGTGTTATTCCCTGCCTTGCACCTGTAGCTTCCTGGATAGGCTCCAGACCCCACAGCCCTACACAGGTATAGAAAATGAATAATGAATGGTGATAAAAAGGTAAACCGTGCCTTATTCCCTTGCCTGAAGATAGGAGAAAGGGGCCTGAATCTCTCAGGCGGGCAGAAGCAGAGGGTGAGTTTGGCCAGAGCCGTGTACTCCAACAAGGACATCTTGCTGCTGGACGATCCCCTCTCGGCTGTGGACGCCCATGTGGGGAAGCACATCTTCGAGGAGTGCATCAAGAAGGAGCTGAAAGGGAAGGCAGTCATCCTGGTGACGCATCAGTTGCAGGTACTGGCTCACATGGCCCTCTCTTTCTGTGATGTCATTGATGTGACAGCCCGCGTGATTGGCCGGAATGTTATATTGACCGGTTATTCTTTGGATGTCATACTTTCCTTTAAAAGTGAGCATGGCCTTCTGATAATGAGTATTTTAAAGACCAAAATACATGAAGAACAGGCTTTCAACAAGCATGATTTTTGAAAATAACTAATTTTTGAAAATAACTCATTTTCGTTGAGGTCCACATCGTGACCTGCTATAATACCGTGGAATTAATGTACCAGACATATGCTACACTGATTGTGGCCTGATGGTGGTATGCCCCCCTGCCCCGCAGTACCTTGAGTTCTGTGATGAAGTCCTCCTTCTTGATAATGGGGAGATTAAAGAAATTGGAACCCACAAGGAACTGATGAACTCACAGTGTCATTATGCGAAGCTGATCAATAACTTCCAGCTGCAGCATTCGGACGTAAGACACACTTGCTACTGTTTCACAATTTAAATTGGTGGAAAAAAACAACACAAATTGCTATTTTAGTCAGAGCAATGTATAAAGTTGTTTTGCAGCAGTATTTTAAATTGGTTGATCAGTGGAGTGTTATTGTGCTTCAAATAAATGACTCATTAGTAATATACGTCTTCTTCATGAAGAATGAAAGCAAGAATGATTCTGAGCCCAGTGCAGTAGAGTGTGATGAGGAACATGATGGCGACGGTGCGGTGAATGGAATAGAGAACCCTGGTAAGTTGAGTTTGGTTGGCTCGTTAACGGCGTGGCGGCTTCCAGTTGAAATCTGAATGCGAGTAAAATGGACTGTGCCACCTCTTCTCAGCATTCGACATGTCGGATGAATCGGACGCAACAGATGGGCTGAGAGCCAAACCTGCGAGTCCCGATGTCAAAGGTACCTCATTAATGAAGCGGTTATTCACATGCAAAACGATCAATGCAAAAGGTCGAATGAATCGAGGCATAAAAATCCCAAAGCGTGGACGGAATCGGTGTGTTTGAAAACTAAGATAAGTTGCTATTTATGTTTCACAATTAATAATTTACTCTAGGAAGCTACTAGGCTGCAATGTGAGTAATTTTTAGGCAGTTGTATGCTGTACTTTTCTCATAGCTACTTAACCAAGATATTTTTTTACTGGCATTTTGTCATTTTATGAGCTTTTACTGATACAATAAGCAGCAGCTTGCTGTGTATAAATGACGGCTGCGTTTAAAGTGAATTTGTAATTCCCGGGATAGGTACCAATGACCAGCTTGTCTCCAAGGAGTCTGCCCAGGAGGGCTCAGTGACATGGAGGACCTATCACCAATACTGCACAGCAGCCGGAGGTACGAACCGTGATAGGCTAGTGCACACAGAGGCGGGGTTAGCCATTGGTTGTTTCAGTGCAGTTCTCCTTTGCAGTGCACACAGAGGCGGGGTTAGCCATTGGTTGTTTCAGTGCAGTTCTCCTGTGCAGTGCACACAGAGGCGGGGTTAGCCATTGGTTATTTCAATGCAGTTCTCCTGTGCAGTGCACACAGAGGCGGGGTTAGCCATTGGTTGTTTCAATGCAGTTCTCCTGTGCTTGCAGGTTACATCATGTCCTTGTTCATTTCCATCATTTTCGTACTGCTGGTGGGAACGACAGCTTTCAGCAGCTGGTGGCTCAGTTATTGGCTGGAACAAGGATCTGGGGTAATCTCACTGGCTGAAAATCTTCATTAAAAATCTCAAATCTGGATTATGTCAGCTTGTTATCTCTGAGAGACATTGTTCTTCAAGGATAATATGTTGACCTCATTAGAATTATTTCGGAGGCATTTTTGCTTCTGTATATTGTAAGTATTTTGATTTTAAAAGCCATGAGAAGTTGGGTCCCAAATCAAGCGTACAAGTCACATTCCACCAAAACAGGGGAACTCCTCAGACAGCGACGACAGCGGGGATGTATCGAAGAACCCGGACCTCCTCTTCTACCAGCTGGTCTACTGCATAGTCATCGTGGCCATGGTTCTGCTCAGTGTCATCAAAGGCTACTCCTTCACCAAGGTCACCCTGCGGGCCTCCTCCCGGCTCCACGACACAATGTTTAGAAAGGTAATCCCCGTGGTAACCATACCGCCGCATGTGGCTTCATTGGGACGCCAGGCCAACACAGCTCTTCTGAACGGCACTAACTGAGTCATGACATGGGAGGAACGGCAGGGCGGGCTGGGGGCTGAAATGGACATGTCAGCTACCTAGCAATCATGAGGTCATCGGTAGGAAATGGGTGTGATCCTGGTTAAGAGTAAACACCGTGTGGGAGGAAAATGATTTTTGATATGACTATTGATGATTAAGACTATTAATTCTGTTATCTGTCAGTACCAGTAAGGCCATAAGTCTGTAGTATTTGCGAATATTATAATTTATTTTTAAAGTGGGTAGAAGTGGATGAAATGTTTAGGATATCTATAAAGTTGAGGCTATAGGAAGGTTGGGATATCTGTAAACCTTCTCTGGTTACCCTGCCGAGGTCATTTGAACATGTTGTGCTTCATTCAGATTCTCCTGAGCCCAATGAGCTTCTTTGACACCACGCCCACGGGCAGGATGGTCAACCGCTTCTCCAAGGACCAGGACGAGGTGGACACTGCCCTGCCATTCCACTTAGAGAGTTTCCTCCAGTTCTGCTTGATAGTCATCTTCATCCTTGGAACGGTCTCCATTGTGTTTCCCTACCTGCTCATTGCCGTAGTGGTACTGGGGCTGGTGTTCAGCGCTATCCTGTAGTGAGTCCTCATCCTTAGCTTTTGTTCTCATGCACATTTGAGACATCAGCATGATCTGTACTATGCCATTCTGAACGTTGGGTGTTTCTGCAGCGTTTTCCAGAGGAGCATCCGGGACATGAAGAGAATGGAGAACATCAGCAGGTCCCCTTGGATCTCACACACAACATCCGCTATCCAGGGTCTCAGCACCATCCATGCCTACAACAAAGGGACCCAATACATTGAAAAGTATGGCCTGGGTTTAACGCGGCTAACGCGTCATTAAATGCCTAAGAGTGTTTCAGAATGGACACTTAGTTTACTGATCAGGTGTGGTGCCTCAGACCAGCAGTCATTCGGTTGTCATGGTTTCAGGTTCAAGTTGCTGAGCGACATGAACTCGAACCACTTTTTGCTCTTCACCTGTGGGACTCGCTGGCTGTCCTTCAGGCTGGACTTCCTCTCCGCTCTCGTCACCCTCTTGGTGGCACTCTTTGTTGTGCTGAGCCCAGAATCCATAAGCTCTTCTATGAAAGGGCTCGCTCTGTCCTATACAATCCAGGTACGACCTGTGAACAAGTTTATAAACGTTAACATCAGTAGTTGACTAAAAGCTAGCATGATTTTTGAGTGACCTGGAAGACTAGAACTACCCACCCTTACATTCTGATGACACATTTAAACACGCGCCATTTAAACATCATTCATTCAGCATATTTGGAGTTAAAAATCCAATGTGTCGGATATGTCGCTGTTAAATCCCACAACATGACTGTAATCTGGTGGCCTTTATACAGCATTTTGGTGCACTTGTAGAGCTTGCAGGACAACAATAACTGCATTACCAGTGCTACAGTCACCAAAACACCTATATAACCCAAACCCTAACCCCTCTCCCCATTGCAGCTAACAGGAATGCTGCAGTATGTTGTGAGACTATCAACAGAGCTGGAAGCAAAATTTACCTCCGTCGAAAGGCTCCAGGAATATATCACGGTGAGATTGGTCGAGTGCCAGCTGAAGGCACGCTGTTCTCTAAACCTGTAGTAGCACAGCTGATGTTTCTTCACTTCCAGAACTGTGTCTCGGAGAACCCCAGGAAGATAAAGGATGCTAAGATTCCCAGCGGCTGGCCCCAGAAGGGGGCCATCACCTTCAGGAACTACCAAATGAGATATAGGCAGAACACCCCCATTGTGCTGAACAACCTTAATATGCGCATCACGCCAAATGAAAAAATCGGAATTGTGGGAAGAACAGGCTCTGGTGAGTGTTTATTTCACCCCAGGGAAAAACAGCGTGGTAAGGGAATAGAGAATGTGCAGTAACATGTTACTCGAGGGGGGTAAAATAATGTAATATTGTGATATTACGGTAACACTACTTGGGGGCCACAAATAATGCAGTAATACCTGCTTAGTAAATGCATTAATTAACCATTAACTATGCATTACTTCATCATTA
>JAODKN010000008.1:10374309-10385719 GCA_026774425.1 Petrocephalus zakoni | reverse complement strand
CATCATTAATAAATTATGACGATTCATGTATTCTTTGCAGGAACTTCATTAGTTAGTTCATTAGTTAATCATTAATTAATTCATGATCATGATTAGTACTTCAGTAGTCAATGAGTTACTACTATTATTTGTGGTCCCTCAAGTAAAGTGTAACCGATATTACTTATATATTATGTACCATAATCTAAGTCTTAGTTACATACGGATCTCTTTATTGTTCATCATTAATGTATTATGACATCTTTTGTCTCAAGCAATTACCTTATTTGTTACTATATTGGTTAATTCTGTTAACCTTTGTGAGCTATTGAATGAACAAATAATGATTAACATGTAATGATGAAACATGTTCATTGTAACTCATGTTTGCCCATCATTAATGAATCATGATGCGTCTTTTATCTCAAGTAGCCACTATATTTGCTCATGACTGGTAATTCAGTAGCAACGTAATGAGTAATTTAATGAGTAACTCACATAATGAGTAATTTAATGAGTAACTCACATAATGAGTAATTTAATGAGTAACTCACATAATGAAATGAGTAACTCACGTAATGAAATGAGTGACTTGCATAATGAGTAATTTAATGAGTAACTCAAGTAATGAGTGATTGAATGAGTAACTCACGTAATGAGTTACTAATGAGTACGTAATGAGTCACGTAATGAGTTACTACTAAGTATTTGTGTCCCCTCAAGTAAAATGCTACCAAATATACAATATGTGTCAAGTTTGAAGGTGATTAATTGCCATTGTTGATACACCACAGTGTGCAACAATGAAATATGTCCTCTGCTTTTAACCCATGAGACATCATGAGACAGCAGGGGGCAGCTACGTGAGCGCCCGGGGAGCAGTGCTTGGGGACGGTACCTTGCTCAGGGTACCTGAGTGGTACTTGCAGTGGTGATCATTCGATTACTTGGTTGTGTCCCTAACCATTACACCACCTGCCTGCCCTAAGGTAAAAACAAAGCATGACATAATTGCTTAAAAGTGATGCAGTTTCATCAAACTCACAGGGAAGTCCTCACTCGGAGTGGCCTTGTTTCGTCTCGTGGAGCCAGCCGCAGGGACGATCCTCATCGACGATGTGGACGTCAGCGTAATCGGCCTGGAGGATCTCCGCAGCAAACTGTCTGTCATACCACAAGACCCTGTGCTGTTCATCGGAACCGTAAGGTATGGAATGGCTGTGCGTCCAATCATATTGACATTAAACCCCTCTCTCATCTGCATCCCTTTCCTGCTTGCATAAGCGATATTTCTATGTGTTTGAATGAGTTATTCTGGGCATCGCTTTTGATTATACAGTAAAACACAAAGGTCACACCACCTTCACATTTACAGACAGAAAGGGCTCTTCTGCTGTATTAAATATAATTTTATTTATTTTCTAAATTGCAGATATAATCTGGACCCTTTTGACAATTACAAGGATGAGGACATCTGGAAGGCTTTGGAAAAGACTTACATGAAAGATGCTGTATGTAGTTTTCCAAACAGTCATGTTTTTCACTAGAAATCTTGCCTGGCGGTAACTGAATCAGCTTCCTTTGTGTTTGAGGGGTGTAGAGGAATGCAAAAGTTATTGGGGCACCAGGCTTAGGATCACAGTGAATTTTTGTTGTAATAGTGTGGCAGTCATCTGTTCTCTCTCCTTGCGCAGATCTCCAAGCTGCCTGAGAAGCTGGACTCAGCTGTGGTGGAGAATGGCGAGAACTTCTCAGTGGGCGAAAGGCAGCTGCTGTGTATGGCCCGAGCTCTCCTCAGGAACTCCAAGGTGAGGGGCAGGTCACCATAGACCATGCCAGCCGACAAATGAACCTGGAGGCTAGATTCTGATTCACTATCCATTAACTTTGCCATCTGTCTGCTTAACGAACTATTTATATCTAATTTATAATTACCTCAAGTGAATGGTGTCACAGGTCATGGTTATGAACAGAGGTGAATAGTTCAGGTCCAGAAAGTAAAAATCAGACCAAGATTTTGTGCTAACCAACCAGTTGAGTACTCTGTGACTATAACTCTTTATAGTCAACTTGTTGGTTGAAACAAAATCTGAAATATTTACCTCTGGTTCCAAACACTCTGTCCTCTCCAGATCATCTTGCTGGATGAGGCCACGGCCTCCATCGACTCAGAGACAGACTCCTTGATCCAGCACACCATACGTGAAGCCTTCCAGGACTGCACCATGCTGACCATCGCCCACCGGATCAATACTGTGCTGGAGTGTGACCGCATCCTCGTCATGGAGGGAGGAAAGGTAGGCCACCTTACCCAGGCTTGTGGGCAGGACTGCCTAGTATAGCCAGCGGGATTCACACTTGAGCTATTTTTGGGAAGGATCTTCAGTGAGCATCTGTAGTATCCATTAACCTCTTGGACTTTTAGTCTTGTAGAGTTCCTATATCACAGAGATATATGTCTTTCGTTGGCTCTCATCTTGACCTTGCGCCTTCCTTCATCTTAGGTCGGAGAGTTTGACAGACCGGAGGTTTTGTTGCAGAGACCGGATTCTTTGTTTGCATCCCTCCTAGCTGCAGCAAACAAGGTGAACAGCTGAAGACAAGCTGGCAATGGAAACGTGGAGATGCACAAATCTGGGGACTGTCACCCACATGCAGAAAACACGGGTGACACGTGTGGCTGCATTTGTGATTACACACAACTGCTGTATTCTCACTTGGACACTCGCACACACATACCTACGTACAGGTGAGGGCTCTGGGACAGGCACTGTCATGGTAGAAGGAGGGCAGGCCTGGCTGGGGACCCACGCCAAGCATCTGTGGCTGTGGAAATGTCCAGAAATTAATTCTCTAGCATCCTGCTATAGGATAGAAATACTCCTCTCTGTTGACTTCTCTTGCTTGAATGAAGCACTAATAACTACGGCATAGCCTAGCCTATGTTGAAAGTGATGATAATTAGATTTCATACAAAATTAAACTTAAATGTACTATATTACAGCATTCCAGTAGGGAGGTCAAGGCTCGGAATTAACTTTGCACAATGGCACAAATGCAGAATCGTGGCTTTTTGTTAAATTCCCTTATATAAGATTCTGTTCCCTGGCTTCCAGAACTGATCCATCCAGACACTCATCTCCAAACTGCTTCTGCCAGTGCCTGAAGTGGGCCAGTACTCACTGACACACAGTACTGGAACCTCTCTGAGTACTGGGAATGTTTCCTGGTTCAGATACATAATAACACGGGGAGTACTGGCACATGCTTTTCCCCACTTCAGGCACTGCTTCTCCTGATGATGGTACTGGGTCTAGTTATTGGTGTTGACTAATAGAGCCTCACTGTAAGGCAGAAAAGTGAAAGAGTGGCCTCTTGTGGCTGAGATGAGCATCACCTGTAGCTTTGTTGCGGCTGAGTGTGTAAAGTCTCTGACCAGCAATACTTTGGCGTCTCCTATAGGCTGTTCTCACTGCCGTCCATAGAATGTGATCGTATGTAGGTGAGCCCTGCCTCATGCCCTGTGCCTCCTGGAACGTCGCTCTGACAATAACAACCCCTCATTCCATATGAGAGACAGGTCTTTGCATCTGTTTCCCCCAGTTATGGGGTGTGTGGCTTGGTCAGCAGTTTGCGTGTGTATGTGTGTGCATGTGGGTTGTGTGTGTGTCTTCAGTGACTCACTGATATAGTTTCACCACTTTTGCAGAGATCTCAGCGTCTCCATTTTAAATGTCAATTAACACAAAACCACATTAATAATTAAAATAAACTTACCATGTGTGGTGAATCCACTCCTCCAAATAGAAAAAAATGGAAATATGACTTTCAGCCAATGTGTGCTACACTTCTATTTTGTACTGCTTTAATTATATTTTATTATACTTGTATTTATTTTATATTTCCATTTTTAAACATTTATTTAGTTTTGTATGTTTTCCATTATTATTATTTCTTATTTCACAGTTACAGTCTTTTATGTGAAGCACTTTGAATTATTTCACGTATGAAAAATGTACTCAATAAATAACATTTATTGCAGTGTGGGGCGGTAGTGCTGCATTTTTATGTTACTTTAATTTGAATTATTCCCACATTTACTGTGTCAACTTTCGAGTTTTCTCAGGGTCGCTGATGAATGTGCTATGTGACTATACATCTATTTCTAATTAATTGTGCAGGCAGCACACTGCACAAGGCAGGAGAACACCCTAGACAGGATGCCATTCCAACACATAGCACATAAACACCAACACACACACACACACACACTTCCTATACTTGTGAGGACCATCCATTCATGTCTAATGGGAAAACCCTAATCTCAATCATGACACCCTTAACCCCTACCCAGTCCTAACCTTAACCATAAGTAACCAAACAAAATACAAACCGTTTGGCATTTTTTAGTTTTTTTGTAACATGGTGTGTTGTCATATGAGGACCAGCCTCTGGTCCACGCGAGGTGTGTTATATCAGGATTTGCTGCCCTGTGAACTCCTTCGGTCCTCACAAGTATAGCAAAACCAGTACACACATACACACACTATGGGCATTTTATCAATTCCAATTACATGTCTTTGGAATGTAAGTAGAATCATGCATAATGGAAAGAACATACACACAGCACACTCACACCGAAAAGGAGGGATTCGGACCCCAGCCCTGGGTGTATGAGGGAACTGTCTTAAACACTGAGCCATGTCTGTTTTTTTTTCTTTCTTGCGTGCTATTTGATTACGTGCTCAGCAGGGCATGAACATGACATGGGTTAATGTTTTCCCTTCCAATCTTCTTTTTAGTAATGCCACAATGTAGACAGATGCCTGTTTGGGATTATGATGATTATTAAGTGTATGCACTTCTCCACTAGGGGGCATGTTTGCACCGTAAGAAATGGAGTCAATACCAATGACACTCTCAGAACGCTCCTTTGAAAAGGAGCAAGTGATTATTAAAGACTTTAAAACAAATGTTTTCAGATAAACAGTCATGTGCAAATGCCAGTCCATCTGCATTTGCATTTGCTTTTTGCTGCAAGCTTTTTGTTGCAGGGACAAAATGCTCAGGTTTGTTGTATGCATCTGAATTTGATTATTTTCTTAGCTCCATCAATGAATCCCACTTGGACGTAGCTGCCATATACAGTGTTTTGATAAATTTACAGACTTCAACAATACTAATTAAAATTTCACAAAACATCCTCAGATTGGAAGAACAATAAATCACTGGCAAATGTGACTCTACTATTTTAAGTCTTACATTACAGTTGGCACAGGACAGGTCTTTCCTAACTCTCTTGGAAAATGCTTAATGTATTGTCTCTGAATAGAGCAAAAGGCCTTCCTTTTGCCCGGGAGTTAATTAAAGATATTACAGGCATTGAACAGACACCCAGGGACCTGTTAAATGCTTTCTGTCATGCTCTGCACGGTGGAACATGCTAGCAGAGATAGATGTCAGAGGCAAAATGACTCAAGGAGCACCATTCTGGTGTCAGCAGCATCGCTAAGGAGACTCTGACTAGTGGTGGATGGATCTGGAAAAGACGTAATGGTAAGTTACTCATCCACATTGTGTTTGGAGGATAAATATTATTATTATTGTTGTTGTTGTCATTTTTATTTAATCTTGCCAGATATAGTGTGACATGAAAGAGCTTCTTATTCAAAAATAACATGAGACACCATGGGTCTAAATTCTGACTCTGTGGGTGATAAACGCCATCCCGACATTTTGGGAAGCAATAGTAAAAGTGGCTTGTGGCATAAGTGTGGCCAGGTGTCCGGATAAGTGAGGGTTAAGGAGCTGTAATCCTGTCCCTCTGGGGAGACACTGTCATTCCAGGGAATCGCTATCCCAAGCCGATTTACAAGAGATGGCATTCTTCGAAAGTACTGAGGTGAGTGCTGTCGTTTGCACATTACTGCCGTTCACCTTCGTTTCGCCTGTGACTCTGAGACAGAGCTGTACAAAGATGCCTTTCGTTTGGCTTGTTTCGCTTCAGCAAAATGGCGACTCTTACGTTTGCTTATTAAGGGGGCTTTTTTGTCACCCTGGGTCGCCGCTCTCTGCCCCCCCACTTGTTCCAGCTGTGTGCCGCAAACTTCTCAGGAACTGAAAGCCTGGGTGGAGGTGGGCCGGTTGGGTGTGACAGTGAGTCAGACGCCATTGCGGGCCGCGCAAACAGCCAAATTGCTACGAGGGCCGCAGACTCTCCGCGTGGGGGGGTGTGACTCCTGACATGGTTGAGTCAGCTTCGTGACCCCTGATCTTACTGTCTTACCGTAAGAACGCCGGCCGCCGCCTTTATGTCCCAGCCTACGGTGCTCGAACATAAATACCTCCTTGCTGTGTCATACATTTCTGGCGTAACAGAAGTCTGACAAGGTATTCCATGTGGTTTTTGTGTTTTGAAAGGTTTTTGTTTTTCTTTACCTTGGGTGGTGTGCAGCTCTGTGGGTTAGGATGCTCTCCCTGTAAGGTTGCTGGTTCAAATCCCATGGGTTGCTGCGCGATTTCACCATTGGGTGCTTAAGTGATTGTACATCATGTTGGATAAAGGTGTCTGCCGAATGAATAAATGCAAATGGACTCAACATGAGCACTGGGATGACAAGAAGTTATCTTTTTGCTTATCTCGTCTGGCTTTCCCCGAGACACACATACAAGTAAGAGTAAGTCTGGTTGGGGCGGCTGGCAACATAGGGTCAGCCAATGTCTAGCACTCTGGAGGTTAGGAACCTCCCTTGTGGGGACAACAGCAGCTTCAGATTGCCAGCTCGGGGATTTGAACCAGCAACCTTCTGAACACAGGAACAGAGCCTGAAAACAACTGAGCCACACTCTGCCCCTTGGGACACCCTAGTGCCCCCTGGAGATAGCTGCTTGTTCCTCTGGTGTGGCGTGTCATTTATTTCAGGTGTTGGAAAAAGACCTATATTTTAGAATGGCACAGCAGATTCACCCGGCCAAGTCATTAAACCTCAATAAGTTGACCTCGCCTGCCACATGAGCTTGAGGCATGGGGAGGTCCCTTTGGAGGCCTACTCTCTCCTCTGGGCTCATTAGGCCCTCTTGCCAGAGCTTGGCATATCCTATCCTAACTTCCTCACATGCGCGGAGCAGAATGGCTGGTATCCGCAGAATGTCGATTCGTGCACTTACCGTGGGGCGGACAGGCGAGCGCGTTTAACGTGTCTTCAAGAGAGACGACGTGAAACATCGCCGCACCTGATGGGGACGTTTTTATGCGAGGACATTAAACTGTGTGTCTACACACAATGAATCTTCTGGCGGAATGTTTTGTTTACATACTTGGGTCATAAAAAGAAGGATGAGAGGGGGAGTTCAGCGTAGACGGCATCACTGAGATGGCTTCAGGGTTCACTCATATTTTTTTCTCTCCTTGCATTCCTTTTCCGTCTCATACAGCTGTGATCTAAAAGGCTGGTCAGGAGGACTGGTTTATGGAGTATGACAGAAAGCAGAGCGCAGGCTGCCGGATAGCCTGGAGGCCAAGGCCTTCCAAGAAGACAGAATCCAACACCTATCGAGGCTCACTGCCGTAACAGCAGGTGGCGTAGGTGACATGGATATGGACGTGTAAACTTGCTGGTTGAAGTCGGTAGGATCCCTACTGTGGTACCCTGTATGTTTGTAGGTTTATTGGACTTGGATTACATACTTTAAATGAATCTAGTCACCAGCTGAGTATCTTAGCCACTAAACATTGTTCTTGACTTTTTTTTTTTGAGTTGCATATCACATATGACGACAGTTTTTTTTTGTATTCAGTCAGGTGATACCCTGACTTTTTGACCTCATCTGGTCTTCTTGAGGTGTGCATGTTTAAGTGGGTATGTGTGTCTGTGTGTGTGGGGGGGGCAAGGTCAGCTTCAAGGCTCCACCTCTGATGGCGTCCAGTCAATGGAGGACCAGATGACCCAGCCCGGCCCAGATAAGAATGCTATGGTGGGGTGATAAAAACTTCAAACCCTGATTATGTGCTGAACTTTAAATCTTCCTCTTGCCCACTCCACCCACCGGGCCCACTGGCCCACATGAGATTTACTGATGAGTCACAGGAAACCAGTGTGAACTGCTAGACATTTCCAGTTTGAGGATGATACGGCAAAATGTTGAAGGAAAAACAGAGCGGGCCAAATAAATTCTACACTTGTTATATTATTGAAAGTGACATCATACCCCATAAAGAGTAGGAGTCAGGTCTCTGATGATGCTAATGTGGCTGACCGAGGTTGTGTGTGTGAGTCAGTGGTAACCTGCTCACTGACTCCCTGTTCGACTCCTTATGTGTCATGCATTTGGTTGATGCTTCTTTGGGAGACTAAGTGAATGTTCGGAATCTTTGTAGAATAGAAAAAAAATTAGGAGCATGAAAATAACAGTGACAAATCATTAATTTCACAATAAAGAGAAGTTATACAGCTGACATCACAACTGAATCAAACAATTATGCCCCACCTAAAAAAGTGTCTCTTCGCATCAGGTATAAACGTACTAATTTGATCTGTGATTAATATTTGTTAATATTAATACTAATAAGTTCTAATGAATAAATAAATAAAATTGTAAATAATAATATCTCACAACCCTGATTAGGGTTAGCAGTTAGGAGATGTCTATTCAGTTGATCTAGTTGTTTTATGACTTGTCCTGATTTTTAAGTCACTTTAAGAGTGACATAATGGCGTTTGCGTGAAGGTCACAGCGCTGATGCCGGACCCCACAGGTCGACCTTGAGCCCAGAGTCCCAGTCAGATGCAGCGTATTCTCCAGGGACTGAAGCCGACAAGAATTGCACATTAGCGGCGAGGGCTAAGCGCCCGTCACTGCGACCTTTCACCCACATGGGCCCGTTCCACGCGGCAGATACACTGAATCAGCACTGAGATGGCTGGCCCACGTAAGCGACAGCCAATGCGGCGGCTGGCACGCCAGGTGGCGCGCGTGGCAGCCCGACTGGCCCTGGGCGGCTCGCTCTGGCTGAAAAGGTAAAAGTGCAGGGGCATCGTGGACGACAGACATGCTCGCCATGAACCCGCTGACCCCGACCCCGCTCTGACGATGCAGCCCCGACCCGCTGATGACTTATCTCAACGTGTAGCGGAATGGGCAGCGGTTCGCACTGCGCCTCTCCGAATTAAAAGTGCCGTAAATTCATTGGGAGCGACGATTTCACAATATGTGCATTAAGCACTGGGGTGGTGAAAAAAACAATCGTGTCGCATCAGGAAAACGAGTTTGGGGGAGTTATGTCCGCCTGGGGTGTCGTTGGGAGTTGTGCAAGGCCCTGTAGCACGAGGAGGCAGAGTGCACTGCTGCTGAACCCTCAACACTGACCCCCCCCACCCCCCCCCAAATCACTCAGCCACAGATCGGACCCCACAGGTCCTGACAAGCACAGAGGGGACATCCCCAGAGTGTATCTGCACCCCGCATCGGGGCCACCACTGTACTATATGCTTGGTGCTCACACACTTTTTGCATGGCCAATGGTGACAAAATTGTGCCCTAAATATTGCATGTGAAACATCTCCATGGTAACGGTCCCCGTTGTCCAGTCCCTGCTGACCCACTGGTGGAAAACAGTCTGAAAGGGTAACAGGCTGAAAGAGACAGGGGCACAACCGAAAGACACTCGCTATCGCAACATTCAGGAACAGAGCGAGAGCCAAGGATCCCTCTTCTGCTGTGCAAAATATCAAGCATGACCAGAACCCAGGGAGATTCCAGATATTGTTCAGATTAACATACATGAGGGAGAAGCTGGAACTGCCTGAAGTGCTTTGAGGAAAAGCTCATATGTTAGACAAGCTGAGTCAGATGTAGCCAATGGCGATGCCTTAGACATGCTAGGCGCTATAGATACACAGTCTCAGGAGATGGTTGTTGTTGCTCCCCTGCCTCAAAATGAGCGAAGCTGAATGGAAAACAGGGCACAAGGAAAGAGGGCAGCCCCACAATCATCGGGAAGGACATCAGACTGCCAGATCGTGGTGACATTTATCTTCTCCATTACAACGCGTCGGCCGCACACGTCAGATGCTGTCATCTCGAGGGGGTCGGCCATCAAATGATCCGGATGCCCGGTTCCCTGATACCTGTGAGGAACAGCTGCCAGCACAGGATGAGCAGTGGACATGTGCAGTGAGTCCAGCTGTGCCAGTGGCTTCACACTGCATTTTGGTGTTCACTGCTGTGCGGGCAGCTGTGAAGCGGTCAGTCTCGACAAGCCACCTCACTCAGGGTATTTAGGCACCGACAAAGTTAGAATTTTTTTTACATAATTATAATCACACATGATTTTATATATAATATTATTAGCCATATAGTTAGATAAATGAGTCCAGCTTCAACTTGAACCAGCGAGACAAAGCAAAACAGCAATGAATGTGGAATCCTGCTTCTGTGGTGGATTTAGAGCTGAGCTCTGAGAACTGGGCTGGGTCATGTGGCTGAGGCCATGGTATCAGCGCTGGCTATCAGGGAGATCATGAACCTGGCCACCCCGAGGGGACAGACAGATTAGGGCTGGGTCCTTCTTGTCTTGCTGCTGATGCCTTGGACTCCACCCATGGCTTTTATTACCTGTTTATCACTCAAGGCACAGACTGAAGCCCTTGTCTACAAACGTGAAACAAAACTGTTGCTCTGCGGGGGGGCAGCGGGCTTGCGGATGGGCTCGAAGTGCATCTTGAAAATGCTGTCTTTGGCAACATAAACAAATTAACTGTTGTTCCCTGCTGCTTTGATTGGGGCGCTGTGTCGCTCAGCCGGTCGCATGGCTGTCTCTGTGATCACAGGTCAACGACCCAAATCTTTGGGTCGGCAGAGTGATTTCACTGTTATACTCCTGAGCAAGGTTCTTAACCCTAATTTCTCCTAGGACCAGCTGACCCTGTTTTATCAATTAAGCATCACTTTGGGTAAAAGCATCTGCTAATTAAATAAATGTAAATTTGTCAGACGGTAAGTGATTACCCCCCTCCAAGAATGACTTCCAGAGCAGCCTTCTCTGAGGGCTGAGGGTCTCCGCTGCCTGCGGAAAGTCGCTGGCCGCAGTGCCCTGACCCTGCGCCGATTCCTGGAGCTTCTGTCCTGCCTGACAACTCATTCGCCACCTAATGTCCTCCGCAGCTGCCCAGGCTGCAGGTGCCTTTTAACACATTTCAGTTTAACTCGGGCCAAGGCGCTTGTGATTCACTGACATGCTAGCTGCGCCTGTCCTCCCCACTGAAAAATTCCCAAACAGACTGTGACCTCTGAATGTCTGCTGTTGCTGTCTCACAGACAGACTGATAGACGAGGTGACGGTGTAGGGGGGAAGGGTGGAGGGGATGGGTGGGGGGGGTGGGGGGGGGGGGGTGGTGGGGTGGGTGGGGAGGCGGGGGGGTGCGTGGGGGGG
>JAODKN010000008.1:10344091-10359180 GCA_026774425.1 Petrocephalus zakoni | reverse complement strand
AGAGAGAGAGAAGCTACTTCTGCCTGCGGGTCCAGTTTTCTTTGAGGATACTTAGTTCTTGCAGTGTTCCATGCTTCTCAAACACAAACAGGGACCCGGGAGTGTGAGTCTGTCTCACACACATCTGGAGCAGCCCCACCCCCTGCCCCCAGCTGTGTAATGGACCCTCTCGCAGCCCTGCAGCCAGGTGGTTTTACAGTTTTTTCCCATATACCTGCCTACATACCTGTCAATCTGGACTTTGTCCATACTGCCCTGTACACTGTGTCCTAAGTGAATTGGTTCTAGGCCATGTTTATGGATTGATTAGCAACTGTCTGAGGGCCAAAACTCCAAATACTTTATCAATTGGCATTACTCCGCTTAGCCAGTGGTCGATTCCTGAATATGCATGTTACTGGCTCGCCTGACGGAAAACACGCACGGATCTTTCCGACAGCCCGAGCTCCGTCAGTCATTGGTCACTGCGAGTTTTAGCCAATCAGCATCAGCCTCATCACCTCTGGCTCCGGTCATGTGATTTCCCGCTTAGCAGTACGCTCGAGAGGGTTAAGGGCCACATCAGCCGCGTGGCAGATGTGCAATGTCACCCCTCGGCGGCCCCCTGTGGTGATGGCTTCTCCTCTCCTTCCCACAGCTTTATCTGGGGATCCCAGGCCCCCACGCATGAGAGATCCCAGTCACGGCACCGGGTCCCGGCTCGAGATTTATCCCACTCCGAGAGAGCGAGGGCTTAGGCCGGGCTACTCCCTTCCCCCTAATTTGTCCATTTATCTCTGGCCTGCGATATCCAGCGCTGCGTCTGCACAAATTTCACATTGTTGGCAGGCGCAGGGGAGCAGCCTGCATGGCTGCGCAGTGTGTGCTGTGTTTCCCTCCCTTTCCTCTTTCAGACACATGTTAGTGGCCCAGGATTCTGGAGGAGGATTCTTTTCCTGGCCCAGAGGGGGAATGTTTTGTTTTAATTTTGTCTCCATTTCTGCAGAGTTTGTTGAAGAGACCCAAGTAACTGACAATGGTAGCCGTGCAGCAGAGATTTTACTGGAACACAGATGGGCCAAAGGCCGCAACACAAACTGTCAGCACCGGGTCAGTCCATGTTCGTCCCAGGATTAGAAGTTTCCTTTCCTCTGAAGTTTTCTCGCGCCCTGCACGCCATTTTTTGAAGCCAAAGTAGCAGCAAAGGAACTCTCCTGTCTCTCCTAGAAACGCTTGGTGTGACTGAGCTGAATATTACGGCAGCTCTAGTTCTAAGGTGTCCTTCTGATCCGTCCGTGTCTCTAAGCCTCCCAGCCCCAGTCACACTAACGAAGCGTGTAAGAGCAGCGTGCCCTTTGGACCCCGAGAATTAGACGCACCAGAAAAAAAGCTTCCTACCAAACAGCATCATGAACACATTTTTGGAAGGAAGATCTTTTTCAGCGATGGGGACTTCGAAATGATACCTCTGTTGTTGCCTTATCTGAACTGCTTAATGAAACACAGTGTTCTTGGCTCTGGGAGCCCGAATACTCTGTCACCATTGACAGCCCAGCACAACTGTATTTTATGAGTGAGGCCCCATGAATGAAAGATTACAGAAACTAATACCCCTAACGTTATGCTAAATTATAAAAACCATTAAAGGCCTTTCGTTTTAAAAGGCAAAAAAGGACATGTTTTCCAGATGTTCGCTGGCCACAGGTTGCGCGCCAAATTCTTCAAGGAGGTTTGGTTTAAACAAAACTATCTGGAATCATCACCGAACAAAAGCTTTCATAAGAAAAGATTCATGGTTCCTTTTTTTTTTTTGTTTAAAGTTTGAAGTGTTTTTTTATACCCTGTGCATCCGTTAAAGCAGCTTACAAATCATATCTGAATTAAAGGACTTACAGTAAGTGATACATTTTTTTTGGAATCAGTTATTTAAATTACTATTGATAATACCTTAGGGTCACTCTGGATGTCTGGGAAAGTTCATCTGCATTTGTGAAAGTTGATGTGACGACCTTTTAAGGTTCAGACGAATGTGCACCATGGTGGGGGTGGGGTGTGGCTTAATGGATCAGGATGCCGTGTCTATGATAGGATGGTTATTAATTCAAATCCCAGGGTGAGCTGAGTGATTTCACCTTTGGGCCTTCGAGCAAGGCCTCTAACACTGCCTGGACCAGCTTGCTTTGGATAAAAGTGTCTGCTAAAATAAATAAACTGTACAATGACCTACATGTGCCCTTAATGTTTCCATGACAACCTCAGTGCTGGCTGCAGAAAATCTTAATTGGGGTGGCCATCAGGGGCCAGTTCTATTTATGGAGACAGTTGCGCCACATTATGTCTTGTCTATGAAAAATGAATTATTAATAAAAGAATCCATATTTTGTTTTGATTTTCATGTGGGGGGGGGGGGCGACAGGGGGGGTCAACACAGAGCTTGACCTCTTACGTCTGCCCTTGGGTGACCTGACTCACTGCATTTAGTTGTTCAGCTAATATTTTGTCCAATGCCATATCCATTTTGAAATCATCTAGAGACTCAATCTATGTTGCTTTTTCAAGTTACAACATCAGGATGGAACTAGCTAGCTGCTTTACCATTAAAAACCATCCCCTTCAGAGACAGAGTCAGCTTGCAGGGAATAAACCTTATCACAGTAATCCATCTGCCATCCATCCACCCATAACAAAAAATGCAGTACAGAGGGAAGCCTCTAGAGCATATCCCAGTCTGCACCAGGCACAAGGCAGAGGGCACCTTGGGTGGGTAATGTACATTTCTTTGGAGGGCCCAGTGCTATGACTACCAGCGGCGCTGGTACAGCTACCCCCATCAAGGCGGCCCAATAGGCTCCACCAGCAGGTCCTCAGCAAACATACCCAGGTGTAGAATGAGGCATACAGCAAGCAGAGAGAATACGGCAGGCATGCCTGGCTCTCCTTGACCCAGCCTACGTACATCACTTTGAGGTAGACTGCCATTTACAGTAACATTTCCCTCTTCACTTGCATTTTGTGGAGGAAGCCATCGATTCTCCATCTGCTTAACCAGTGCAGGGTCAGGGTACATTTCATACAGTCTCTACCAATGAAGCTCAGAATGTCACCCCAAACAGGGCTGGGGGTTCGAATGTTACATCAGCTCCATGTGAGGAGTTTGCATGTTCTCCCCATGTTCCATGAAGTTTCTCGCTCCGTGCACATCATTCTTTGAAGCCACACAACCACCACCAAAATGACAGTCCATGTACACTTAGTTCCTCCTATTGGTAGAGGACGATACTGGCTTGATAAAACAAATATCTTTTCACAGAGTGTGAACATTTTGGTCTCGACCGTCGTACAACGGAAATCATAACCTCCAAGTGATATCTTTTTTTGGTTGTTGTTGTAAATGTGTCAGTTCTCTGTTCAAAGAACAGCGTACCATTAGGGCACCCAAGTGATCAAGTTAACGGCATTTATTGTGACAATTTTCTGACTTATTAATCATTTACGCAACTTTGTGTTTCTTCACAGAAATATCACACTGAGTAGTTTACAAACGTACCATGAAAGCCGACTACCCATGTGGCAGCGGCATCAGCGAGGCGGAGCCATGTAAACCCCAATCTGATTGGCTGATTCTGCTGTCATCGCATACTCACCGTTTGGAAGAGCCAACTTTCTATTGAGCAAAAAGGCCCACACATAAAGAGCCAATTATCTTCATCTTGGGAATGCCCAATAAAAACAGCAACTAGGCAGCGTCTCTCCGTGTAGCAACTCCCGTTAGAAAAATAATACGGAAGAGCAATTCTTAGATTAAATGTAATAATATTTCAGTCACTCGGTGAAATTTCATGTTAAAACATTTACGAGTCTTCTCCAATTGCTTGTAAACAGGCAGCTGGGAGCAGCCACTCCAACAGAAGTTCTGAGCCCCGTCCCACAACGCTTGGTCAAGGGACTTCGGCCAGCATCAGCAAACAGGATGGAACTGCTGCGATCTATGTCCACCTGGTGTTGCTAAGCGACTGGTCAAACAAAAACATAGATAATATCTGCATCTATGGAAGAATGTTCTCCACTCCTGTATCAGGGGAGCAATTAATGTTACAGAGGCAAGACTTGCTTTTTGGGTAACACTTCTGCCTGCCATGTTGTTTCCAAAAAGGACTTAAAAGCTTAAAATAATATTCTTGTAGAATGTTTCATAGTATAGTGCAGGATACATATGTATCTTTGCGAAAAAAAAAATAAGAACGACAATATTATTTTACAAGGAAAAACTTTAAACTGTAAATTATATACTTCATCCAAATAACTTGGCCCATCTGTACGTTCCAGAGGCAGCCTGGCACATACTGTCCACTTCCCCCGCCTACAGATATCACAAATATGTTCAGGGGAGCCAATTTCGGTTACCCTTACAGCATCTCCAGGAACCTGTGAATCACTTCAGTCAAGAGCTATTTCTACTAGTAACCCAAAACCACCACAAGACGACCATTTTATCTGCCGTTTACCTGCAGGTCGTCACGTTTGACGTTCAGGTCTTCTGCCCTTGATGACCGTTAAATCTGCCGGTTAACCCCAAGTTTACTGTAAATGTTGACGTTACATTTCTCAGGTCGAAAACAAAACAAAGACTTTCACCATGCAAAACTACAAAAAAAAAACTGATGACATTGTATCATTAGTTTGTAATTTGTGTTTTCATGATTAATTGGTGATTAGGGTCTCCCTGGGCTGTTTGGGTTTAGTGGCTCAGGGGGGTGATGTTTGTTACAAAGATGGGATAAATTTACAGGACAAAACAATAAATATTGAACGGAAACCAACAAACACACACATAAGGTACAATATGAAATTGGGTAGCTGCCACTATAAGAAAGCTAACCAATAAAGTATAAAAATCAGGACAAAGCCATCCTTAAACACTCATTTATTTAAATTGGGGGGGGGGGTAAAAAAGCCACAACATAGAGAGCAAGCCTTAGATTCTCGATCCCCCACATCTACCCAATTTAAATGCTAACAAGATGATTAGTCCAATGATTGTCGAGTGTGCCGTTAATTACCTCCCACTAGCTGACACCGGTTACCGGGGCAGTGGGCGTCTGTGGTACAACTATCCCCATAAATGGTTAAATCATTGCATGGGGACCCAGAAGGAAGTCTGATAGCCTCTTCATGTAAACAGCTTGCACATGTCTAGAATTCCTGCACTCCTCCTGCATGTACAGTACAAGACGCACTCCACCTGTTTCTGTTTCCTCAGAAGGTGAGTGTATCTAACTGTGGGCCGCTGCTGCGTGTTCTCTGCTCAAACCGGCCCAGCTGCAGATGGGGGGCACATTGTTCCGCTGTCGTGTTTGTCCAGTGATAGCACAGAAAAGGGCTCCTTGAGAAGTCAAGGATTCAGACTGGTACTGGCGAGCTGGTGCTGAGCGGGCCGCAGCGCAGAGCGTGCCCTATCTACCTGGTGTGAAGTGACAGCCTGCCTGACTGCTCCTTCAAACACGGTTATCACCAGTGTCTGAGGACACGGATAAGGTGCCGTTATCGACGCCACAGATAAGGCCCAAGCAAATATCTTTCCTGAGGAGAAGGTAAAGGGGAAAAACTTTCAGGCACTAGATGACAAAGCATTCCTTTGGTGATCGAAATCCGGGGGGGTGGGGAGGGCTGATAGTGCATATTATATTATTAGGTGACCATGTCAGAAGATCAGGTGATAGTTTTAGTGACGTTTAATGACAGGGGGGACATTATCCCAATAGATTCATCGCTGTCCTGACAGGACAGAGCTCAGTCTCTTTGGAAGGGGGCTCCACCTGGGCATCTCCTGCCTCGCCCCTCAGGAACATAGCTGCTCCTCTTCTTTGGAGTGTTTATCTTCTCAGCTTATACTTCAAGATGCAAGATGTGATTTTAATCACACGGAGACAATAATCACCAGGCATTCTGTCTTTTAATCTTTAATTTTCCAGTAGGATTACAGGCAGCACAAGTTTCAGGAGAGAGATGCAGCGCAGAGGGACTTATGATTCCCGAAACCTCCAGGCCTGTTAATGTGTAACACCGTAATATCCCCGACGCTGACCCACTTCTGGTTAATGTGTTACCCGGGCACTCCTCTCTGTCTCCAGGCGAGCCATGCAAAGGGGTTGTGTGTGTGTGTGTGTGTGTGTGTGTGTGCGAGCGTATGGTGCTGCTGTGCTGCGTGTCTGAAGGTCCACCACCCTCCCGTCACCAGATGTCCCCAAAATGACCACGTGTTGATCCCAGCCGGATCAGTCTAGGCGCTGGTATTAGCCACCTCTTACCCCCTCAGCCCCCTCCCCGATTTGAGAACACATAGTCAGCACTGCAGTGAGTCACATCTGCAACGTGGAATCCACTGGGGGGTGGGGGGGGGGGGCACTGCCCAGGAAAAGCGATTGGTGCGTCACCTTCACCCTCACCCTTTAAATCACCCTATCTGTTCAAAGATGGACCTGCTAGGGATTTGAAAGTACTCGGCGGGCTTGGTTCCCCCACGGTCCTGCCTAGTTTACATTCGGACTGGGACCGGGTCCAAAGCCCAGCTTCTCCGTCTCTCATTTCTGCTTCCAGAGAACAAATTTACACAGCGTATATTTGATAGTCCCATGACTGACCTCCTCATCTGTCCACCTCTGTCGTGAGAGATAAGGCATTCCTATGTAAACTTGTGCCCCGCCAGATTTTGTGGGGAGGCGTGGCGACCATGGCGGGACACGGGGGGGGGGCGGGGGAGGGGCAGGGCGGGGGCTGCTGCCTGGTTCATAGTGTTCTAGTCCTGTTTCCGTTGTGCTGGGAAAGCGGCTGGTTTTTACAGGCAGGGACGCTATCCGTGCACCAGCCGCACCACCGGCCTCAGGACAGGTAGCGTGCACCTGCAGGGCCTCAGGGGGCCACGGATCGTAACTGCTGAAGGGACTGCCCCCATTTTCAGGTGCAAATGCCGAAATTTTTCAGTGCACTCTCCATCTAAGGGGAGGTCAGGACTATCCCACTCGCTGTGCAGTGAGATGAAATGTAATTTGCTCCTGAAGAAATAATATGTAAACTGACATGTAAATTTGGGCAAGGGGGCGCAAGGTGACATTTTGTCTGGGGGCCCAGAATTTCTACCTACGCCCCTGGTTATCAGAATCAGAATTCACTTTATCGGCCAGGTACACCTGAATAGGGGTTTGTTTTGGCAGTATTGGTGCATACATTCAAACAACATGGAACACATTAAGAAAAATAAAATAAATAGAAATGGCATGTCACTTTTAACCAAAAATTATAAAAACAAATCAGCATGGTGTTAATCAAACTCTTCATACCAATGTGCGGATTTGCTTCGTACGTAGTTGTGACAGTTAGTGCCCACCGGAGGATGGTAGCGATAGCCGTACTGGGCCTCTGGCTCCTGCCTGACGGAGGTGAGAATGGTTCTGGCTAGCCCGTGCCATATCGATTTTAATGGGCCCGGTGTTCCAGCAACAGCACTTGAGCTGCCTTTAATAAAGCCTTCACTACATCACATAAAAAGGGTAGTTAGAGAATCAGACCAAGCCCCTCCCACTTACATCAGCCTAGAATGGAAACCTGATAACTCACATCCTCATATATTACCTGAAGCAAGTCTAAATGCTGATATTGGAGCAGGATGGGCACCATCCAGCATTGGGAGCCTTTGGGATTATATGTTGGAGCGGCTCAAGTGCCTGGTTTGGACCGAGGTCCCCCACTGCATTAAGGGAAGGGAAGCATCTCGTTTTATTTTTCCAGTAATAATAGGGAAATGTCAAAATATATGGGAACATAAGCAAGGTGTAGGCTGTGTAGTTTGCCCAGGAAGAGCGACCGCCTGTTGGAAAACGCATTTCATCGGGTCAGCGTCCAAATCCCCTCGTTATTTAGTCCAAGTGATTGATGACTCAGATTTCTAATCCCCATTTCTGCCACTAAAATAATCACAACAGACCTCTTTAAAAGTCCTTACATCTCCCACGTTGTGGCTGTGTACGTCTCCAAATTGACTCTGCGGAGAAATTATTTTCTGGCAGAACAAGCTGTGTTAAATCAGCAAAGGCTGTGGGTTCAAAGGGTGAATAGAGTGACTGAATGCTTGCAGCGGACACAGCCCGTCTTTATTGTCCTGCACTTCCACGCGGCGGTGTCCCTTTCTACCTGGCCTATTTGCTTAGGGCTTAAATGCTCTGATTCATTTACACAGGTTCTGGAATGAGATCCTGGTTGGGAACCCGAGTGACAGAGAGGGATTCGCACATATGGTCCCTGGGCCTGGTTACACCTTATGATTTCTCGAAAACATTCACACGCCTCTGTGAGGGCATCCTTTTGATCCAGCTCGATTTCGAAATGCGGCTTTGTTTGTGATCAAGCTCTCCAGCTGTATGCTCTTAGTACGTGACTTTTTTGTTTTAATCAAGCTTTAATTGCTCTGGTATTTCCTCTGCTTTTTATCACAGACATTTGCATGGATAATCAGTTTTTTTTGTTTCACCTTCTACTAAATAACTACATTTCCAGATTAATGTCTTGCATTCTTTACTCTACTTAATGCATAAAGGTCTACAACCCCAACTCAACTGTGACTGCATTTGGTTTTGATTTGGAATTCATATAAATGAACCAGTTATTCAACAACAAAGCTTGTAATAAGTTGTAAATAAATAGATGATTTTAATGGTCACGGGATGTCTGGAGACTATCGTGTTGGACTATGGTGTTGAACAGCAAAACCACACCGTTTTCATGCTTATCATTTGCACTTGATTTTAATTGTATAATAACCATAATCGATTTGGTGACTGGAATAAGTATGACTTGCTGACAAATTAATTGAACTAATTGAGGTTAATCAATTTCACCCTCACCTCGTCTATCCTGTTTGTGCCGGGTCACACATTAACACAAACTTAATAACAAACAGACTGGCAGAGATTTTAAGCAAGGTCATTTATTTGATTTTAATTTACAGTTTATGCATCACACATAACGTTTTCATGTAAAAAAAGCATGTCACAACTTACAGACAAACGCTGCCCAGCAACATTCGTAGTTTAGTAAAATATATCAACCAAATCTCCAAATGGAAATATCTGCCTTATTTTTACACACATTTCATCCATATTATTACTTATTTTAAACCATCCACCTACGAAGTATTAAGTGTTACAATATTGTTCCTTGTTTTAGCAGTGCAAACAGAATATTTTGACAGCATTTACCATGCAATTGTCCAATACAAAATAGAAAATTTGTAACAAAAACATACCGGAACAAACCTCTTTTGCATATCCTAAAGTACTTTTAATGGTGAGTGTTCTTCCTTTACTCAATGTCAGTTTTCTACAAAGAATGACCTCTCCGGCACAAATGCATTCGATGACAGCTGCAATTCTAAAGTAAGAGCGAACAACCCCGAAAGCAGGGACTCCTCGGCCTGTTCCGTGCACATTCATGCAGCCTGACAGCTTCCTCCAAATCCGGGCCAAAACGTGTCCCACTGTGCCCTGAGTGAATGAAGCCACCACCGCCAGCGCAGGAAGAGAGAGCACTGAACCCCGACAGACGACTTAACTGCAATTTCGATGGTGCGGGCAGTTGCCAATGCAGGCCGGCCCTTGGGGTGAAAGGCTTGAGGGGCTGAAATACCCTGAAATCCCCCCAAAACCCACAGGAGCCTGCGCGCTTTCTGTATGTCAGAAGCCATGGTTTCCTTCCCTGTGCTGCTCCAATGTTCCAAAACAACTAATCCACAGAACAATTTGTCAAATGCACATGATTCAAAGTCTTAAAATGGGGCTGAATGAGAGAGCATAAATTTGGAGAGATTAAACCGATTTTAAACAAAATGCATGGTGGATGTAATCCAGTTAGTCACAATATTAATAGAGTACACTTCTCTAAAAATATATGAGATTGAACAGACCTAATCATTCAAGTATTAAACTTAGTATTAACTAATCGCTAATCAAATGAGGGTCTTTGCATGAATTTGATCAGTTTAGACGGGCGTGTGAAAACACAAAATGTGTGTTGCCAGGCAAACAGGACCAGTCAAACGTCACGAGAGCGAACCGAAGGGGACAGATAATGTATCAAGGGCGAGATGTGTCAGAAACGTCTCTCTAGAACCAAGAAGTGCTACATGGGATTGTCGATCTGCCGCTCCGTTGGAGAGCAGACTGTTAGGAGCATAAAGAGCTGAGAATCAGTGAGGACAGCTCCAAACCCCCCCATCACCCCCCAAGCCTCGGGATCGTCCTCCAGCTCTCACTGGCTGCTGTTGGTGCCAGAGGCCTGGGAGCCTGGCGGCTGGTCGGCCAGGTTGTGCGCGTGCTCCAGGAACAGGTCCTTCAGCACGCTCAGCTCTTTGCTGAGCAGACGGATCTTGGCCTCCAGACGTTCGTTCTCCTCCTTCAGCTCGTTGACGCGCTGCTGCGTGTCCTGCGCCTTCTGCTTGCTCCGCATGCGGCTCTTCTTGACGGCCAGGTTGTTGCGCTCACGCCTCTGCCGGTACTCGTCGCTGTCCTTGTCGGCGACGAGCTTCCTCGCCTTACTGGGGGGCGCGGCCTTCCCACCTCCCCCGCCACTGGCGGGTGCCAGCTGCGGCACTTGCTGCAGACCGCTGGCGTGGCCCTGAGTCTGGATCACGCTCACGCCGTTCTGGTCTGTGGTGAGCTTCTGCGTGGGCGGCTTGCTCATTTGCGCCACGTGTCTGCCACTTTCAGCCACTAAGTACGCCGGTATGTCACGGGGTGTCTTTTTTTTCTTTTTTGGAAAGGGGGTCACAGGAAGACTATGCTGTATAATAATATGAGGAAAGAGAAATATAGTCGCATTAACATATTTCACTTAATTTAACAATTTAACCACAACAAAGCAACAGGAAGCCTATTCTGGTTAATTTATTAGAGAAACTATCAACTTCTAGAAGTAGAAGTATAAACTTATAGTAGGAATGTGACGATACTATAATCTTGGAATGATTTGTCACCATTTCCTTTAAAATACACATTTAATTGTTTAAACAAATCATTTATTCATTTTCCCATAAATGTTCATCAACAGGGTTGGCATGGTGGCTGTGAGTGTGGCGTTTGCCTGCTGTTTCTGTGATGAGCATGCCTCCTTCCACAGACCAGAGTCAGGCACTTATGCTAACCGGTTTCTCTAAACTGGCCATAGTGCACAGTTGTGTGTGCATTCATGTGCTTGGAGATGGACTGGCATCGAATTCAGGCTGTACCCTGGCCATGTTCCGCTTGCAATAGGCTCCAGGCCCCCTGTGGGCCTGCTCACTCATTGGCAAATGAATGGATGTTAATCTAACAGAGTCCCTGCAAGAAGGGAGCTTATGCCAAGGAAACAACACAAGGCAGGAGGCACATGGACAAGATGCCAGTCCATCACAGAAGGAATGCACTCATTAGGGGCATTTCAGAGGGCTCAGCTAAGCTGCACATTTTTTAACAATAGGAAGGAACCCCTGTGAATATGGGAAGAACTCCACTCACAAACAGATCAGGGAGAAAAAATGAAACCCTCAGCCCGGGAGGTGCGAGGCCACAGTGCTACACACAAGCAGATCCGTATGTATGCATTAGGTCACATATAAATACAGCCTCCCACAAAGGCATGAATAACTTGGGTCAATATTTCACTAAATGCATATGAACACACCCCCGCAAACATGTGCATCAAAGTATGCATTGCAATAACAAAGTCTTCCAGTTCCAGGTGATAAATAGTGAAGACTGGAAATTTGTTTAAAAAAAAAAACTGTAAAAAGTGCTATTTAGATAAAGCCATGAAAACGTTTCATATGATTTAATATGATGCCTGACACCCAGCTAATGGTTGTGGTGTGCCATTTCAGACATGCCAATCCACTGATCTCCCCGCACACAAAGCCAAGCTGCAGCTGCATTGCTCTGACAGGGGTGGCTTAAGGGAGACGCCGCCAGCATCGCAACTAAACAAAGGCGCCATTCTTTCGCTCAAGACAAGCACAAACCTTTTCCAACGCGCTCCTGACTGCAAATAAAGCCGGCCGATAACGCAGCGCTAGCGGGCCCCACGTCGGGAGAGGCGCGCCGGCCAATTAGTGCGCGGGTGCGCGCGCGCGCCGCCGGCGCTGACGTCACCGGCGCGTTGCCGGCGCATTGCGTCATCGCCCGCTCGCGCCCCCTCGCAGCGCGGCCCTTTGTGCCGCCAGGAAGGGGAATTCCTGGGTGGCTCCGAGAGTGAGCCGCAGTCTCCGGCGCAGTGCGCCTCCCCGAGCCACTTAGGCGGGTGACGGGGGGATCGGGGTCACCCCGCTGTTCCGTCACAGCGCGGGCGGCCGCATAAGTACCTAATCGCGTCGCGGTGAGAGGTGGCAACAGGTCCCTAATGGGATTAGCTAAGCGGCTAGCTACGGACACAGCGTCGAGGTCCGCCCACCGACTGCTGCCTAGCGACAGGGGGCACTTCTGATAACCCACATCCCGCCACCCATACGGGGGGCTCGGACTGGTGTAAAACGGCAGCTTTCACACAGACCTGCACGTTGTATGTTAGGACAGCGCGAGCCTTCTAAAAGCTGACAGAAGCCTTAGCCGACATCTGTCCCCGTGCACACCACCACGGACGCGAAACAACAACAAAACTGAACCCAAATATGGCTCAAGCTAGACGGGACCAACTCTCTTTAAAATACAACCGTAAATAAGCACATTACCTTAAAGTGTGTCGATCGCACTAATAGTCCGTCGATGGTAATTTCTTAATTGAATCCCTTTTCTGTTAAAACTTTTGTTTCTGTTTTTGTTGGGAACAGAGAGCCGCGCATGGCATTGCGAAATCTATTCACCATGTAGGGAAATGTAGCCGCCGAACCAATGGAGACGACGTGCCCGAGACGGTGACGCAACGCGCGCAATGATTGACGGGCCCCGCAGCCAATAGCAGCGCAGAGAAGCTTCTAGGGCGTTTCGTGGAATAAGAATGTGACTCCCATTTTACAGTTATGAAACATGAACGTTTACCGGGGGTGCTAAAAACGGAAGTCTTATTTATTTCAGTGTCCTAAAAAGTTAAATGAGTAGAAGCCACAAAAGAGAGTGACAGGGGGAAAAAAAGTTAGAGGGTGTGCGAATGTGTGACCGTTGCATTTTTTTAATTATTCAACGTGTATTTTGTATTTATATGAAAACCGACATCATCGTACTGACGTTTCCCTGTCTGAGAACTGACGCGTTGTACATGCAGGCATTTTTACTTCAGTAGATTAGGTTAAGTGGCCAGCAGGATCACTGTAAGAAGTGCAGCTCCAAAGAACACACTGATAACTGTCGCAAAATATGTGATATAACTCAGCCATAGTAACTTAAGCTTTTGGCCGAATGGGACGCCCAGTGACATTCGACACTTATTGCTATTATACACTTAAATGTTAAGTTGTATTTTAGATATTAAATTATGCTTCGTATAATAGTAATCAAAGTCGGGATTTACGAGCGTATATAGTGCTAGGTCAGCGATGGCTCCATATATTATATATAACAATTATAGGTTCGATTTCCCACGAATAACCAGCTTCGTGGTGAAATTACAAAGAATACGGGAAACTGTTCTTAAACGGGCTATTTTTACGTATTTTATTGCATTTTCAACGAAGTATGTAGGGAACTCCTTTTTTATCTTTACAGTTCACATAATGTGACAGGGTCGGACAGAATAGGCGTTTCTGACGTCATTGGGTCGGTACCGAAGCTCATCCACGTGACGCCCGCGAGGTACAGCACGCGTGAAGCCGCGGGGTCCGCGAGCCGCGGCCGCTCCGCAGCGCCCGCTGCGCTTCAGTGCAGACACCAGTGCCGATCTCTCTCTTATTCATGCTTTTAACGTCTGTCTAATTTCTCTAACATACTAGATTATATCTATTATAGATCAGTTATCATATGATTATAGAATAAATCAAGGGAATGCTGATTAAATTTCCAGTTTTAAATTATTTCTTTGTTTTTAGTATAGTAATCTGTTACAATAGTCAAACGATTTACATATTGTGCTTCGTGAAACAACAGAGGGAGCTCCGAGCAGGCAAACTGTCTGTACGCTCTGCTGTACCTACAAGTGCTATATTCTCTGACGCCACACACTGTGGAAGACAACCTGGGGACACTTTCCATTAGCCTCGTTATAATTATTTGTGTAAAATTAAATTAAATAGAGAAAACTGCAGGAAATTGGTTCTTCTGTATTTTAAGTGATATTGATATTGCTTGGAGAAAATGTTTAGTATTGGGAGTTTTTATGTTTAGAATGTATTAGTTATATATAATCACAATGTAATAGTATCCGAGTCGCAAGAGGAGATCTCTTAAGTAATACAGTAAGCAGCAATCGGGTGCACACAGCGTGCAGTCTCAGATTTTAAATACACCGATCACAACTGTAGGTTCGGGTTGCATCTTTTAATTTATTTTTACTCAGACCCTTCAGTTTAATGTACAAATGTCGCTATTTAATTACACCAGTCACACAAATGTGTTTTAAGTGGCTTTTCATTAATTAACTTAAATAACGAATAATATTGCCCTGCAATCAGGAGTGCCCCGTTGTTACAAATGGAAAGACTGTCCCGATAACGAGCGGCAGGTATCTAATCATGTGCATTTCGAGAGTTTCAGCAAAACGAGCAACGAGATTGGGGTAGTCACGTTGTTATACCTATATGGAGAATAGCGTTAAAACACCATGCGACTGGACTCAGCTGACGCCATATGATATTATATATTACTCAGAAATGCATTTTTATGCTAAACGGAATTACCTGGGACTACTACCAAAATGCTCTTTACCCATGCAGTTTAGGTGATTAATATGAACTTCACGTTCACATGAAAAAAAACTCCGTCGTCGACGTTTGTTTAATTAATATAACCAGTACATAATAAAACTCCGTGCAAAGCAAACAACGTTTGGAATCTTTTGAGCACGCACCATGCACTGTACAAGTATGCTTCCTTACCCCGAAGCAATAATGATACACGGCAAGCACAAAGTAGTACGATATGTATCAGAATAAATATCAGAAT